>JBBCBC010000020.1:10665937-11265937 GCA_037126765.1 Stenogyne calaminthoides
AAACTTAGATTGCAGTATAGCATTGCAGTTTTATGTTAAAACTTTTTTAGAAGAAAAAGGGAACAGGATACATACTCAAATCACTCAGTTAATATTTCCTTTCATCTTGAGATTCTAGAATACAACACAAAGAACTGCGTCGATGAGTGAAGATAATATCATAAATCATAAAACCATATACAGTTTGGTCATCTTGAGGATGAGTGATCCAACTACAGGACAGCTAATCAGATAAAGCAGCCCAACTAACAAACTTTCCATACAGGAAGAGATCAATGCACACTAGGACAGAAACGATAACGCTAACCAATGACCAAATCTTTTTTCCAGCAAATGAACAACTAATACACACTACCAACAAAAGCCTTACGTGTATCATTTATTACTCAATACAAAAAAGAACAGTGAAGACACTGGTTATGAAAAAAATATGGTACAGAGAACTTCATCTCAATTCTAATTATCTTAAATCTAAATATTGCTATAGAAAATTTTGCATCTGCTTCAGCACTCTGTGAAAACATAGCATTTGTAATCAAAATAGCGCAAGATTCGTCCAAGAAACATATATGTGATACGATTTTGATGCATAAGCTTCCAGTAAAACCCCATGCTATAGCACCATTTCCAACAATACTGATAATCAACAAAAAAGAACCCGACCTAGTTTCTTTCATAATTACCAACATCCAACACAATGATTTTTACAAACTTCCAAATTCCAAAAATTAGCAAAACAAGTATAGGAGAAGTAGTCACAAAACCTACATAAGAAACCCACTCCAAAGTCCTCCTTCGCAAATGAAGAACCGGAAACTCTGCTACAGTGGCAAGCCTATTCCATCTTATCCGGTGCAGTTCAGTCAATATACTCGCCCTGTACTTGGAAGAAAACTTGACGGATTTAAATTTCCCACGGCCATCCGTACGCACACTTATATTAAACTCATTCGAATTCTCATCCCTCCCAATGATTGGGCTAGCTCCTTCAAAATCACTACCCACATCATACGAATTAGTCACGGATAGCGTACCCGGATCCAACGTAATAATCGTGTAACCAGAAATGCACAAAATTCTCTTATAACGACCCCGCCATGAGTGCTTGATGACCATGTATCGGGCCAAATACTCAGGCTCTTCAGGCGGAGCAGCGGATGAAGCAGACGGTGTAGGCGGTTGATTATCGGACGGCGCCGCCGTGTGTCGGCTGACGAAGTCCATCTGCGGCGCGGGGAGGTAGTGGAGAGAGTGGGGCTGCGGATAACTATGCCGGAGGAAAAACCATAATCCACCTGCCGGCGACGACGGCAGAGGTCTCTGCCTAGACTGATTGGCACCCAGAGCTCCAAATCTGAAAACCCTAAGTGGCTGATTAAGCTCCCCAAATCAAGTGACAGTTGAGCTGATCGTCTCCGAAAACCCAATCAATCCGCATGTGTTCAGAAGATGATTCGTAAACACCATATGATTTGAACAATCAATCGATAAATTGTGTAAACCGTTTGTAGAAATATGGAATCGAATGCGATCGATGAGATTAATTACTTTTAAGATCAATTCATATTACTTTCGGACATTTCCCGAAGATCCAAATAAATTTATAAGAGAAATTAAAATAACAGACCCTGTCACGCCCCAACCTGTTTCACCCTTTCACTTTTTCCTGTTTTATTCCTAATCAAAAAAATTGATAACAACAATTTGCTTTATTTGGGAAATGTAGTTTTTTTACATCCTTTATTCTATGAAAGTTGAAAACATGAGACTAAAATGATGCCATGGAATTCATAATAACAGCCCAATTAGACCAACAAATTTAGGGTTGCACGAGTGACATGGCTCAATTTAAACAAACTAGTCCAATCCGTTTTATCTGCGGTACCAATCTATTGTCTATCTTTTTATCGTCTACCAAAGAAGTCGATCAAACAACTTATCCAAATTCAGATAAACTTCTTATGGGGGGTTGTGAGAGTAAAAGTTCAATACCATGGGTGGGCTGGGATGAGGTTTGTAGAGAAAAAGAAAATGGAGGTTTAGGGATTCGAGATTTAAATTCTTTCAATATCGTGCTATTACAAAAATGGATATGGAGGTTTATGAATGAACCAAATAGATTATGGGTAAGAGTAATTGAGTCGAAATATGGAGTCAATCCATTTGGGGAGGGAAGAGGGTGGAGAATTCGTGGGAGGAGAGGGTACAGTCCTTTTTCGGGGTGGAGGAAGGTGGGAAGGGACTGAGAGAGAGTTTTTTGAGGGTGGTTGGGAAGGGAGAAAAATCTGCTTTTTGGGAAGATTGGTGGGTGGGGGAAGGAACTCTAAAATCAAAATTTTCTAGACTTCATAGATTGAGTTCTCAACAAGAGACAAACATATATGAAATGGGAAATTGGATTAATGGGGTGTGGGTGTGGGATTTGAAGTGGAATAGGAGTTTGAGGGAGAGGGATGAGTATAGGATTAATGAATTATTTGACATCATTAACATGTACAAATTGATTGAAGGAGAAGAAGATTTGTGGAGATGGATTCATTCTAGTAATGGTCTATTCACCACGAATCTTGCATACAAGCTCAAAATAGGGACGGAAATGGCAGATTTCGACAAGGCAAAGGAAAAAGCGTTCAAGAGACTTTGGGAGTGTCATGCACCAAGGAGAGTTCAAGCCATCGTATGGAAGGTGTTACAAAAAAGGTTATCAACAAAGAAGAATATTCAAAGTAAAGGTATTATACAACCTAATGGAGATATCAATTGTGTGATGTGTGGGAACGAGGAAGAGAACATTAGACATCTTTTTTTCAGTATGAGTTTGCTCGAAAAATTTTGAATGCTAGTTATCTTTGGTCGAATTTATCAATGGTTCCACACTCCGAGCCTATTGTTAATTTCCTCCAACATGATAACTATTTTGATTCGGATTTGAGAGCAAAAAAATCAGCAACAATTTGGGCATGCATAGTTTGGATGATTTGGTCAAAAAGAAATGATTTGATTTTCAATGGGGAGATTCTGAATGTCACGAAGGTAATTGAAGAAATTAAAGCAAAGGTGTGGTCGTGGTTAGTAGCAAAAAATGTCTTAGAAAATGAGAGTTCGTTTGTAAATTGGCTATTAAATCCTAGATAGAGTAAGAAAAAAATAGTGAAAGTCTCGTTTTTTTTTTTTTTTATGCTTTGTTTTCTTACTTTGTTAGGGTTGGGTACACCTTGTACTCCAAAAAGTCTTTATAAAAATTTTATTGCCCGATAAAAAATAAAAAATAAATAAGTCATACCATGCATTCACTTATCACAACTAATCTTTTTTAATAATATAAGTTATATTTCTTAATTAATTTTACAAATTTCTTGTGTGAAACTTGTTTACCTATGTCATCCTCAATTTGCATATATAAAAAAAAAATCTTTCGTTTGTGTAGGTTAGCCTCCATCTGTACAAAAGAACAATATATATATTTCTTGTGCGTAGTTAATCCTCCTTATATTGTTAGCTTAAGGGCTTCATCAAGGTTACAACAGGGCCGGTTATAAGGGGGTCGGGCCTCACTTTTTTAAGGGCCCCCAGACCCAAATTTTCGAGGCCCATTACTGGGCTTGAAAAAAAAAATTAATCATAAATCTGACGCTAAGGATGCGCAACAGTTGGCAAAAAAATTCAATTCTTCTTCTCATCCTTAATTCTCTCAACCTCCATTAATCTTCCATCAATTTATCTATTTTTCAATAAAATTACCGTTGATCTTCTGTCAGTCAGTCTGTGTATATAAAGATATATTCCAAATTAGTTTTACCCAACTTCAATCCTATTCCTCTTCTATTAGGTTGGAAAAAACAAGCAACGATTTGCCGATTTAGACACTATTCAGTAACTTGGATCTCTATTAGCTGTGGGCTTCTTCGAATTCGAAGGTAATTTTTGGTACTAATATTCTTCAACAGTTTTCATTTATTTAATTTCATAATGGAATTTTCAGAGAAGCTAATTGTTCTTGCCTTCTGGGTTCTTGTCTTTTTGAATATGAATTTTTAGCAACCGGTTGGCTACTTGGCTCAAGTCATTGCCGCTGCAGGTGTGAGGTGCCGGATTGCTGTTAAATTCGAGAAGGAGACTGTTAATCGCCAAAAGGAAAATTTTCATTACTTCAATACTTGTTACTTTTTTCTGATTGTTCATTGTTATTTGTTAATTATTTGTCTGTGCAACTGTAACTCTGTGAGTAGTGAGCTTATTGAATTATGTCTCCTAAAAAAATGTCTCACTTAAGGCCTCATTTGAAAGTTCGCACCACACCACCAAATTCTCCCAAACGGCATGGGTTACAAGGTACCACCTTATACATGATTTTATAGCTCGACCACGATTTTTTTGGACTATTATATTTCCATTTAAATGTAACTTTTCAAAATATTTGCATGCGAATGTGTAATGATTTTCATGGGATCTTGTTATGCAGTAAGGATAATTGAAAAAGTCTTACAAAAAAAATACTCCTAATTAATGCAATGGACTTCACAACCTCCGGTCTTTGACGGACACAATAATTTAATAAATTTGAAAATGTATATAATACTCAAAATTCGTAATATATCGTTTTGTTTCAAAGTTTCTTGCCCAAAATAAAAAATAAAAAAATCTACTGAATTGTTCATTTAATTAGAAGTGGTGGGAGTGAAACAAGGTTAATCTATACATATCTAATAACAAAATGTTGAGCCAAAATTGAGTCAAAACAATTGTTACAAATTTTCTCATGAAATTTTAAAAATGTTATCTAATGGAATGTAGCTCAAATGGTATAGCTAAATTTGTTTTGTCTTCTTTGCATGTGAGAGGTTCAAGGTTCAATTCTTCATTTTAACAACACATATATTTTGAGTATTTTCTAATTTTTATTTTAAAACTAGGTTAATTTATACCTAACTAATAACAAAATATTATACAAAAAATAGAAATAAAAATTTGCAACAATAAAATTTATTACAAATTTGTCATGAAATTTTAAAAGTAGTATTATTTTTGAACTAGATCTATTTATTTTTGTTGATACCTTGGTAACCGACCCAAAGACCATATAATACGAGGAACCAGAACCCACCATCGGCTAGAAGTGTGAGTCCACTTCAAGCAGAGCAAAGCACTGTATGAACTGACCGAAAACTAGAATATTTATACCTATCTAATAATAAAATATTATACAATAAAACATTATTACAAATTGATCATGAAAATTAATTTTTTTATAAATAATTAATAATATAAATAATATAATTTTGTATTTTATATGGATATATATTTTTTAAAAACCAGTTACTCCCTCCGTCTTTTTTAGATTGACTTTAACACGGGGTTTAATGGGGAAGTTGTTTATTAACTTTTGAAAGGAATAAAATAATCGTTTTATAAGGGTACTTTAGTCACTTTTAGTCTTAGATAATGAGACAAAAAAAGAAATTAATTTCGTATGTAATTATTAGGATATTAGCTGTAATTTAATGATATTTGTAGGATGATAGATTGAAACTCTACTGTTACTTTATTGATATATTGTGTATATGATAAAAAACAAAGCTTTTTGAATTTGAGTAACACTTCTATGAATCAGATCTATACATGAACTTTATCATTATTATGCACAGTAACTATCATTGTTGTGTTAAAAAATTATCATTGTTCAAGATATGCTTTTTTTTTCAAATAATGATAGTTTTTGTAAATAACAGTGATAATTTTTATGCATAACAGTGATAATTTTTGTACATAATCGTGATATTAAAAAATAGAGTTCACAGTGAACTCGAGGTCACACAAGTTTTTGTCTTTGAAATTTGAGCAATCTAAAAAAAGGCGGAGGGAGTATTATATATATGAAAATGTTTAATTTATATACTTATTTGTATAATATGAGATCATGATTAGTCCAGTTACCATAAATTAATTGCATACTATTGACATTAGACTTAAATTATTAAATAAAAAATTAAAATTAAATTATTAGTTGAATTGTAAAATGATATGACTAGGTGATTATGATAAAACTCAATTTATATACTTATTTGTACGATTATTATATGATCTGAGATTTAAATTGATTAGTCAAATTATTATAAATTAATTGCAAGCACTTTTATGACTTAAATTATTAGTTGAATAAAAGATTGTAAAATAACATTAAATTGGTTGTTATAAAACTCGGTACCCACATAAGAGAAAATATCAATTGAGACCAACACAGGACAAAGAGTTGATTTTGGGAATGACGCTGACCTTACCAGACAGTAGATTCTCTTTAAAGTTTTAGAGAAGATAATTTTAACTAATGGTATGACCATTAATAAGAGTTAGAGACAACTACATAACCTTAAACTTTCTTAAAGAGATTAATTTTGGGTAGTACGTGTTGTCATGTCCAGTGTAATTAGGCGGGATATTTTGAAATTTTTTATATGGGATGACGACAATATGTGACGATCAACGAGGTTTATAAGAAAATTATTTAAAATTTTCAAAAGAAACTATACCTTTTAAACTTGCATTATTTAATAATGTAAATTTTTTCAACAGTTAAAACGTCACCCATTTTTGCAAAAGTAATAAAATTTTCATAGATTAACATTACATCGAAATGAAAAAAAATATAATTGTGAAATATATAAAATAAAAATAAAGAATAATAAGGAAAAAAATTATAACGATAGGTAAAATAATAATTTCTAATTAATTTAACATGAAAATTAAATATATTTCATATCATATTCATTTTATACTCACATTTTATGCAACGCACGGGTGATATACTAATTAAGGTAATGGTAGGTGATTTGTGGAAGCAACGTACGTACAGTGTATTCATTATTGGGGAAAGTAGTTTTAATTAATTATAAAAAAAAATTAGTTTTAACTAAAAACATCTCTTTGTGGGAAAGTTGTTTAATTAATTTTCAAAAAAATTAGCCGACCTTTATTCTTTTTCATAAATTCAGCATGTCCTTTCAAAAGTCAGTAAGACTACGTTTGTTTTAGGACTCACACGAATGAACTTAGGATTTTGTGCTTCCCGTCTCTTATGAGTTTGGAATTTAGAGTCTGATTTTAAAATCCTACCTTCCATCCACACCTATAAATACCTATAAAATTTATTATTATTCTTCCCAATACATCACACTTTATTACTCTTCTCAATATAATATAATATAATAATACAATATCAATCATTATTAAACAGTGATTTGACATAAAGTTAAATTCAATCATACTCAAATCTCAAAACAAACACATATATTTACTATTCATCAAGGATTTTAAATATCTAAATTCTAAAACCTTGATTTATTCTGCACACTTAAATCTCAAAACAAACGCAACCTAATTGACGTTCACAGGTTACAATATTCTCGTTGACAAATTAATCTGCATGAATTGGCATATTTTAAAATTGATATAATTAAATTAATATATGTAAAGTTAATATTTATACTGCAATTCGAAATGTAAAAGAAAAGTTTCCCCAAACCAGAATGGGAACTATAGAATAAGCAAATTTAATTTGCTAAATTAAGAGCTGCCTATTAATAGCCAAGTCTCATTTAATTTATTTTCGAGCTAGCTAGGACCCCCATTGCCTTGTGCTTGTTAAAACATCGATATCATTAGCAGTAAATATTAATAGTTTGTTTACATAAAATTAAAGAAACATAATCTATTTTGAGGGGATATAAGAAAGCGATTAATTTTCTGATATTTTTTAGAATATACAACTGTTAATTTATTTTTAGAGTCTATTATTTTTAAGAAATGTAAACTTTGTGTTTTGAAATAAAATCTAAGTTGTTACATTTACTATTCAAATTAAGAGTGAGTCTGATGTGCATCCAGATGCACCGTGCACTCATAATGCATTTTAGAACCGTGCAACTTATTTTACTGAAAGATGCAATTTTCTTACACTGAATCGTGCAACTATTTTTCTATATTAATAGTTGCACGATTAAGTGTAAAAAATTGCATCTTTCAATAAAACAAGTTACACTATTCTAAAATACACTATGAATGCACGATGCGCCTGAACGCATACAAGATTTAGCCTCAAATTAAATTAGCCATTTTTATTCTTACTGATATATTTGAGTGTCATACATATAAAAATTGACGGGAGCTTCATAAAATATGGAGTAGAGGAATAAGGAGGGTAATGCCGACAAGGTATGATTGATGGGAGGAATGCCTATTTCCTACTAAAATGAGAGAATTGTGGATTCCCAAACATTATTCCTTTTTGGAGCAATTGTTGATTCCGAAAGTCTATTCTTATCCCTAAACTGTATTAAATAATAGACAAAAACTTGTGTAGACCTGATTCATGCTATGAACTCGGGTCAAATCTGGCCCATATACTACAAAGCGGGTCAGATATAAATCATTTGGACCGCCTCTTTCATTCTCCTCTCTTCCACTGTACGGACCGCCTCTCCCTTCTCCACCTCCAAACCCTCATACTCCCTCACACAGCAGTTCCGCATTACGCAACTCAAAATCAAAATCCTGATCTGCATCATAAACATGGCCATCAGAACCCCACACTCCACTCGCACCAGCAACTTCGATTCCCTCGAATCCCTGGGCGATTTGAGCATCGAGAGGCTCGATTTCTCCTTGGTGAAAAGAACGAAAATCTCGAGCAATTGGGCGGTGGCGGAGGCCAGGAGGAGGGAGAGGTGGGTGATGTAGCAGAATTGGGAGTAGAACCCGACAATAGAGGAGATGATTGAGATCGAGGAGATGGTTAGAAAAAAGGGAAAGATATATGAATCATTGCAATCTTACGATCAGGCGGCCTCGTTCGTTTTTTTATGGAATAATAGTGAGAGTTTTATAGAATAACAGTGAGAGTTTTTCTGAATAAAAGTGAGAGTTTTATAGAATAACAGTGATAGTTTAATAACATGATAGTGAACGTTTTATGAGTGATAGTTTTATAGCGTAACAGTGAGAGTTTTATAGAATACGAGTGAGAGTTTTTCTGAATAAAAGTGAGAGTTTTATAGAATAACAGTGATAGTTTAATAACATGATAGTGAGAGCTTTATAGAGTAACAGTGAGAGTTTTATAAAGTAACAGTGAAAGTTTTATAGAATAATAGTGATAATTTAATAACATGATATTGAGAGTTTAATAGAGTGATAGTTTTATAGCGTAACAATGAGAGTTTTATAGCGTAACAGTGAGAGTTTTTCTGAATAACAATGAGAGTTTTATAGAATAACAGTGATAGTTTATTAACATGATAGTAAGAGTTTTATAGAGTGATAGTTTTATAGCGTAACAGTGAGAGTTTTATAGAATGATAGTTATAGTTTTATAGCATAGCAGTGAGAGTTTTATAGCATAACAGTAATATTTTTATATCGTAACAGTGAGAGTTTTATATAATAACAGTGACAACGCGAGAACAACTGAAATACGATGGCGAGAGCAGCGCGCAAGTGAGGCAAAAATTTAGGTCAATCCATCCTCAAAATGGATCATATTGAATTAGAGTTCATAGAATGAACTTGGTTCACAACAGTGTTACTCTAAATAATATTAATTTTGAGAACACTCTTATAAATCAGGTTTATACATAAATTTTTTCACTATTATATATAAAAAATATTATTTTTATATATAATTTTAAAAATATTTTAAAATAGTGATAATTTTTTTTGTATAGTAATGATATTTTTTTATATATAACAATAATATTAAAAAAATCAAGTTGACTGTTAACCTTGGGTTCACGCGACTTTTTATCATTTTTAGGGGCTTAACATGTGTGTTGCACGTGACTCGTGTAATTGTGTTTCAATTTGTCGAAATATGGTAGTGCAGGTTGAACAATAAATAAAGTTTTAATAATTTTTATTAGTTTTTCCTCTTTACATTAGAATCTCTTTATACACAATGTTTTTGTCAAATGTTTCTCTTTTGACTTGATCAAAACTTTTATATTTTGTATAGAGATTTATCTGGACAACGCGATGCAAAGTTGACCGAGAGAAAACACATGATTTGGGGGGTAAAATTCAACCTTGTGAATTATTTGTCCCTAAGCCTTATTTATTGTTTATTACCAAATGCAAAGATGTAGAGTTTTTAGCTGTGCTAATGAAACTTTAATGGAAATAAAAAAACATCCAACATGACTTGCGCGAAAGAACCCATCTTATTTCTGTGAATCTCTTCCAATCTTGTGCACAAGACATAACCAACTTAATCAATTATTCTCTTGACTATTAGCAAATAAAAGATTTGACCATCATAAACGATGATTTTATCCTTTTGATAGGAACTACTTAAAAAAAATTAAAAGACAAACGAACACCAAAGAAACAAAAACAAAGTCAACAAATAAAAATAATTTAAATACTATGCAAATTATGCAATGAAAAAATCTTTTACAGTATTCATAAAGAATAATGAGAAGCTAATAAGTTACATAATCAAAATGCAAAACCTAATTTTATAACCTTCAAACGAACACCAAAGAAATAAAAACAAAGTCAACAAATAAAAATAATTGAAATACTATGCAAATTATGCAATGAAAAAATCTTTTACAGTATTTATAAAGAATAATGAGAAGCTAATAAGTTACATAATCAAAATGCAAAAACTAATTTTATAACCTTCAAACATTTTTTTACAATACATTTCTAAAGTTCTTTAATACATTTCCAACTCCAAAGTCCCATGATCTTCAGTTAATCATTGAGAACTTTGTTTGACCGAAAGTTATAGGACCATTTTCATGAGGAGGTGTGTCAATTGAGTCTAAACTACAATTTTCTCCATAAGTTTAAAAAAATGGTGAACATTTTCACAGTATAATATTACTAAATTAAATTAATGTTAAGCAGCTTCCTTCAATTGTCATGCTTAAAAATGAGATTAAGTATTCTAGTTCTTATTAACCATTAATTTAATTGGACGTTTACTTAATTTGCCTGATATGGAGTGATGTACAAAAAGTTTATAAGTTAGTGCCTAGTATGTTTGGAAGGATAGAAGTGGATTACATTAAGACCTGTATTTTTTCAAATGGGGAGCGATTGAAATTATCCAACACTCTGAATAATTCATGGCCAAACTCTGCCATTTTTATAGCCAATATATCATTCTGTTGCAACTTACTGTGTATACCTTGTGTCAATTATGAGATAATTTTTAAATTATGAAATAGGGGTCAAGAATCCATTTCAATTCAATTAAGTAAAGAAAAGGGCACACACATGTAAATAGAGGCCACCATAAACTATTAAGAGGACTTTTATAATTCATGACAAACTAAAAAAAGTTGATTATGTTCAAAATAGTACAAAGTGCGAGTACTATATCACTTCCAAGTGTGAAACAGTAAAACAAAGACTAAAATAGAGAACATGAGCATATAAATAAAAACTAATAATTCTCTAAATTTTACATATTATTTTGGGAAGTTAATATGTGTCATATCCCTATACTTGAGTAGTGGATACGGAATAAAAGAGTGCACAAGCTGCCTCACCAAACCTTCCTGTAGAAGTCTTGTCAGTGATGAAGAATAAATTTGAACTCGTTTTTTAGAATATTGGACAGATAATATTTACCTGTATTGTCTTAGCGACGTTCTTCATAAGTGCAACTTCAATAAAAATCAGGGGTTCACCTGAAGACATATTTATTAAGAGACCTTGTGATATGCTTTCAATCACTTAGAAATATAACTGACTTGGAGGCTTTCAAAATAAACAAATTAACGTGCATGTAGCACTATGACCAACAAGGTGACAATGTATAAAAATCAGGGGATCCCCTGAAGACATATTTATTAAGAGACTGGAAATTAGAACAAAAGGACCTTGTGGTATGCTTTCAAGCACTTAGAAATATAACTGACTTAGAGGCTTTCAAAATAAACAAATTATACGTGCATATAGCAATATGACTGGGAAGGATTTGATCTCACTTATACATTGACATGCAGGCAAGTTCCAGTAAGTTTATTACATGCAAGCGATATTCTCTCATTTCAGAAAGCATGTCAATGTATTACATGTATACTGAAGTTGCTAACAGGATATGATGGCAAAAAAAAAAAAAAAAAAAAACCATTTTAAACTAAGCATGAGTTTAGTGATGGCCCAAGAAAAACAGAATTGACCAATCATTAAATGCATTTAAACACTTGTAAAAAAAAAACATATTTAAATAAGTCATCGCAAACAATAACCAGAGAAGATAATATATACCAATAACTTGCTTAACAATCTGTTTAAATGAGGACGCATACTTAAAAAAGAAATGGAATCCAAAGAAATGAGTGAGGAAAGAGGAAAATGAAAAATCGTTATCAACACAAAATTTAAAAGAATAACCCAAACCCAAAATCGTTACCTGGCTTGAAGAAGACCGACAATCCAAAATCAATTGCTTTAAGAGGTGAATTCTCCATCTTACTTGCGAGCTAAAATTCTATGGCTTCAAATCCCTATGTATTGCCTGTGGCAAAGCTGCACAACCTCCTTTGATTAAAATTTTTGTAAGCCACCTGCTTCAATTAGAAAATCCATAAGCACAAGAAAACCTTAAAAATGGAAAATTTGATTAAATGACAAAATTATAGCAAACATCAATTTTTCATCAATTTATATTAATGAGCGAATTGTATTTACTTAAGAACAAAAATATTTTACAATGGTGCGAGATATTATAGAAAAAGAATTCAACCAAGCATTTTTCATCAATTTAAATTTAATTTAAAATTTCACCTCCATTTGTGCTCCTTCTGTCATTCACCTTCATTGCCCAAAATCAGAATCCGTCCATTTCGCTTCGCAACAACCACATGCATTCTGCGAACGTCTCTTCCACGAACAGGATGGAACCAGGAGTTCCCCCAACTCTTTCAGGAGAAACTGTTGCAGGTTTTATGTATGTAGTTAGTAAAATAATTCAATTTTCGATTCTACCAATTCAGTAAATTGATTATGAAATAACTCAAAGTTAATCTATCTATTTTGTAGTGTGCAAACATGTGAACACTGCAAACAAAAGCTCATGTCTTTTGAGGTTCAAAGCTGTAAAAAAAAAAGAGAGAAAAGCAAAATTAAGCAGCAGATGCGCATGTGAAAAGATCGATTGAGAAGCAGAGTCCAAAAATTAAAGGTTATACTTGAGACTTCTCTAATTGAAATGACTTGTCTCTATAAAAAAATGCAACTACTCAGCAGATTGCATAAAGCTATCCTCCAAAGATCTACCCATAAACTAAGGTTATTACTTAGGCTTCAAAATTAGTAATACATAGTCCTTGACCTTCATCTTCTCAGAATTTAAATCTAAGAGCAAAATAATGTCAATCCAAGTAAAGTATCAGTAAATTCATGATTTATCACATCCAAGCATGGACATAATTTTAGTTAAAAAATTGTGTTTTGAAGAAGTGATTGTGAGAAAAAATTGTTTAATAGTAAGAGTGATGAGTGTTTTCAAAATTTGTATAAATTAGATGTTGAGCATTAGGTAAAAGATTTGAGTAGAATCATGCCTCTCTCAGCTTTTAGATTATGTATCTAAATGATTAGTTTAAGTAGAATCATTCAATTTGAAACACTCAAATTTATTTCTAAATGCAGTTCTAGGTGATTATAATCACTTATAATTTTTCAAAAACACCCCTAAATCCCAAATCAAACATACCCTAAATACATATCATGATTGTTTTTATGTTCTCGCTCAATTCGTTCTCAATATCTATTTCTAGACATACTACATAAATTAGTCCATGTTCTGAGCACCATTGTCGCAACTCTTATATTCCTGAAGCAGTCAGTGTGAAGAGAAAATCTTTTAAACAACATATTGGATAAGATAACACGATAAGAATGAAGATCAGACACCTAAATAACATACAAAAAATAAATGGTAATAATGCAGAAAATATAATTAATACGTCATGGAAACATGACGCATCCAAAGCTGGGAATGGTGATTTCTCATCAAGTATCACTTATACAGGCATCCAAATCAAATCTATGCCACCATTATAAAACAAAAACTCATATGAGACGGTCTCATGCATGAGACGGGGTACAATCTAGAACAAATCACACCCATCCGTCCCAAAGTGTTAAAGCGCAAATGCCCAAATTATACCCCGTCTCACCGTCTCATGCAAGTGTGCCTCCCCTTATATTTATGCACATCTTTGGTAATCTGCTATACTGAGAATTTTGAGATTCTAAACAATAAAAAGTGTTTGTATGTGTGAAAGAGATAGATATAGATAGAGCGTGCAAGAGGGAAAAAAACGTTAGAAGAATTACCTCAGTTTCAAAGTACAGTACCTTCACACAATCTAAATTCATTTTGCAAATTAAAAGTTTCTCACCATCAACATCCATGTTGCAAATCAAGAAGGCCATAAAAGTGTCTTCTTCACTCTGCCACATTAATTGCAAATAGAGATTCCGCCTTGACGCCTCAATGTGGAGACTCAGATTTCCACTGTCCGCAATGCTTTTTTTTTTCTTTTGATTGAAAAAAACATCATCGGTATCAATTAAAGCAAACATATTTTTAATATGTGATAGGAATATTAAACCAACTCACCAAGTTCTTTCTGAGTTGTCAAAACACTTTTTGGGGTCTTGCTCCAGCATTTGCCACACAAGATCTTTTTGAACTTTCAAATTGGGGTGGCCACGGTTTTTTCCTAAAATCAATCACTCTTCTCAAAATTGCAAGAGCAACACCTTGTTAAGTTTGTGCATCAAGCAACCAATGGAATAAACTCTCTAGCATGGCTTGCTGACTACTGTGGAAAAGGAAAAAAAATTAAATATAACCAATCAGAGCCCTAAATCTAATAAATTTGTGTAACCACAAGCGGAAGATGTCAATAAACGAAAATAAATTTAATTTACCTGAAGGAGAGGAGCAGCGATGACATGGCGGCAGCAGGGCTGGCGGCGGCGATGACCGGAAAAGGGAAAAATATATATCACCAATAGCCCTAAATCCAATAAATTTGTGTATTCCCAAGCGGAAGATGCCAATAAACGAAAATAATATATTCAATTTACCTGAAAGGGACGGAGGAGAGCGGCGGCGGCGACGACAGGGCTGACGGCGATAGTGACGGTTCGCTC
The DNA here is from genome assembly GCA_037126765.1 of Stenogyne calaminthoides. Classification (NCBI taxonomy): domain Eukaryota; kingdom Viridiplantae; phylum Streptophyta; class Magnoliopsida; order Lamiales; family Lamiaceae; genus Stenogyne; species Stenogyne calaminthoides. Next base: position 10,681,112 of record JBBCBC010000020.1, read on the forward strand.
TGCCCTGCTTTCCCACGTTTCTGTATTTTCTCCCTGAATACATTGGTTTCTTGCTTAATAGTAAAAGATTTAGTAAATTAATTGAATACAAAATAGAAATAATGATAAGGGATGAAATTGGATAATATAAAAGAAGGCAGGGTAAATGGGTCAAAAAATAATTTCCATACCCAAACCTCTTTTTAAAATAGTATAGATTACTGGTATTATGAACATAAATTTCTCATATTTCATTTTAAGTGGTTCGATTAGGGGTGGGCATAATATATCCGAATCGATAACCGAACCAAACCGATGATTTTCGGTTAAAATGGTTCGGTTATAACGGTTAATTGGTTCGGTTCGGTTCAAAATATAAAATTTTTGGTTTTTAATTTTCGGTTTGTAGGGTATAAAAATTGAACAAACCGAACCGACTAAAATAATTTTATATTTATTTAATAATTAATAATATATTAATTTATGTAATGAGATTTCATTTTAGTTTGTTGGAACTTTGATGAACTTGTTGATATGAACTCTTATGAACTATGTGTTTGTCTTTTTGATTTAAGGTGATAGTTCGGGTTTTTTATTTAAATGGGGCATTTTCGAATTCTTATTGTAAAAATGGGGTTGATTTTAAAATATTTATGCATTTAGATGCTGAGCGCACCACGTTTGTGTATGTATATGTATGTATAACATGGTGCGCTCACTGAGGGCGCCTAGTGGAAGCTGACTATGTATATACAAATATATGTTGTATGTAAATGACAAGACACCTGGTGCCTTTCAAAAGCACACCAGGTCCTACCTGCCCCTTAACTCACGCCTCATGCATATATTCTCAACTCTCTCCCAACATATATGTTCCCAATATATTCCAAAGTCTTCCAAAGCCTGCAGGTGCCCTTCCCAATGCACATGGTGCCTTTCCAAAGAGCACCATGTCTTCTATCACTAATCACCTCGGTCAACCCTCCAATTCACACATGGGAAGCCAAATTCAGCCTATTTAAATTGACATCTCCTTCCTCCACTATCTCCTACCCCCACCATCTTCTCTTCTATTCTCTAACATATATATCATCAATACACCACCCAAATAATTGTCTCCATCACCACACTCTTTTACTACTTATGGTCCATTTTCACATAATTAAGAGTATGATTTTTGTGTTTAAACAAATTATAATATTATTATTTTTTATTATATTTACTTATACTATTTTTGTGTTTTAGGTATTGTGCTTATGTGGGGATTCAACACGATAAATTGACTCAACGACCGTGTATTGAGATTTTTCGGCAATTAAGGTATTTTTCATTTTTAATTTAAATATATTTTGTATATTTTTTAATCAAAAATAATATAAAGTGATGAATGTTAAGGATTAATTATGTTTTAATAGCTCGTTAAGGTGGATATTCTTGTTATATGTTGTTTTTTTGATTTTTTTAGCAGTTAATGGGAAATGACAGTTACTGTTAATTTGAAATGTGTATAGCAGTCCGTTGATTTTTTCTTCTGCAGGTCCGATGGTTCTCGCGTCTTAAAATTAGCAGAAGGGCGACTACAGTTGACAACAGAGAATCAATGGTGAATCTGCTAAATACTACAGAACAATTTATCCAGGAAGTGGACCCTATACTAGAAGCATCTCCACATCTTGTAGATCAACCAGCTCCACAAAGCAGGGAAGAAGAGAGGAATACAAGACAGAGGAGACGAAAAAGTACTTCAAGAGATGATAATGTTGGGACATCCACAAGAAGTCAAAGAAGACATTCTTCGGCAGCACACCATGAATCTCCTTTTACCCAGCATGAGATGCTTGCAACTTGGTCAGGCACACCTCATGTACAAAATGGTATGTAATTTACAAAATTACACTAATAAATTGAATGGGGTTATACTTTTGTTTATTATCTATTACATATTATCGGAACATGTGACAGATGCTTCTACATCAAGGCCGTCACCTCAAAATTATTATGTGCCTCAATTTGGACCTTATTTTCACACACCTTATGGTGATAGAGGTATGTAATTTACCAAATTATACAGTTAGATGTACATATCATTAATTTTCAATTATTGACTTAAATTCACTAAATATATTTTAGGTGCTTTTACATCAATGGAACCTCCTACTTACCATGTACCTCAATCTGAGGTTAATACTCAAGAAGGAATATTATTCACTTCATTGCTTCAATCGAATTATCCTTCGAATGAATTTAACTATCAAGGATATGATGAGCGTACAACTTACAATTCACCGTCTATTCCATTTCTGGGCATTGGTATGCCAAGCGACTCAACAGAAGAACATCAAAATCAAGTTGAACGAGTACAACCTAATGAACCTCTTCGTCGTAGTTTCCGAATTACACACGCACCGTTTTGTGGCACACATGGTCATAAATATTTCCCTTTTTGATGAATGTACATTATATTTAACACTCTAATTGCTCGTTTATTTTAAATTTAAAAAAAATTATAACTGCAAATATTTTACATATTTTGTGTCTTTAATTTATTTTAATAGTTATTTTTATAATTACATGTACTTTTATTGTCAAATTATTTTTTTCGCCAAAATTATGAATCACAATCTGATAACGTAAACATACAACATATTATGAATGTACATTATATACAACACTTTAATTGCTCATTTATTTTAAATTTTTAAAAAATTATAACTGCAAATATTTTACATATTTTGTGTCTTTAATTTATTTTAATAGTTGTTTTTTATAATTACATGTACTTTTATTGTCAAATTATTTTTTTCGCCAAAATTATGAATCACAATCTGATAACGTAAACATACAACATATTATAATACAAAATTTGGCTTCCCATGTTTGAATTTGGAGGGTTGACCGAGGTGAATAGTGATAGAAGACATGTTGCTCTTTGGAAAGGCACCATGTGCATTGGGAAGGGCACCTGCAGGCTTTGGAAGACTTTGGAATATATTGGGAGAGAGTTGGGAATATATGCAGGAGGCGTGAGTTAAGGGGCAGGTAGGACCTGGTGCGATTTTGAAAGGCACTAAGTGTCTTGTCATTTACATACAATATATATTTATATATACATAGTCAGCTCCCACTAGGTGCGCTCATTGAGCGCACCATGTTATACATACATATACATACACAAACGTAGAGCGCACCAGCACCTAAATGCATAAATATTTTAAAATCAACCCTATTTTTACAATAAGAATTCGAAAATGCCCCATTTAAATAAAAAACCCTGATAGTTCGTTTATGATTTTGATTTTGAATTTAGTGTAAAAAAATGTTGGGAAAATGTTTAATTGCAGGAAAAAAAAAATTGTGCAGGAAAACTGAAGTGACCGAACCAACCATATTTTTATTTCGGTTTGGTTCAATTCGATTTTTAAATTAGTTCGGTTCGGTTTTAATTGTTAAAATTTTGGTTATTTTGGTTCGGTCCAAAACTGCCCCAAAACCAACCGAATGCGTGCCCTAGGTTCGATTCTCGAGATGTGGCTTGTAAAACATCTATAATTATTTGTCATAAGACGACTAGGACTAAGTTATAAATATTATTTACTTAAAATGCTATTGTCATGAAACGGCTAGGACTAAGTTATAAATATTATTTACTTAAAATGCTATGTTGATTCATCTTTTACAAATTACAAATGTTTTTTTATTTATAGTTAATCGACTCTTGAGATGGATATCTCGGGAAGTATAGCATAACCTCAACTTATAAGTCTAAACGGAAACTCTGTACAAATGATCCTTCTAGTATTAATGAAATATATATATATATATATTGTAGGTTTTGAACGGGTAAATAACATTTTTTCCTACATTTTCGTCCATTTAATTATGGGTTTGCTAACTTATTAGATCAGCTTTAAATAAAGTTAAGGTAGTGCAGAGTGTTAAGTTTGAGGTTGATAACAATACTACTGACTGCTTAAATAAGTAGATTAGTTAACTAGTATCATACTTGTTTGTGCAGAAAGGTTTAAGCGTTTTAAGTTTTACGGGAACCTTTACTTAATGAAAACATATGAGCATGAATGCAAGAGTCAGCTAATTTGATGTCAACTGACAAGATAAGTTGTATGATTTGATAAGTAGTGTGTAGTATGCAGTTAAATATTGTTAGTAGCTAATTAAACAGAGAATTAAGATTGTATTGTGGCTTTAGTTCTTAGTTAATCAAACAATAAATGTTCAAATGATACTAAACTTACTAAAAGTTTACCGAGTTCCTGTCATCTCTTACAACTCCACTGTTCAAATTAGTGTACTAAACTTATTGGTAAACTCTTCACAAAGTTCATAAGTAGAATGAGGATAAAGACCTATGTTTTCGAACACATGCACAACATATACCCAATGAACGAAAAATCACAGAAGATTTTAAGTTTCTTGTCATTGATCAACACAAAAAGAACAACTAATACCCAAAGTGGAGCACTTAAAATAACCAGCAAGAATGAAATGTATATATAAAAAAAATACTTCAAAAAATATAGTTTAGAGTTTAAGTATTGTATTAAGAAACACACTTGTGTGAGACGGAATATAATTTGGGCATGACGCTTTAACATTTTAAAAGAAATGAATGTTGATTTGTGCTAATTGTGTGAGACGGAATATAATTTGTGCTAATTTGTATCATGTCTAATTTGTATGAAAATAAATTTTAAAATTGATGGGTCACAAAAAAAATGATCATGAAAGTTTTAAATTGAAAGTTTAAATCATATCTATATTTTCTTGCCCATAAGATCTTATAAATTAATTGAAAGTTCACATGCAATCTATATGACGCATGGAAAGGTAGTCGTCACAAATGATTCGACGACCAAATTGGCAGAAATAACAATACATAGCCCAAATTCTATATGGGCCTAGCCCAATTACTATAATCAGCCGAATTTGATAAGGTGAAGTCCAAATTCTATATGGGCCCAGCCAAATTATAAACATCTCTTTTTTAGGATACATCATTTCACTAAGGGCATGATTGGTATGACTGAATAAAATTGCGGCCGAATGAAATAAATTAATGAATGGAAGGAAGACTTGAATGAAATGATATAGGAATGATCATTCTTATGATTGGTATGACCTATGAATGAAATATAAGTATTGGTTAATCTGTTTTAAAATTATTATTATTAATTATACTTTAATATTAATATTATTATTAGATTATTATATATATTTTAATATATTATTATTTTTAGCTTTTTAATGTATATTTTTTAAAATAATATTTTTTATAATCACAAAAATAATATTATTATTGTGTTTATTATAATAATATATAATTTAAGTAAATGTATGTATATATATTACTCTCTCCGTCTCATTCTTAACTGCATTCTTTTTCTTTTGGGCGTCCCATTCTTAACTGAACATTTCCTTAAATGAAAATATTCACTTTATCACTTTATCACATAAAATACTAATAAATAACTCTTTCTACCCCCAACTATTCATCACTTTATCACTTTATCACATAAAATACTAATAAACTGTTGGGATTATACTGGAAAGTATGCTTTTACTTTGTATAATCGAAACTGAATTTTCAGACTTATTTACTGAAATAAATTGTTTATCACTGATGCTTTAAATATTATCGAATGTTACATATATTTACTGCATAACTGTTCAATAAGTCGTACGTGTTACATTGTAGTTAATTTAGTGATACAAGATCATAGAAGATTAAATTAACGGTCCCTTGTAACTAAAAGTACACTATTCACGACCTAGATGAAAATAAACAAGCCATCGTGAAAGGTTGAAGTGTAAGACTCAGATTGACTTGTCTTGACCAAGAGATTACACTAGTGCATGACTGATGCACTGAATAGGACCTACAGGAGGATAAATTCTTCAGAACTGAACAAGGAAGAATTAGACCTCAGTGGTTCGTTATTTCTTAATCTTCGTCCCTTAAATAGGATCACGTGGGATTGGTAACTATTGCTTTGACTTATCATGGGTAGCGAATCAATGAGATTCAATACTTTTTATCTTGGGCAATATTATTAGTCACATGTGATTGCTAAGATTTAATACGAAGAATCGTGTGCAAGTGCGCTTGTTTGATTTGCCCCCTTGGGAGGTTCATAAGCTTTATCATACCAAATCTTGCAAGTGGAATTAGTTTCCGGATGGATAATAATGTTGAACCGTTCCTTGACCAAGGACAAAAGATATTAATTAACGGAAAGCTATTTCAGTGGCTTGAATTAATTAATGGGCTAGATAATCTTAAACACGGGAAATATTAACCGGGAGCCATATTGACTGTAATATGGGTTAAGATGGATAGTGCAATATTAATTATGTAGTGAGATTAATTAATATTTATGGGCTAGAATAATATTGTGGCTCAATATTAGATATTCAAGGTCCATTAGAAGGTCCAATCTTAATTCTCCTAAAGGCCCCCTGAGTAGCCCAACATATAGTCCATTAACTGGAAAAGGTGATTAAAATAAAATAAATATTGTTGCTTATTTTTCCAAGAAAAATTCGAAATTTATAGATAAGTTGGGAGAAAGATTTTATTTGAATTTTGTTATGGAATGAAGATGTGTATTCTTGGAATACAAGATTATCTCATTAAATTCAAGAAATCTCTCACTTGGTCATCTATAATATGATTTTCGAGATTTTTGGAAATAGAGTGGCAATAAATATTTTCTTGATTTTCTTGAAAAGATATTATGAAATATATGTATTTCTTGAAATACAAGAAGATCCAAATCTTGGATTCTTGAACCTCACATTTTCGAAAATATTCATAACAAATAGAGAAGGTGGGATTTTGTGGAATATTATGATTATGGGAAAAAAAATATTGGAGATATATTCAAGATTTCTTGGAGATCAAGAAAAGATTTTTCCACATCATATTTTGCCAAAATTTTCGACACCTTAGCCTCTATAAATAGGGGATGATTCTTTCATTCCCAAGTACAATTCCACGTGCTGGAAAAATTAGTTAATCCACAAAGGTGGTGCAACATAATTTATTTTCCTTTTGTTAAATCGTTCACAAGAATCCTTCCATCGGATATTCGAGCGAGAGCTAAGGGAATACTTGGGAAGTCCTTACGGTTAGTCTATTAAGCCACACCGTTGCCATCCCAAGAGGTACATTCACGTTAACTCGTAGAATTTCGCATGCGTAGGTTTTACGTGAATTATTATATGCATGATATGTTGTTGGATTATTATTTGAATTAATATAGGATTAATTCATGCTAGTAATAATTATAAGAATTAAATTTGTATTTAAATATTCACCCCGAATAGATCTGTGCAACTTATTCCCCAACATAAACAACTCTTTCTATCCCCAATACTTTATCACTTTTTCTTAAAAACCGAGCACACAGTAACATAGCGGTTAAGAATGGGACGGAGGGAGTAATAAATTTTTAATTATTGTTGAAAGTATGAGTTAATAATAACGTTATATACATTTTAAATATTTTTATTATTAATAATATATTATTAAATAATAATATTTTTATTAAAATATTATTAAGAATTCATTTTAATTTACATTTTTTTAGAAATAGTATTATTATTAAAAAAATTATATTGTTTATATATTTTAATATTATTATTATTGGAGTTGGTTATTATTTTTATTAAATAATTTTTTTAATAAAATAATATTATTATTAAATTATTATTATTGGTATTGTTAGGTAGAAGGTAATATTATGAAATGAATGATAATATTTTTTGTGGAAAAAAACTTCATTCCTCAAAATGTGGAATACATAAACCCATGAGGTATATAAGGAATCACAATTCTTTTATTTTTTGGAATGACCATTCCTAATGGAATTATGATTATTTCCAAAAAAAATATATACCAATAAATATATTTAGAATAAATTAAAGAATAATTATTTCATTCTCTATTTATTTTGACATACAAATCACACCCTAATTTCTTTATTTCTGATAACTTGTGTATGAAATTTTTGACAGACTATTTTAACTCTCATCTACCTTAAGTTGGCTAACTATAAATTATTTATTTCAAATAATTTACATGTTATTATACTATGATGAGTTTTATCCTGTGTGCATAATGGTTCTATTCTGAACAATTAATAATTATTTTATGTCCTATAGAGCTGATTTCATTATCTCGACGTGATTTTTTTATTTTTATTTTTGACAGGATCTTAACGTGAATGTTGACTCTAGCTACCAGCTATTGGGTTTGGCCAGTCACCACAGTAACAATTCACTACTTCCTTTGCCAGGAAAAACGTCATGCATCGTTGACACACCATAAAGTTCTTGGAAAAATTAAGGCTGTATTTGTTTTGGGACTCACACGGATAGATTTATAATTTTGTGTTTCCCATCTTATATGAGTTTGGGATTTAGAGTCCGGTTTTCAAATCCCACATTCCATCCATACCTACGAATACCTATATAATCTATAATTACTCTTCTCAATACATCACACTTTATACACTTTATTACTATTCTCAATATAATATAATAATACAATATAAATTATTATTAAACATTGATTTGACATAAAGTTAAATCTCACTCTACTTAAATCCCAAAACAAACACATACATTTACTATTCATCAAGGATTCTAAATCCCTAAATTTTAAAACCTTGACTTGCTCCTCACACTTAAATCCCAAAACAAACACAGCCTTAATGAACTGAAAGAATTTCGTCTCATCTAAAAGTTCGAACTTGTAGAGAGGGTGAAAATCAATTCCTTTATAGTTTCCCTCAACACTCCCCTTCACTCGTGAGCCGAATTATTGTCTCTGCCCTCTGGGGAGGGCCCAACGAGTGGACACTTTAAATGGGTGGAGTGCTTCCACAAGAATCGAACCCAGGATCTGGGCGAGCCTAAGCTCTAATACCATGATTGAATTTCGTCTCATCTAAAAGTCTGAACTTGTAGAGAGGGTGAGAATCAATTCATTTACAATTTCCCTCAACATGAATGAATTAATTCTATATTATTTTATAAGTTCGATTTTTAGATGAGACATAATTCTTTCATGGTATCAGAGTTTTCAGACTTACATTCATGTTATGAGTTCGATTTCAGCTGAAAGCAACTTCACCCACATTAAGTGCCTATTTTGAAGCTCTAAATGAATAGCTAGAGACACTTTATTTTTTAAGTTGGTGTGACCCAACTTAAAAAAAAAAAGCTTCTAAGCTAAAATAATTGTTTCAAAACAGGCCCTATATTGTCCACAATTATGGAGTAAGAGAATTCTGTCCACAAGTAAAATAGGGTGTTAGGCTTATTAAATAGATGAATTAATTTTATATCTTTTTACAAGTTCGAACTTTTAGATTAGACCAAATTTTTCAAACCGTTCACTCATAAAATGAAATACAAGTCAGCCAATTCTTTTCAGTCAGTAATCAAACATTAACGACGAATTACTTCAATCATGCGTTTATAACTCATTCAATTAAAATGAACCTTTTAACTTTATTGTATTATTATATGCAATAGGAATTACGAAATTTTAAGTAAACTTAGGCTACGTTTACTTATAGTTTTGAAGAGATTTGAAATCATGTGAAGGAAATTTAAAAGGATTTGATATAAAATAAAAAAATGTATTTGTATTTTATAGTGTATGTTTGGAGCGTGAATTTTATAGAATTTGATAAAGTATAATTTAAAAAAAGTAGATAATATAAATAATATTATATTATAAAAAATAATATAGAAATGATTAAATGATTATGTAATAATAATAAAGTAAAAAAGTAGGAGAGAGTATTGAGTTGGATAGGTAATAATAATTTAACAGTATGTGTGTTGTGTACTAAAATATGAGGATTATGGATTTAGATGTGACTTGATGATCTTAGTGACACAAACAATTAATGTGTAAAATGGATTGTATTTATGTTATATGATTGCTTGAGAGAGTAAGAGTTTGAGCAATAGATTTGCAAAAGGTTTGGTAAAGTATTCATTTCTCTCTATTTCTTGGTCATAAATGACCCCTATTTATAAGGTTTGGGAGAGTGGAGCTCACTCTCCCGATTTACAAAGACAAGTAGCCGGAAATAGCTCTGCAAAACATTAAATGCTACATGATTGATGTGACCCAGGTCGGAGGTCGCTGGGAGGTCGCTCGAGGGATCAAGAGCTCGCGCTCCTCGCTGAGACGTCGCCCGAGGCAAATCCGGATTTGCATGGATTTAGCCGTCTATCTACTCATAGCTACTCATCATTACCGTCCTTTACTGACACATCTCTGATTGAGGCCATTCTTAGGTAAGGTCCCTGGGGCTGCTCGCCTGCCACGGGTCCCATCCCCATTAATGCTCCGTACTTGTGTCGATGTGCGGCGAAAAGGTCGTCGAGTTGCATACGATTAACAGCATGCCTTCGTTTCCATCCTTTTCGCGAGTGTTATACTTGTGCAAAATGTGTGCCGTCCTCCTCTGTTGTTTCTTTCGTGTCGGGTCCGACCTCGCGCCATATGCCCACCCACAACAATAGCCCCTAGCTCATTTGTTTTATGCTTCTTGCGAGGGATGAGATAACTCCAGTACCGCCTCGATCCTGGTGATCGAGCTCGCAAAGCTTCTGGGGTACGCGTGATTATTGCCTCGGGAGTGAGCGTGATGACGGTAGCTCGCCTCGACTGTCACGCCCATTGAGACTAGGTGATGATGGAGCGTGGGTTTCTGTGAGGATTTGATCGATTCGTGGGCGCCCCCGCAGCATACTAGAATTCTCCTATAAATAATATTCTCTTCTCCACATTCCACTTTTCACACTCTGAAATTTCAAAAATTGTTGTCTTTGCTCAATTCTTCTCTCAATTTCGATTAGATCGTTGTTGTGTTCAAGGTAAAGATCTCCATTCTTTTTCCTTTCTTCTTATTCTTTGCTTTGGTGAGCGATGTCTACCTCAAATGGGAGGACTCGGGAGAAGGCGGTAAGCGATTCTGCCCCGGCTGGCGATTTTTCGGTGGCGTGTGGCCTGGCGAACTGAAAACTTGATGGTGGAAGTCTCCTCGAGGCGGTGGCAATTCCCGTGTCGGCTAGGGGTGAGGTCACATCAAGGCAACGCCCACCTTGGCGTCGGGCGGGGGACTCCTTAGGAGGTCTTGACCCCCGTCGCCGGCAAAACTTCGGGTTTCGGAGATGGTGGGGAGGAAGGAGATGAAACTGGTTTGGGATCGATTGATCGGCCGAGTTCAACTTCTTGTCGGACGAGGTCGTGCGACGATGCCCGGTGATGGCGATGAGATTGGCGGCGTTGATGCGAAATTTGCAGATAGAGAGAGTATGTCTCATCCTCGCGAATTGATCCCAAACCAACCCGAACTTCGTGTGGGCGGTATTTTTTGCTCGGGTGAGGTAACTAGCTCGATGTCGGGTGAGCTTTTTCTATGGAAGAACAATTTCAAGTCCCCGGCGACATCCGACACGGGTTTTCGGTTATAAGATCGATTATGAGGCCGGTCACGATGGGTGTGTGGCGATGAACTATGACCTGATGAAGGTTGGACTCCGTTTTCCGCTTCACCCTATTATTACTTGATTGCTTTGTGTTTTTGGGGCCTAAGCTCGAGCCACAAATCACTCCCGATGGGTGGAGCACCATCTTGGGATCTTTTCTCTGTTCGGCGATCCAACATCGGGCGTTCCCTTCTGTCAAAGAAATGAATCTTCTCATCTAACTGGCGAAGTGGGGTAAAGACCCCGGGTATTACTATGTGAAAGCCCGCCCTTATATGAAAATAGTTGAGGACCTCCCTAGCAATGTCCAAGATTGGAAAGAGAAGTGGTGGTTGGTAGGGGGAGCCTGGCAGAGTCCCCTTTTTGCCCTAGGAGCCCTCGAATATCGCGAGATTCCTCGCGACTATGCGATTCTTAAAGTAAGCTTTCTTGCTTTTCCTTTTCCATATCTTGATTTAACTTCTTCTCCTATTGCAGCTCCCAAGAAATAAAAGGCATCAAGAGCTCTCCATTCCCTTCTTGGTCAATTATTTGGTTCGGTGTGCTTAATTGATCCCGGACGAGGTGCCGATCATCTCCAACGGTTTGAAGTTCGTTTCCACCTCGATCGAATTTGCGGGCCTAACTATTCCACTTCTTTGGTTATTCTCTGGTTGTTTCCTGATCTTCTTCTTGTCTTCAGTTTTCTTCATCGAGCCTATCTGTTTCACATCCTCCAAAGTTACCGACGAGATGCAAAACTTGAACGCCAGGATATCTTGAAAAAGGTTTCGCGCCTTAGCTCTGTCGAGCGTGAGGCGAGCGAAGAAGGATGTATAATCGGTGGGGCCCTTTGGGGCCCCCCCTCAGGACCAAAGCTATCGCCCCTGGGCCGAGGCGGGAAAAAGGGCTCTTGCGAAATGCGAGCAACGAGGGGCTCTCACTAAACACATCCGGACGTCTGTGGACATGGATGTGCTCTGGGAACTCTCCGAGTGGGAAGGTGTTGGTCTCGGGTTCATGGGGACCCCGATCGATTGTCGAGCTCACTGCGTCGGGCTTGCGATCCGATGATCATGACTTTCCTTGGGTGGAACCAGATTTTCCATGATGGTATACCTCGTTTTTTACTTATGACTTCATTTCTATATTTTATTTCGAGTGCACCATGTTTATGTCTGGTTGCCTTGCATATACAAACTGGATGATGGAGTATTTCGGGGGGAGTCGACCCGCCCACCCTTCCTACCTCCGGCAGATAGCCGAAGATGCTTCGAGGTCTTGGACTCTGGATCTCCACGAGGAAGCTCATACACAGCACTTCTCCGAGAATCTGACCTCGGGAATTGCTCACATGTGTCGTTCTTTGGCCTTCTTTGAACGGAGCCGGGAGCAGTATGGTTGGGCAAAGATCCAGGCCCAGAAAGCTGAAGCGCATTGCTCGTTGATGAAGGTGGACTTGGCCAGATCATTGAAAGAGCGGGAGGCTGCTATCAATGGAAAAGCTGCGGCCGAGGAGAAATTGAGAAATGTGACCCGGCAATGGGATGAGCTGGAGAAGAAAATCTCCCAGATGGCGAAGGATCTCTAGCTCCGAGATCAAAAGGTGAAAAGAGCATGGGCGGGATCGCCGAGGTGGAGGCTCAGTATCATGGGGTTAAGCCGAGGTCCATGACTTTCCGACCCTTTGTGAAATTGGGCGCCATCATGCCTCCAACTTGGCCTATATCCACTCATTTTCTAACGCTTTGGGCTTGTCATCGAGTGGCGACCTTGATGGAGCAAAAGTCGGCGATGTCCGAGCTTTCATGGGATACATGCGTATAACAACCTGTTCGAGGAGGGATGATCTTCCCATCAAAGACCCTTTGCCTTTGGTGTGGAGTTGGTTCCTACCCCCAGTGCTAATCTTTATGATCCAGGAGTTGCTCGGGATTTGTTGAATGAAGAAATGGATGATGGCGGGATGGCGATGGTAGTGAGGTTGTTGGTGGTGATGATGGTGGAAATGGTGAAGGGAATCGGGTTGGCGTCGAGATTCAGGAGGTTGAGCAAAACACTGACGACCAACCCTGTTGAGGGACCTCGGATGCTCCCGATTTGATTCTAGGGCGATTTTTTTCTGCGGCGGTATGCAAATGCCTTCGGGCACCCTTTATGTCGCCCTTTGGGGTGTGTAAGTGTTTGCCCAAAAGGCGTAGGGCCATTTGCCGCCGGGCATTTATTAATGAAATCGCGATTTCCTTTTCATTTCTATCTTTCTAAACTTCTGGTTTGAATGCTTGTTTATTTTGTGTATCTTGTCTTCTCAGATTGCCTCTTCTCGAACATCCGGATAAAAAATCATAATGATATGATTTGTTAATTGATAGCGACTTATTTATCGACTTAGATAGGATATCGACCGATGTCGACTTAGATAGGGTATCGCGACATACTAGCCTTCACATATTCTTGGCTTAGCCAACTTAGACTTGGTATCGACCGAAGGTAAACTTAGATTGGGTATCGACATACTAACCTTCATGTGTTCTTAAGCTTAAGCCGACTTAGATTGGGTATCGACCGAATTAAACCTTAAACTGGTATCACGACATCTTAGGCTTCAGCGTGTTCTTGGCTTAGCCAACTTAGATTGATATGTCGACCGAGGAATTCGGCCATTGGGTATCGACATACTAGCCTTCATGTGTTCTTGGCTTAGCCCGACTTAATTTGGGTATCGACATACTAACCTTCATGTATTCTTGGCTTAGCCCGACTTAAATTGGGTATCGCGACATACTAGCCAGCGTGTTCTTGGCTTAAGCCGAGCTTAGACTTTTTTCATTTGCGAATCTATTTACGATCGAACTTCGTGAGAGGTGGGGGACCGATCCCCAAGTTCGTAAATGTAAAAAGATGGAACAAGCTTTGTGTTATAAGTCGTAATTCATGGAGAAATATACCACCGATCTGGATTTTACAACTCATAGTTATTGGTAGAACTTCTCGGGGAGGTCGCATTCCACGGATACATCGCGGGAATGACCTCCAAGTCCTCGGTAGTAAGCCCCATTTGGGAGGCATTTCCGAAATCTTCATGGGTCCTCCCAAGTTGGACGAAAACTCCTTTCTCGGGCCTTGGAGGATCCTTTTTAAAAGGCGAGGTCGCCGACCTTGAATCTTCGGATTTTTGCTTTTAAGTTGTAGTATTTTTCCGACTTTTGTTTGTAGTTTGCGTTTCTTAAGTTGGCTTCCAATTTTTTTCTTCGAGGAGGTCGAGGCTGAGAGATATAGCTTGATCGTTGTCCTCTGTATTTATCTGCGATGTTCGATGGCCCGACCACAACCTCATTTGGTATGGCCCGCCTCGATCCAAAAAGCCATAGTAAAAGGTGTTTCGCCCGTTGAATTTCGGCAAGTGGTCCTATATGACCATAGGATTCTCGGAAGCTTGAAAACCCACAATCCCTTTGACTCAATGAGTTGAGTTTTTGTTGGGATTATACTGAAAAGTATGCTTTTTACTTTGTATAATCGAAACTGAATTTCCAGACTTATTTACTGGAATAAATTGTTTATCACTGATGTTTTAAATATGATTGAATGTTACATATATTTACTGCATAACTGTTCAATAATTCGTACATGTTACACTGTAGTTAATTTAGTGATACCAGATCACAGAAGATTAAATTAACAGTCCTTGTAACTATAAGTACGCCATTCACGACCTAGATGGAAATGAACAACCATCGCGAAAGGTTGAGGTGTAAGGCTCAGATTGGTTTGTCTTGATCAAGAGATTACACTAGTGCATGGTGATGCAATTTGAATAGGACCTCTGAGGAGGATAAATTCTTGTGAAACAAGGAAGAATTAGACCTCAGTGGTTCGTTGTTTCTTAACCTTCGTCCCTTAAATAGGATCACGTGGGATTGGTAACTATTGCTTTGACTTATCATGGGTAGCGAATCAGAGAGATTCAATACTTTTTATCTTGGGCAATATTATTGGTCACATGTGATTGCTAAGATTTATCTGAAGAATCGTGTGCAAACGCTTTTGCTTGATTTGCCCAACAGGAGGTTCATAAGTTTTATCATACCAAATCTTGCAAGTGGAATTAGTTTCCGGTATGGATAATAATGTTGAACCGTTCCTTAACCAAGGACAAAGATATTAATTAATGGAAAGCTAATTCAGTGGCTTGAATTAATTAATGGGCTAGATAATCTTAAACACGGGAAATAATGACCCGGAGCCATATTATTTGTAATATGAGTTAAGATGGATGGTGCAATATTAATTATGTAGTGGGATTAATTAATATTTATGGGCTTGAATTATATTGTGGCTCAATATCGGATATTCAAGATCCATTAGAAGGTCAATCTTAATTCTCTAAAAGCCCCCCGAGTAGCCCAACATATAGTCCAATAACGAAAAAGATGATTAAAATAAAATAAATATTGTTGCTTATATTTCCTCTAAATTTTTGAAAAATTATGGATAAAAAGGAGAAAAGATTTTCTTTGAATTTTGTTATGGAATGAAGATATGTATTCTTGGAATACAAGATTATCTCATTAAATTCAAGAAATCTCCCACTTGGTTATATATATAGTAAATTTTGAAATTTTGAAAATATAGTGGGCAAGAAATATTTTCTTGATTTTCTTGAAAAGATATTATGGAAGATATGTATTTCTTGAAATACAAGAATATCTCATAATTTCAAGAAGATCCAAATCTTGGATTCTTGTAACACTTAATTTTCAAAAATCATCCATATATTGAGGAGGTGAGATTTTTGTGGAATATTTTAATTATGGGAAAAAGAATATAAGGGATATATTCAAGATTTCTTGGTGACCAAGAAAAGTCTTTTCCCACATTGAAATATCACTAAAATTTCGACCACCCTCCCTCTTATAAATAGGGGATGATTAGTTCATTCCCAAGTACAATTCCATGTGCTGGAAATATTATCAAATCCACATAAGTGGTGCAACAAAGTTTATTTTTTCCTTTTGTTAATTGTTCGCGAGTATCCTTCCACCGGATTGTCGAGCAAGGGTTAAGGGAATACTTGGGAAGTCCTTTTGGTTAGTCCGTTCGACCAAAGCCACTTTGCCATCAGGAGAATGCGTTCACGTAAACCCGTAGATTCGCGTCGTGGGTTTTACGTGGTTTTTTATATGCATGATATGTTGTTGCAATTATTATTTGAATTAATATAGGATTAATTCATGCTAGTAATAATTAATGAGTTAAATTTGTATTTAAATATTCACCCCGGATAGATCTGTGTAACTCATTCCCCAACAGTTTTGAGAGTGTGTTTGATTATTTTGTTCACGAACTTCAACTTTGCCCATTGAATTTGGGGGTAATAGGGGGTGGAGAATAACTGCGATTTTCCATTTCGAAAAAAAAGGCATCGATCTGAAACCATCGAATTGCTTCCCATTATCTGTGACGATTGCTTGTGGTAAGCCAAAACGACAAATGTTGTTTTTCCATATAAATCGAATGATTTTCTCTGGGTAATGGTCGCCAAAGTTCTCGCTTCCGCCCATTTGGTGAAATAGTCTCTGCGACCAACGCAAACTTCGAACTACAGGGCTTTTGGGAGCGGACCGATCGGTCGATTCCCCACCTCATGAGCCGTGGGTCGTAGATTGATGTGAGCTCGCCAGACTTCGCTTAATCGTCGAACCTGGCATTCTTGGCACTTCTTTGCATATCTGTCGCATCTTTCCTTAAAGTTAACCAATAATAGCCTTGTCGATCATCTTGTAGATGAGAGATTAGCTGTGATATGATTTCCACAATCTCGCCCGTGGATTTCCTTGAGGATCACTTGGCCTTAGGAAGGGGTGACGCGTTTCAAAAAGTGGCAGAGAGAAACTTGACTTAAAAAATTTGTTAAATCGATGATGGCATACCTCATTTTGCTCTTAGTTTATGTCGGCGGCGGCGACCCTATCCTCTGGCGATATCCCTTTCTCGATGTAGTCTCGACGGTCATCAATTGTTTTTAGTCGCGATCTGAAGGACTTTCCTATGAATGTTTGATGGACTCGCTTGGTTCGTCCAAGTTATTTCCTTTATGTCGATGATGATGCGACCTTCGCGAGGGGAGTGTTGAGTTTAATAAGCGCTATGTTGTCCATATCTGCGGCGCCTTCCGACGTGGTAAGCGAGCTAGTGCATCTGCTGTGTGTTTTTCGCTCGAGGTATCAACTATTTGCACCT
This sequence comes from Stenogyne calaminthoides, assembly GCA_037126765.1. Lineage (NCBI taxonomy): Eukaryota > Viridiplantae > Streptophyta > Magnoliopsida > Lamiales > Lamiaceae > Stenogyne > Stenogyne calaminthoides. The sequence continues at coordinate 10,698,845 of JBBCBC010000020.1, forward strand.
CGCCGAATTTTTCGATGAGGCTCTTCTTATCTATTTGGTATTTCATAATTTGTTCACCACAGTAGCCCGTATTCTCGACATCGGCATAACGACCATCCCGGGAATCGCCGTAAACTTTCAATTTTTCGCTGCAAATAGCCATCGCCATTTTCGAGGCCATTTATCAAGGCCTCGTACTACCCGCCGTTGTTGGTGGCATGAAAATCAAAACTTCTGACCGTGGTGAAGGATTGTTGTTCGGGATGATTAGGACCCTCTAGCCCCTTTCGGGTGCTCGTCGAAGAGTTGTCGTCGGCGTGCAATGTCCATGGGATGTTGGCTGCCTCCGGTGTCTTTTCTGGAAAGGTGAGCTTGGGAGAAAGTAAGCGATCCGAATATCTAACTTCAATGTGTGAAGGTGATCCCGAACTGTCCTAACTCAATGGACCATTTTAACAATCTTCCATTTGTGTCGGTCGATTGCAAAAACTGCCTCGATTGGGCGTGGTAGTTAGGACTAGACTTCTTGACCCGATCTTCACCTCCTTGGTATTTGCCGTGATCTTGATGCGGTATCTCGGCATTGGTGATCATAACCCCTTCCCGGTATCGAAAATCGGTGTAGCTCGATGGATAATCCTTATTCATCATTTTCCAGAGTTTCGTTCCCTTCTTCAACCCATGCACTATTCCCAATACCTTGGCCGCCCAATGGCTCGCTTCCATAATGAAATTTGGTCTATTCGATCAATATATGCCCGGTCCGGCTCTCCCGCCGAATCGATAGATGTTTGCCAAATATTTGCTTTGTTCCTTGTCGGGGGTCACGAGGTGAAGTGAGTGAGGAACAATTGAGCCATCTGGTGGAAAGACTCTATGGACGTCGGGGTAAGGAGTTGAACCATTAGTAAGCAGTACTTTAGAGTGGCGGGAAAAAAGCGACATTGAGTGGCATCGGTCGCGCCCGTGGAGTTCATGCGGGGCGTGTATTTGCTCCGCGTGATTTATCGGTCGGTCTTTGCCTTTGTATTGGGTGATGGAGTTGACATTGATCTTGATTTGTCTGAGGCGAGCATGACCGAAGTGGGTGATAATGGCGAAATGGGTATTTTTTTTGTGGTGAGAGGCACTCCTTTGCTTTCGCCAATTTGCTCTTGGAGGTCCTTGATGTTCGAAGGATGGCGGCCATCTGCGGAGAGTCGTTCTGTCCGGTGACCTCGCCCGATAGCGGTGGTGGTGGAGAATTTCTTTCTGTCGGCGGGGGTGATGGGATTCGATGGCGTCTGCAAGGTGAAGGGGTTTTTCCACCTGCGAGGTGAAGGACTTCGTTCGAGCCAATCTTTTCGCCGATACTCGTTATGCAGGTCCGCCTTGGGCTACCGATCTGAACCACGAACTTTTCGAGTTCGGCATAGTTGTCTTTTTGTCGGCAGGCTAATCTCGCCCGAGGTCGCGGTCTTAGTGCGAACGTATTAAAACCTCCCCGAGAATAGGCGTTTGTGAATGGGATTAGGCCCGCCGTTCGGATTCTGGCCGATGGAAAGTCGTCGTCCGTCCTCCGAGTTGGCTTCCTCACTTCCCGCTGGCGAGAGTCCCTCTGGCGAGGTTCCAAATGGCGAGCCCCTGTCGTCAATTTCTCTGGTGAGGCTCACCATGGCGGGATTCCTCTCGCCTTTGGCCCTTACCCTTGCTTTGGGCCTTAGGTTCGAGTTGTGGCGTAGGTCATCATCCCCAGGATGCGCCGGCACCTTTTGGCGTAACTCTGCGATGGCTTCATCGATTTCTTTCGGAGTACGGATCTGCTCGAGCTTTTGAGCAACCCCGGTGGTGGGTTCTCGACCTTCACGCATTTGCTAAAAGGCAGCAGCCCTTCCTGCTCACCCGGGCGACATGAAGCCGAAACGAGCTTTCCTCTTGGTGATGATGAGTTGCTTGAGACATGGTTGAGTGATTTTTTGAGATATTTTGGTATATGAGATGAGTTTGTACGAAGATTAAGTGAGGAATACTCCAATGAGAAAACACTAAGAACTTAGCTCGATATTTCTTAAAGAGTACCCTCCTTCTAGCCAATTGTTGTGTACTAAAATATGAGGATTATGGATGTAGATGTGACTTGATGATCTTAGTGACACAAACAATAAATGTGTAAGATGGATTGTATTTATGTTATATGATTGCTTGAGAGAGTAAGAGTTTGAGCAATAGATTTGCAAAAGGTTTGATAAGGTATTCATTTCTCTCTCTTTCTTGGTCATAAATGACCCCTATTTATAAGGTTTAGGAGAGTGGAGCTCACTCTCCCGATTTACAAAGACAAGTAGCCGGAAATAGCTCTGCAAAACATTAAATACTACATGATTGATGTGACCCAGTCGGAGGAGGTTTGAGAGGTCGCTCGAGGATCAAGAGCTCGCATACCTTTCATTTGGGACGTCGCCCGAGGCAAATCCGGATTTGCAAGGATTTAGCCGTCTATCTACTCATAGCTACTCATCATTACCGTCATTTACTGACACATCTCTGATTGAGACCATTCTTAGGTAAGGTCCGCTGGGAAATTTTTCGCCGCGGGTCTCATCCCCATTAATGCTCCGTACTTGTGTCAGTGTGCGACATGCGAGGTGCGTCCAGGTCGCATACCGGTGTTTGGCATGCCTTCGTTTCCATCCTTTCTGCGAGGTGTTATACTTGTGCAAAATGTGGTCTGGTCCTCCTCTGTTTCTTTCCAGGTCGGGTCCGACCTCGCGCCATATGCCCACAACAATGTGATAGATGATTGATAGTGTATTGAAAATTGTGTTTAAAAAAAGTAAAATATGTGTATTATATGTATTATAAAGTAGAATTTTGGAAGTTTTAAAATCTTATACTGAAATCAAGATAAATAAATAGGGATTTGAGATTTAAAATACCAAAAGAGACTTTCCAAACCATAAATAAACATACCCTTAATAGTCTATTGAAACAAGTAGTCATTTTTCAAAAGCAAAATACTTATAACCATACTAGTGAAACAAGTAGTCCATTGTAAACGCTTGTGAATTCACTGTAAAATTTCGATGAACCAAAGTCACTAAACTTAATTTTGTCTTAATATTTATATCGAGGGAAAACTTGAAGACGTGATGGATTATATTTAGGGGGTGCTTAGTTGGAAGGTATGGAGGGGTGTAGAATGAAATCAAAATCATAGTGTGTTTTTTAATTACACTATTATAATTTTAATTCCTAAAAAATAAGAAATTTATCAAATGTGTCAAATAGATGAAGTATGACTTTGATTGATTTCCATTTCTATTTTTTTTTCTCATTTTATTCTTACAATTTTACCATTCATCCCTCAATATCCATATTCCCCACACATATCCTCATCAATGAGAATTTAACACCTAACTTTTCATATTAAATTATTTATAATCTTATCATATTTCACACAATAGAGCGAATTGCTTAGGATACCGTCGTGTTGTCTCTATCACATGGCGGGGCCCACCAAAGGCAATAATTCAGAAAAGGCGGTCGTTGTACGCATTCCCACGGAAACACGACAAAGGGTACCTTTTTGGTCTCAAATTTGACCCATTCATAGAACTATTCTGCGGAAGATCAATATTATAAATTTAGATTATTCGCAAATTCTTCTATGCATTATTTGTATCAATTTTAATTTAATTTAATTTATTTTTTTGGGATCGATCTGAACCTGGTTTGGGCCCGAACACTACTCGAGTGGTTTATGATTTTTTCGGCCCGAGTAATTTATAATTCACCCAGCCCGAATAGGTCATGATTTAGGATTCATTATTTAATATTTAGGATGTAGATGATTCATCCAAATTAAAATTGAATCCAATTACATCAATTGCATCTTGTGCAATTGGTGCACACAAGTGTTATTCTAGATTATTTGATTCATTTCACTTAATTTTTACACATTTTTTTAAATCACTAAATATGACCTGTATTATAATCTGGGTAGAATCAAATGTCATGAATTAAAAATAAAGTTCATAACATGAACCAAGTCTATACAAGTTTTTGTTCTCCACTAAATATAATAAAAAAAATCAAATAATCTTTGACATTCGTTCTATCATCTATATATTGTTATAAAATATTTATAAACCACTTGCAAAAGACTCACTATTCACTAGCTATATTATTAATCAGGGATGTAAAAATCGGTTTAGGCGCCGCCGACCGACCCAATTTTGGCAAAATCGGTGGAAAAAGTTGTTTCCCGGATTTAGGCGGATTTTTTAATTTTTTTTTTAAAGACCAACACTCAATAATAAAACCGCCTGGACGGTCTAGGCGCTAAGCGACCAGAATCCGCCCGCCTAGTGACTTCTGACTTCTACACCCTTGTTATTAATTCGTACACCCCAAAATCAGATCGAGTTGAGCCATATATATATATGTTTATTATATACTAATAACCCGTAAATTTTAATTTCTTCATATAGTAATGAATATTGTACCCTCTAATATACTATTTTAGAAAAAAAGGAGGTAAATGTATATTCATTACTTGCGTAAAAGGGCTACAGTACTCAATCAACACGTACAAATTACAAAAGAGAAGTCAGAAATTAATTTACAGTTATGATCCAATCACTATGTCGACACTCAAATTGTGTAAAATCTATTGGGGATGCAGTCATGCAACCTTTTTGTGTGAAATCGAGTGATGGATAGCAAAAATAGAATTGTTCTAGCTATAGTGTCAATAAAATCCTACTACTAATTTGTGGTTGAGCATTATTTATTACACTACACCTCATTAAAAGGTCAAGCATGCACAATAAATGATTCCAACTAATTTACAAGTGAATGAATGCACTTGCTTTCTCTTATCTTATCCCCACAACACAACTCTTTCATATAATGTCGTATATGAGTTCTCACAATTAAAAAACGAGTAACACTTCTGTAAATCAAATCTATACATGAACTTTATCATTGTTATGTGTAAAAATTATCACTGTTATGCATACAAATTTCACTATTTAAAAATATAATGCATTTTTTAACAGTGATAGTTTTTATGCATATCAGTTAAAGTTTTTAGGCATAACAGTGATAATTTTTATACATAACAGTGATATTTTAAAAATCGAGTTGACGGTGAACTCGAGTTCACACAAGTTTTTATCTTTAAAGAACATGACACAGATTGACAACCCCACAGGGCCCTCTCTCTCTATATATATATATATATATATATATATATCTTTTCGTGAATTATAAAAAAAAAAGTCCAAAAACATTAGTTCATATATATAATGAAAAATATTAATTTGTATGAATTAATTTTTTTATATGAACCTAATACATCATATCATATACTATCAATTGTTCTTTAACAAGTCAAACTTTGATAAAAATTGTACCATTTACGTGCCCCCATTAATATAGTATTTTTTACTGTTGTATTTAGTCTATGAAAACCTCGCCATGAAAATTTTCCGAACCCGTTTTTAACTGATGGACAAAAGGTTTTGACATATATATATATATACAGATATTTTCCTAAAAATAATTTTGGAAGGACATGTATATATCTTTTTTCTGAATGTGAGAGTGAGTAAGAGTTTCTCATATAATTAATTTATGTGAACTCCTTTTTTTTTTTTTTGAAAGGTTATCATGTGAACTCCTCGATGGGTCATATCCATTCTCTGGATTGTTCGGATCAATACAGAGAAAGGGTTAATATCAAATCTCTATCTATACCAAAATAAAATCTTGTTACCCATTAATAAAAACCATGAATTCGGAATCTGTATTCAATGCAAAAAGCAAAATATTGGAGTATTCATTGTGGACAAGGAAGATATTTTATTTCTCTTGTACAGTAAAAACTTCATACAGTCATATTGTCGGAACCGAGAAAAAATATTACTATAGGGAGATTATTCTTAAATAGAGTTTTAGTACATAAAAAAATAATTATTTTTTTGAAAAAATAATACATTCAATATAATACATACTATACTGCATGTATGTAAATTTATTAATAAATTCATATATCTAATTAATATGAATTTAACTAAAATAAATACATGCACTTTCAAAGTATATAAAATACATATATCAACTAATATGCACGTACCTAGGAACTAAACAATAGTTATTGCTCACATGCGTGTTAAATGTTTTGGTCAATATTGAAGGATGTAATAATTTTGGCTTCAACAAGAAGGTGTCTATGCGGACGAGTTATTACGTACATACAAGTTGAAGGATGTAGTGACAAGCCATAAGATTGAGATGTCGTCACAATTAACCATAGATAAATATTTTAGGCTATTTTGTAATGATATATAAATTTTTATATATAATGTAATTTATTCTTATATGGAGTCATAAATCCTTAAGACGAGACCGAAAAAAAACATGTCTTATTATAATGTGGAGTTTATTCCTAAATATAATTGGTCCCGAATTGGGACCGTGATTTTTTATTCCTATAGAAAGTTTATTCCTATATAGAGTATTCCTATAGAGGGTTTTTATAGAACGTACGAGATTAAGGCAAAATATAGTATGCATCAGGTGCATCATACAATTTAAATATGACAAAGTTAAGTATGAAAATTTTCATACATGAAAAAACTTTTATTTACAACTAAATTTTGTAATTGGTGAAGGTAAGACAAAATTGAGTGATTCATGGTTCACTCGGCCCAAGTGATTCATGGTTCACCCGGCCCGAATAGGTCATAATTTATGATTAATTATTTAGTGTTTAGGGTGTAGATGGTTGATTTAGGACAATTTTATAGATTTTCATACGTGAAAATTTTCACACTAGACATACTCTTCAAATATACTTTTAAAATGTACAATTTATTTTTTGAAATATTTAGTTCAATTTATTTACATTAACACGTTCAACTTGTTCAATGTAAAATAAGTTGAATATTTTAATGAGTGCACAGAACACGGATTAAATATTATGTACCTTCTACTGTTCTAATAGTTTATGTCGTTATAAGTGTTCTTTAATACAAACATCTACGTTAAGATGACGACTCAAGATAGCAAGAGTACCTTTTAATTATTGTCGGCCGGTTCGAAATATTCAAAGAGATTTTAGAAATACTATCAAATACTTTAAGATAATTTTGGTTTGAGATAATATAAGGGTATGTTTGTTTTGAGCTTGAGGTGGATGAGATAAATTCGGAGGGGGGAAAAGGTGGATGGGGGAAATCCTGTGAATAGTAATTCATTGTTTGTTTTAGATTGGATGTAATAGAGATGAATGAAGATTTATGTCAAATCAATAATTTTTAATTATGATGATGTATTATTTTATTATTATAAGTTAGTATGATAATGATTATATGAAAGAAAAGTGTAAGAAAAGTAAGAGAGATAATGAATTGTTGTAAGAAAAGTATGAGATAGAATGAGTTGGTGTAAGAAAAATAATGATGTAGTAGTTTTAGAGTATAAATTTATAATATGTGTGGATGTGTATTTGAATGGAGGATGAGATGTGAAAATCCAAAAAATTGATGGGACGGGGGGAGACTCATCCCGCATCCGGACCTTCCCGGCTGAAAACAAACACCACCATAATGTCTTGTGATACGATATGATCCATCAATATTCCCCAACTACTCCCTTACATCCATTAAATTAATTTGTAATTATTTTTAATAAATCGACGAGACGACCTCACGGGTGTTTAAAAGTACGTAGGAGTCCGTCTCATATGCGTCCAGATGCACCCACTTCAATATGCTTACGAAATTTTCAAAGAAAATAATTTCGTCCTTAAATAGTAACGTTTGCCTATAATTTTTTTTATTATATAGATTATTTTTAAACTACAGATATAATTGCTTACGAAATTATTTGTGTAGGTAAGTTTGCTTATGAAAATTACAAATGTATAAGTAGATTGCTCGTTATTTGCTTAGATAATTATTTGTGCAGACAATTTTTTTCATAGATTATTCTAAAAATTGATAGACAAATCATAGATAATTCTCACTTTTTAATGACCAAATTATTTTTGTAGGAAATTTTCGTAGTCATTTGAAAACTCTCGTAGGCAACTCTTCATTTTTTTATAGTGGTCGTGCAACTTGTTATACTGAAAGATTAAATTTGTTTATTTTGAACCGTACAATTATTAATATAAAAAATAATTGCATATTTCAATATAAACATATTGCATCTTTCAATATAACAAATTGCATTTGCAACTAGATGTATACAAGATTTAGTCTAAAAGTAAATGATATACATCTAACTACAATCTAATTATAATCATCACAAATGTTGCATAATAGGAGTAGTTTAATTATAAGATGATGCTTGGTGGATTCACGAGGCAGAGCATATCCATTCGCGCGCACATGTTATCATTAATATACTACGGCGATTTAAATAAAAAAAAATGATTTTTTTTAAAGACAATCAATTACAATAGTTTTTTAAGATAATCAATTATAATAATTAATTTTAACATCGGACACTTGATAACAATATCATTTCATCTCGCTGTAGACCGGAACCACAATCACCACAAGAGGGGAATTATCCGAAACTGCAACTCGGAACCGCAACCGTGCCGCAACCCAACAACAAGTGGACCACCACCCCACAAGAGGGGAACCACCAGTGGCGGAGCCAGGAATTGCGCCGAGGGGGGCCCAATTTATAATATACTGCAGCTAAATGCACTTTCGAATTTTTTATATATTTTCAAAAATTATTTAGACTAAATATATTTATATTAACTGAGTCAAACACATTTAATATGTATATTAAAATGTGAATTATACATATTTATTTCTCTCTTTCGCTCCCTCTTTCTCACCTAAAGAAAGATAAAAAAATTTACATGAAAAAAAAGACACACTTTGAAATTAACCAAAACTTTCAATCTCAACATGTTAAAAATAAATAATTATAAATACATATAAAAAAAATTAAGTGGGGCCAAGGGGGCCTAGTGACCCCGTCTCGAATCCTGGACCTCAAGGTCTCAGGTGGTGGAGCTCTAATCACTTGATTTATCCACACTTGACAATAAAAAAAAATCAGAAAATTAATTACCGTAATGTAACGGGTAATTTCAAAATTTTAATGATATTTCTTGGAGGTTTTACATATATATTTCTCGTAAGGAAAATTGTAGTTGCCATTTTTTTTTTTACCCGAGATCATTGCACAACTTAATTGAAACTCATATATATGCTTATGGAGTTGCTTTAAACTATAATCAAATCATGCATGCAATTAATGAGTAAATTATATAGTTCAGTTTCTGAGATTAATTGTTGATGAAAAACTATTACAAATAAAAAAGATGATGATTTGAAGATATATATTTGAGTTGTTTATTTATTCATTATTTATTTCTTTTTTCGAAAGCATTCATTATTTATTTCTGAAAATGACATATTGCTTTGCACCAATATATTGGTCACAAAGAATTAATAGGCACAATGGAGACTCTCTCTCTATATATATATGACAATTCATATTGATATTTTTTATAATTTTCAAGAAATAACTCATTAATTCTGGTACATCATGAATCATCTGGGACGGATCCAGAATTTTTTCATGGCGGGGCACAATAAATATATAAATAAAATACATTAAAAAATGAGGTGCTAAGAAGTGGAAATAAACAAAAAATAAAAAGGTTATAATTAAAATGATTAAAAAGGAAAAAAATAAAAAGCGACTGTTGCGTTTTGAACACAAAAGGGTTATAAAATGCACAAAAAATAAAAACAAAAGGGTTATAATTAAAAAGAGACAGTTGGGTTTTGAACACAAAATAGTTAAAAGGGTTATAATTAATATGAACAAATAAACACAAAAGGATTATAATTAAAATGCACAAAAATAAAAACAAAAGGGTTATAATTAAAATGAACAAAAAATAAAAGGGAGCATTGTGGTTTGAACAAATGACCTACAGTACACTAAAACAAGTACATTACCAACTTAGCTGACCAGGAAACATGCAATAAGATAACACTTGAATTATATCTACTTAATTTGGTACCTGAATATAGTAAAAAAAAAATCAAAAAATTTATGTGGGCATGTGCCCCCATGGTGTGCGTGGCTCCGTCTCTGTGAACCATGCATATTTGTAATAATATAGGTATAATTTACAAGTACTTTAAGTTATCAACATTTCATTTTCCATTAGAAAATACCATGGTTGCAGAACTCGGCCTAGGCTGCCGTCTAGGCGGCGCCTAGGCGCTAGGCGGCCGCCCCGAGTTTGCCAAAATCGGCGAGAAAAATCGTTTTGGCTGCTAGGCGGACCTAGACGGATTTAGGCGGCCGCCTAGGCGGATTAAGCGGACCTAGGAGGGTCTAGGCGGATCTAGACGGATTTATGTTAATTTATTTTACAATTTAAAATAAAAAATGGGACCGCCTAGGCGATCTATGCGCTAGGTGGTCACAATCCGTCCGCTTAGCGATTTTCGACTTCTGCACCCTTGAAAAATACACACGCGTATTTAATAGGGATAATATATAAATGCACACAAATTAGGATGGACAATATATGTTATTTAAATAGGGAAAAATCATCCAGTTGTTCGTAAGAAAAGAATATTACAATTATAGGTAGCAAGTTGCATGAGAGTGAGCCCACTTCATTAAATCGACTGAATAATCAAAATAATCTTTAGGACTTTATTGCACAAACTTTATTGTATGATCAAAATAATTACATGAAATGACTTTTTAATGTAGCATGTATAAGTCCCTCTCAAAGTCTCAATTGCCAACCCTGCCCCCTCTTTATTGATATATAGGAGTAATCATTATGGGTAAATTACCATATTTTTTTTATACTCCCCCTTCTCCAAAGATTTTGCACAATTACTATTTAATTTGTATTTTAGTGAGAGCATTTTTATATTAATATTTAAAATGATAAAGTAATTTTGAATCAATCGTATGATAGATGAAGGGTATGACTATCATATCCTACTTTAAAAGTCACATTATTATTTCAAATAGTAACAAACAATTCGCTCGCTAAAAGACGAGCAAAAAAGTAAGTGTGCAAAGTCTTATAGGACGGAGGGAGTATTAGATTATCAACAAACTCTGTGATTTGGATAAATTGCAAGAGTGTGTATCATGTGCATCAGGTGCACTGTGCACTACATAGTGTATTTTATAATCATGCAATTTGTTGCATTGAAATATGCAATTTGCTTATGCTGAATCGTGCAACTTGTTTCCCATATTAAAATTACACGGTTCAGTGTAAACAAGTTACATATTTCAGTACAATAAATTGCATGATTCTAAAGTACACTATATAGTGCACGATGCACCTGTTGCATATAAAACCTAGTCAAATTGTAAAATACCTTTTAAATTAGTAATATATAAATGAATCTTTGGTTTGAGACGGCTACAATAATGTACTTTAAAAAAAAAGTAAAGATGAAATTCATTCACGGAGTAAAATGGGCAGTTCAATCCTAGAAAAAAACGCACAACCAAGGCGCAAAGTATCAAGTTATAATTTTGAAGGAATACAATCTAATGAATGAGATTCCCAAAAAGCCTCGATAGCAATAAATGATAATGGATAATGAGAAAGGATCCACTTTCACAATAATATAAATTGCAAGAGTGTGTATCATGTGCATCAGGTGCACCGTGCACTACATAGTATATTTTAAAATCATGCAATTTATTGCATTGAAATATGCAATTTGTTTATGCTGAATCGTGCAACTTGTTTCCCATATTAATAATTACACGGTTAAGTGTAAACAAATTGCATATTTCAGTACAACAAATTGCATGATTCTAAAATACACTATAGAATACTGCACGATGAATCTGTTGCATATAAAACCTAGTCAAGTTGTAAAATACCTTTTAAAATAGTATTATATAAATGAACCTGTGGTTTGAGTCGGTTACAATAATGTGTTTTTTTTTTTTTTTTTTTTTTTTTTGGGAAAAGTAAAAATGAAATTCATTCATGGAGTAAAAAAGGGCACTTCAATCTGGCCCAGAACAAAACGCACAACCAAGGCGCAAAGTATCAAGTTATAATTTTGAAGGAATACAATCTAATGGATGAGATTCCCAAAAAGCATCAAAAGCAATAAATGATAACAGATAATGAGAACGGATCTATTTCCGCAATAATGTACTCTTTTAAGATTTATTCAAATTACCAAAGGAAAATGTGAAATTAAATACTCCTAACTTCAAAAAACTTGTTTTGTTTCATAAATTGGACAAAGTTCAAGTGGCATCTATAATTTATCCTATAATTCTTGATAGATGAGAGCATTTGATTAAGTTTACTTCTATAATTTTTATATTAATTTTATTTTTAAATTTTAATATATTAGCTATTATAAGTTCCTTAATTTAGTACATATATTTTGCATTGAGCATTTTAAAACATCGACATTTCTTTGTTAATTTATCCCTCCATCCTAATTTAAATTAACCACTTACTATGAACATAAGCTTTAAAAAAAGTGTTGTTTATTAGTATTAAATAATGTAAAGTGGATTTATTGTGTAGTATAGTAGCATGCGGTGTAAATATGTATTGTTTGTAAAGGGTATTATTTTATAAAGAAAATTATTTTATTTCCTAATAAAGAAATGACCAATCTAAATTAGGACGTCCATTTAATAAATATGTTAAATTCAAATTTGGACGGAGGAGTATTTGTTAGCTTATTTAATGTCGAAGAGCTCAAATTCGGGGTTTGGGGCCTGGTTGATCATGTGAATTCCAAACTTGCATGTGGTATTGTTTGATACCAAAGCATGTTTTAATTCGGTTATGCAACATACTCGTTTTATATGTGAGAAATTTAAATCCAATCAAATGGATCTGCACCGATTTAAACCTATAACTAAAGTACATTCGGATGAATATACGTGAAATATTAAATTAAAATTTAGTCTTACGTTGTCACTAATGTAAATTATGTAATTGGATAAATCATCGCAAGGTTAAATTACACAAAATTTAAAGAGTAATGCTAATATGAATTAGGTATATATATGAACTATTATTGTTGTGCATAAAAAAAACTATCACTATTTAAAAAAATAAAATATTTTTTAAAATATTAATAATTTTTGTGTATAACAGTGTAAAATCGTTTTTTTATTGAGGATATGAAGGTCATTTCTACTTTATAAAAGAGACTTGTCTTTTTATAAGGGTTATATACTTATATTTAGTATATAATATAGTGACGAGTAGTGTAAATAAAAAATATTTGTAATAATTTATTTTGAATAAGTAAAGTTTTTTTTTTTTTTTTGCTAGAAAATGAGAAAATAAAATAAGTACTTTAATTTATAAAAAATAAACAATCTAAAAGAAGACTGGTGAAATACTAATAAATAACTAAAGTAGTATATAGTCTTAGGACCCGTTTGACTAAACTTATTTTAAACATCTTATTTTAAACATCTTATAAGTTGTTTTGAGAACTTATAAGATGTAATTTTTAAGTAGTTTATAAGTTGTTAAAGTGTTTGGCTAATAAAATTTATAAGTTCTTTAATAGTAATTTTTTTAAAATTATTTTTTAATTTTAAAATGAATATAATTTTTTCAATTTTTTAATAATTTTTTTTTGAAAATAAATATATTTCCAAAAAAAAAAAAATTCCATTTTTTTAATAATATTTTTTTTCCAGAAAATAATTTTTTCAGAAAAAAATCGATAATATTGAAAAAAAAATTCAGAAAATAATTTTTTTTCAGAAAAAAGAATCGAAAATAAGTATATTTTTTCAGAATTTTTTTTTTCAGAAAATAATTTTTTTTTCGAAAACTAATGTATTTTCCCAGAATTTTTTTTTTCAGAAAATAATTTTTTTTTCCAAATTTTTTTTAATTTTTTTTTTTTTTTTAAACAAAAAACGGGCCGGTTTGAATTGAATTCGGACCAAGTTTGGTTGAGATATGATAGAGCTTATTTAATTTTTGTAAAATAAGTTGGGATATCCCAAACTTATTTTTTTAGAGCTTATAAGCTCTAAAGAACTTATTTTTAAATCTTATAAAATGTTAGACATCTTATTTTACCAAACAAAATTAATGAACTTATAAGCTACTAAACAACTTATAAGCTGTTTTAAAGAGCTTATAAGCTGTGCCAAACACCCCTTAATTGCATGCGGTTCTCTCATCTACCTTGTCTATATAAGCATGACCAAATCCAACAAAAATGGTACACAAACCTACTTAGCTACTCTATCTCTCACACACACAAGCACACTTTTATAATTGTCTCTACAAATTAATTAATACACAAATAAATTAAACATGGTTATGAGTATGGCTATAGCGATGAACGCCAAAATCGTGGGTTCCGGTGATAAAACCATAGTTCTCAGCCACGGCTACGGCGGCGATCAGTCCATTTGGGACAAAGTGCTGCCGCTCTTGGCTTCCCGGTACCGAGTTCTCGTCTTCGACTGGTGCTTTTCCGGCGCCGTCAAAGATCCCTCCCTCTACGACCCCCTCAGGTATAAATATATATATATTTATCTCGTAAAAGTGTTTTTTTTTAATCTCGTAAGTTTGCTTTTTTTTTTTTTTTCCTTTCAGGACACTTTATTTTTTCGAATTAACTCGTGGGATTAACTTTTCAAAATTAGTTTTTTCAGATCATAAATATTTTTTAAGAAAATTAGAAAAGATACTGTATCAGCTCAAAATCGGCTGCTAATCCGTTGTAGAAAGTAAAAATGTAAAATATTGAATTTTAATATAAGACGAAATTCAATTAGTTGAATGTCCTCAAAGTTAAAATTGACAAATTTAGACTTAAAAAACATTCTATGCATCGGTTAACCCCACTTAATTTTTTGTCCACTTTTTTAATTTTGCTATGTATTGTCAAGTACACAAACTTTTACAATACACGTGTCTGGGTAGAGGCGGATTTAGGATTCGAAATTCGGGGATACATTTGAGTAGAATTTAAAATTTGGGGATACATTAATTTTTTTTTATAATTATATGTAATAAAATATAAATTTTTTTTTTTTAATACAAAATATAAAGAGGGGTATATTTTATTTTTGGTGTACAATTGTACCCGTCTCCCTCCGCCACTGTGTCTGGGATTCATGTTTTTTTTTTAGGACGTCTGGGATTCATGTTGTAATTGAACAGAAAGTAGTACTCACCCCTCCCTAATTCAATTGAACATTTATTGTGCACACGGATTTTAAAAAAAAATTGTTTATTTTTATTAAAAATGATAAAATTATTTTTTGGTGTGGTTAAATGGTAAAAATAGTGACGTTTTTTTAAATTAAATATGATAAAATTGATTTTAGTGCTGAAAAAATAATTATATTATGTGTAATATTGAGATGTTTTAGGGGTATAGATTAAAAAAAATTATTTTATTACTATTTGTAAATTTGTTCAATTGAGTTTGGGACGATTTTTTTTTTTTTACAAATATTCAATTGAGTTAAGGAGGAGACATAGAGTATAAGTTCAGATTATAAAATGTAGAAATTAAACTAATTTTCTACTTTAGATGCATGAGAAAGTGAAAATCCATAATTTTGTTGGTAATTAAATTTGTTTAAAATGAAAATTATGGTGCAGGTACACCTCGTATGATGCGTTTGTAGAGGATCTAATCTCTGTGGTTGAAGAGATGAAGCTGAAATCTACAGTTTTTGTTGGGCACTCTATGTCTGGTATGATTGGATGTATTGCTTCTATCAAAAGACCTGACCTTTTCACTACCCTCGTGCTTGTTGGAGCTTCCCCGAGGTCACATTAATTTCTCCTCATACTCTTCGATTAAATTAATTATAATTAATACTGTTGAATGAAAATAACTAATACCGTTTAAAAAATGCATGATGCACCATATGCATGCTGTTACGCTTTAACATTTTGGAAGAGAAATATATTGATTTGTGATAGATTGTATCTTATCTCATGTATGAGGTCGTCTCATAAAAGTTTTTGTTTAAATTAAATTCATTTCACACATCTCTACAAATTTGAGCTTTTAGAGAAGAATTTTTTAATTTTTCATGGTATTAGAGGGCTTGAGTTCGAGTCCCACTAAAAACATTCAATCATACTAAGTTGTCCACTATTTTTATATTTATGCCCATATATACACGTTCAGACGAGCAACTTCATTCATATATTGATTCATATATGATGCTAGGAATAATTATTATGGGGTACAAAATTTTGAATCAAGTTAGTAATAGGTATACATACTTTTTAAAAACATTACTATTAGGTACAAAATAATTACATATAAGCGGTCAAAATTGCACATAATGTGTAAATATATCTGTTTATATGTAATTGTGAATTGTAATGATCAATCGGACACCCAATGTCTTATTATTTATTTTTTTGTTTGTTTTGCCCATACATATAGATCAAAGGGTTTTTGATTTTTTTTTTAAAAATGAATTTGTAGTTCGCATCAGTCTCGGAGAGATTAATTATTTATGGTTGAGAAAGTGAGAGAATTTTGGTGGCAGAAAAAGTCTGGTGGAGAAGAAGAAAAATTGTGATGAACATTAAATATATGATCGATAAAAAGTCATTTTTGTCTTTTGTGTGAAGCGGATAGTGAAAGAGAATCCCAACAATATGATTAATTACTTCTTTATTATCAACCTCCACTACAACGATGCAACCATCCTCTCCCTCATCTTATTATGAAATTTAATTAAAAAAATAATTCTCCTAAAAACAATTAAGACTATGTCTTCCAACACAGATTCATTAGATTTATAATATATTTTAAAATTATATAATTTATTTCGTTCAATTTTTTTTTTTTTTATTAAAAGTTAGATGGATTTGATTAGTGTAAACGAGTTACATTTTTTAATATAATAAGTTATATAATTTTTCTTTTTTATAAAAGTGGATAAAATAATTAAAGCATAAGAGAAAAACACAGTTACCGCCAGGATCCAAACTCATTGATTTCCAGTTTCTTGTTAAATTATTATGGAAATAATTAAAATAACAAAAATTGGCACATGGTGTGACAGAGGACCCGGCCCATCATTAGATTAAACTAAGTTTAAGAAAAATGCAGCTTTGTTTCTCTAAAAAAAATGCAGCTTTTGCTATGAGAAAAATGAAATAAATTTAGAAAATATACGTTTATTCAATCGTCGATCTTTTAAAAAAAAAAATATATTATAAAGAAACATTTCACCGAAAAGATTATAATTTCTAAAACTTTCTTTTAGCATTGAATTATTAACATGCTATGTGTAATGCATAAAAATAAAAATAATATTATAAAAATAATTACTTCCTCCGTCTAAATTTTTTATTACTCAAATTCAAAATTAATAACTCTTTTTAATTTTCTTATTTTATAAGTGAAAAAAATAATAGTTTATCCTTTCAAATTTTAACTACTTACAGCCATTTCTTTGCTCTCAATTTAAAAAGTAGGCAGCAGTAGCTAGCTAGGGAGCATGAGGTCAAGATTTATTTAATACGAATTTGATCATATGATTATAGGTGAAAGACAAATTTATATATTTTTATTTGAATATTCACCATCATTTAATTAATTTCTTTAATTAATTCAATCTTTTTATTTATATATATTCCATATTTTACTAAATTTTATTAATTATATTAATTTTTTTTTTACCTCGACTGAACTCAAGGCCGAACTTGAACTTGAAATTTCGAATGATTTATGGTTTTATAGTTTAGGATTTAGGTTTATATAATTAAAAAAATTTACCCGGACTCGAACCGATCCCGATGGTTTGGTTCATGGGCTCAAATAGTTAAGTGGTTTAGGGTTCATAATTTAAAAGTTTATATAATTAATTAGAAGATTGAATTAATTAAAAAATTAATTAAATGATAATCTTTTTTATACCGCATACATATTATCAAAACCGTTATTTAAATATGATAAAGAATTATACCAAACCAAATAATAGAATATATTGAAGAACACAACATTCATCGACCGTTTGACCTTTTCTCTGGATTGAATTGTCCAAAAAGAAAATTTGGCACAGCTTTGGAGATTTATAATGTTGGGCCCCACCAAAGTGATCATCCCACGTCAAACGCATTCACATGGGTGTGCGTTAAAAAATACTCTCTCCGTCCTGAAATTATTGTCCGATTTACTGTGTAATCGGTTTTTTAAAAAAAGTGATAAAGTGTTAAAGTATAAAAGGTAGAATTGGTAAATCAACTTTATTGTAAAGTTAAAAAATGTTAAAGTGTAAGGGGTTAAGTGAGTTGCAATTGGTGTAATTTATATGTATTGTGATGGGTGTTTATATTGATGAAACCTTTCATTTTAGAAAAGTGGATAAAAATTATGGGACGCCCAAAATAGAATACTGGACAATAATTTTGGGACGGAGGGAGTATCTTTGAAATATGACCATTTTTTTTTACGACGAAATATGACAAATTTTTGTATCCTCCATTTACATGAGGGGAAATTTCAGGTCTGAAGTCTCTGATTTAAAAACACAAGATAAAATGCAATTTTTTTTAAGTGCAATTTTTTTCAAACAAAGTGCATTTTTTGTGTCATGTAAATCATTTTGAAATACTCTTCCAATTTTTTGTACCTAAAAGGCATTTTCTCTACATGAAATTGGTACAGTAAAAACTAATAACTTTATACAGTCATATGCTGGATCCGTCCATAGTTATACATGTATATAAATTTATTAATAAATTCATTTAACTAATTAATATAAATTTGACTAAAATAAATACATGCATTTATGAACTGATAGAGTGAGTTATTACATACACGCAAGTTGAAGGATATGGTGACCAACTATAAAATTAAGATGTTTCTGAATTAATCATTGATAAATACTTTAGGCTATCTTAAATTTATTGTAGTGATATATAATTTTTTTTTTATAAATAATGTCATTTATTCTTATATGAAGACATAAATTCCAAGAAAAGACCGAAAAAATATATGATTTATTACAATGTAAAATTTATTCTTAAATATAAATGGTTCCAAGTCGGGACCGTGAGTTTTTATTACTTTTGATTATGTATTTTTATTTGTAATTTCCATTTCCACCAAGTAAAATTACTAAATAAGAAGAATTAAAGTAAGTATTGGGCATGTAGGTTACTAAATATAGAAGGGTACGAAGGGGGTTTCGAAATGGAGCAAATAGAGCAGCTATTCCACAGCATTGAATCCAACTACGACCAATGGGCTTCAACCTTTGCGTCTGTGGTGGTGGACGCATCTGACCCTGCTTCCGTCGATAAATTCGCCAACTGTCTCAACAAAATGGGCCCTCAAGTCGCACTCCCCATGGCTAAAACCGTCTTTTTAGCGGACTACAGAGACATTCTAGAGAAAGTCGTGGTCCCGTGCTACATAATTCAGACCCGAAACGACGTCGTGGTGCCCCTCTCTGTTGTGAATTATATGCAGGCCAAAATAAAGGGGGAAAGTGAGGTTGTTATTATTGAGACGGAGGGGCATTTTCCTCAACTAACTGCGCATCTCAAGTTTGTTGAGGTCATTCATACGATTTTAGGGTGTTGATTATTTGCTCTTAATTATGTTGTATACATATGTTTTGTTTCTTGCTTTCAACTTTTTTATGGCTTGTTTGGATGTGAATGTAATGTAATCTTGTTTGGGAACTGTTTATCATATGGATTGTTGGAATCTAGAAACTTCTATTTTAATCATTACGTTTATTCTTGATGAGGAAGAATGTGACTCGAAATTATGATTCTCCGTCCCAATCTTAACTGCATTCTTTTAATTTAAGGTGTTTCAATCTTAACTGCATATTTTCTTAAATGAAAATACTTTATCACTTTATTATATAAAATATTAATAAATAACTCTTTCTACCCCCAATTACCCATCACTTTATTACATAAAATACTAATAAACAACTCTTTATATCCCAACATTTTATAACTTTATCACTTTTCCTTAAACTCCGAGCACACAGTAAACTACCAAACAAGAGAGTATATCCTATTATTATAAGAATTGTGTAGTATACACAGTTTTCTTCAAATGATCTTGAAAAGTGTAACCACTACAATAAATTATATTGGGATTAAGTTTTTTTTATTGTTCAACAACTTTGTATCGTTTTAAAATTAATCCCGATTATTTTGACTTTGGTCTTGTAGATTTTCAAATTTTTAAAAATTGATCACCTAATAAGTTTCTTTAAATCCAGTAATTTTATATCATTTTGAAATTAATCTGATTTTTTTTAATTTTGATCCTGTAAATTTTCAAAAATTTAAAATTGATCATTATTTAATTAAAATTGATCACCAAACATGTAATCACCGCTTGTGTAATTATTTAATTTTTCCCTTTAATTTTGAAGAGTCATCTAACTTTTTTATTCCTAATAATTTTAGGTCGGGTTTTGAATTAGGTGGTTTACCGGGTCCAAACCGACTCAAAAAAAAAAATCCAAAATAAATAGAAATTACTCTTCCCCCTAAAAAAAATATGGAGAAAAATCTCTATTCAAAATTATTGGATAAAAAAATCTGGTGACATTTCAAAATTGAATAATTACACATGTGAAAGTTTACCTACATGATGATCTGATCAGCAAGTTAAATGATCAATTTTAAAAATTTTGAAAACTTACAAGACCAAAATCAATAAGTCAAAATAATTGAGATCAATTTCAAAACGATGCAAATTTACGATTTAAAAAAAAAAATCCAATTATATCAGCTGCATCCACAATTTGGGGAGCTATTATTGAAAGATCCAACGTAATAGAGTTTTCTCATACTTCATTACAAGAAATAGTTTCCCAGAACAGATCGCACGAAGGTACGAGGGAACTAAAAAAAAAGTAATAACTGTAGTTTCCTATGTAACAATGTGACTGAGTATCAGGTTTATGTGTGAAGGCCGTAATACTTGTCCAGCAGTTTTTCGGTATAATCTCCGAAAGAAATAGATCCATTAGGCATGATGAACTGCAAGAAATCATCAACATAACAAATATATTTAGATGGTATGCCAATGGGCAATATTTGGGAATTCAGTGTAATTACAAAAAATTGTATTAGTCCCTACTCCCTACTCAGATTTCTTTTCGAGTATATAAAAGGATTCAATGAAAGTAACCAGCACACAATTCGCTAATGCAGCATCACATGTTTTCATAGTAATAGGAACTCAAAGGACTCACCTCATGAATATTCACTGGCTCTGGAAAGATGAGCTTTTCATCCCTAAACATAAAAATATGAATCAAAATACTGCCATATGAGATAAAACATTTTACAAGCACGAGTCTGGTTAACTAAAATTAAATCATGATTTTGTTACAGTCGACTAAAAATGCCAATAGGTCATTGGTTCCACGGTATTGAAATAAACATTAAGCCTACACTTTCACGCTTAGTCTGCAGGTTCCAATTTCCAAGTGACTAATCTTTCTAAAAATGTTTAAATTATTGGGTTAACTACTAAGGACATAGTTCTATTTTTTATTTTGAAGGCACAAGTATGGCGGCAATGAACTAATCAATGAGCTACATATTAATGGATTTTACAATTAACAAAGAATTGAATCTGCAGCTACAAATTTTAGTACAAGTATAATAAAGGAAACACCATACGGATGGAATCATATGATACACTAATAATTTCTCATGAAACAAATGCTAATTCCAAAACAAAACGGATTTCTGAAACCAAGCTTCATTTTTATCACGTTTATGGTTTGAAAACAAAAGGCAGATAAAGAAGAAATATTAATGATAGGTTCTTATCATCAAATTTTGCAGTGTTCTGCATAAGTAAGCTTAAAAAACCATAGCTCTTCAGTATTCCTCCTTTCCATGTTAATTGACAACAGAGATGATTAAAAAATTGTTATTTATGCACCACAAATTCCTTGAGGATTCTATCCGGATCATGACTGCACGGTTTTTTAATTTTTAAGTGGCTTAAAATATGGCTTGATAACAAATTTCAATAGCAAATATATAAATACAATCTAGAGTCAATCAACTAAGGACCTATATAAATTTTAATAAAAGGATTCTGTAAATTGGTATACCAGTCAGGCTGCATGAATAATGCAAATGTAGAGCGATCAACACCAGATGCCGCCTCCCCTTGTGGTGCCTAAATAATAAAAAACAAAGATAAACCAAACCAAGCCAGGTTATACACATAATATGTGGGGGTGACTTACAAACATGATATTCTCCAGTTGCAAAGCTCTGCCTCTATGGTTAACATGTAAGCATCATGATTATTATGTCTTCTATGACAGAAAAATTGATCTTTAAACAAGAAACGATATGCGTAGAATCATGGTTTATTGGATAGCACTTTCTATCTCGATTCTATTTTGGAAGAAATAAGAAATTTGTGAGCTGTTGCTAGAAAACAATTGAATAATGTAAGCAGTTAATCACTTGGCTAAAATTTAACAAATAACTCGGAAGAAAGCTGATTGCACAAAAGCATATTTCTACATCGAATCCTAAAGTACGTTAATTAAGCAAAAAAGAGAATGCAACTTAAATAAAGCAAGCAACTCAAAGATTATATATAAATAATAAATAAAGATCTAAAAGAGCCATCAACATAGCTTGCATAATATGTTAATTGTACTGCATCATGAACAAAGATTAAGAGATATTTAAATAGAAAAATTACCCGTACGCAATGTGGTGTCGCACAAAGCTGGCCTCTTGACAATATCTCGGTTGTTTCACCTATTTGATATGCTATATCACCTTCCCCATACACCACCTAAAGAAAGAAAAGTAACAAAAAAGAAGAGTGAGCTAAAGTTGCAACCAAAATCATTGTCTATTATCGAATTCAATCCAATACTAACAAATATCACAGTACAGAGTGTTGTACATTGACATTGATTTTACTCTTTTTTTTTTTTTTCATTTTCAGGTTAATGATATTAAATTCTCGAGGCACTTTCATTGTTAACGCTAGTTAAGCAAAAAACTTTAAAGAACATGTAGTATCATCTCCATGTCTGCTGTGTACCAAATATTACTGTAATCTTGAACAATTTTTCCAAGCTATTGCAACTTTCCTGCAGGAAATGACCCAAAAAATCCTCTCTTTGCCCATATTTTTGTACAAAAAAAAAAAAAAAAAAAAAAAAAAAAAAACTTGCATAATTTGCAACCATTGTTCGAAAGTGACCCATACATACATAGGCTGAACATTAAGTTTTGTTGTCCTTACATCAAAATGGAAAAAAAAAACACTTTTAAATTTGGTAAAAACCAGTTTATTAGCATTTTTCAGCCACAAAACTTGAAAATAAACAAAAATCAACAGAGAAGCAGAATGGCTAACATCGAGACAGGTAGAAGCAAACAGGAGACATGATACTGAATGATAGCTATATCTGCTAGCAGTTATTTATCGACTTTCTTGATCCTTAGGCAATAGCTGGGAATCAAACATCTGAATCATGTTACTCAATGGGTTCTCACGTCACATTATTTCTTACTTTCTATCTTTAAGTACAATTCCGTCAAAGAAAAAAAATATTAAAATTACAAGTGCATCTAATTACTTTTAACTATTAACTCATCAAGTACAAGCAATTTTAATTACTCAGTACTCAAAAATCAAATAAAAACCAACAAACCTCTTATGCTACTATAATCATAAACAGAAAGATACGTACTTTGACAATTTGACCTGAACGCGTTTTTACATAAAGGCCAGCTGCACTGTCAGGACAAGGTATTTCCATAGCATTTCTTGTAAAAATGGCATGAGTAAGACCTACGTGCAAGCATGAAGATCAGAAAACAAGATAAGATAGCAATAACAGGAAAATCTTGGAGGGAAAAGGACCAAATTGACACCAAAATGACGAAAATTGAAAAGAAAAAATATACAGGACTAAAATTGGCCACGTCCAAAGTTATAGGATGATCTATGATATTATCTCTCGCCTTAAACCAAGAATTCATTTTGTATTGTATCTGAAGGAGCATATAAATAACCATGATCATGTTGTTTGCTTATGCTTCTATGGGATGACAGGTCCCTCGCATCATATCAGTACACATGTATAAGTTCATCCATTTTTCAAATATCAATGACATATAAATAAAATTGAAATTCTGCTTTTTAATCTGCTTACCACCATTACGTTTACTGATAATATTATCTTGAGTATGCAAGACAAAGTTAATAAAGTTCGTTTCGTGCCCAGATTATATAATTGGCTATGCTTTCCATGAGTGATTTAAAGGACTTTGATAACGGAATATCTAAACTGAATGTGTTTTGCAGAACTTTTAGAGAATAAAAAAGGAACGGAAAGAAAAATAGAAAAAAAATTAATATCAGCACTAAATGAGTTGTAGATCTTTCTAAGAAATGAAGAAAAAGACGACAAGATTTGAAATCATAAAATGAAAAGAAGTTAAACCAGTCCCAGATTTTTGTAAGATTTAAGTTCCTATACAGGGTTAAATCAAGAAGAGTTATATACAATGTAAAATTTTACCCCAATTTCTAGTGAATCTATGGAGAAATTCCAACGTTACGTACTTGGGCTTTGGCTAGTAAAAATAATAGGACAAAGTGAACTGACATTGGTTTTTTAAAATAGTGTTTATTTATCGAAGGTCACATGTAACATCTAACTAGAAAAGTATAATAGTGGTTCAAGATCTAAAAAAATTGCTCACCTGTGAGAGAGCCATGATCTGTGTGCCATCCGCACCACGATGACATAGCTTCACCATCTTCATCAGTAGAGCTACAAGAAAGTAATTTATCAATGATAATTTGATAAAGAGGAACATCGAATCATAGCTCAAATTATCTATCGTAAATAACACGTAAAATTCATGTTACGGTAAACCATTTACAGTAGGACAGTCAAGGAAAAAGTATGGAGAAGATGTAAGAGTTATTTTGCTACCTATAAAATCCGGTCTCCTTACACTAACCCTCAAGTTCATGCATTTAAAAATACCACCTTAATATTTGTTTCAATAGTTGATTGAAGAAAGATATACTAGTGTTATTTAGCCACCGGTAAAATTCAACCAACTTACACAAATTCCTAAGTTCATTCATTCAAAAATACCACCTTAATATTTGTTTCTGTTTTGCAGCTTGAAAATTCTATACATCAAGCAATTTTTACAAGAGAGACAAACTTCATGAATGGATATCACTATTAACAATGAGCCTCTTTTGAGCTAATTAAAAAAGCCTTTATCCCACTATGCGATGGAACCGGCAAGTTGATATTGTTGAAAGTCCATTAAAACAGAAGTTACCCAAGACTTTACCAACAAACAAAATTGAGGGGTTGGTTCGAAATAATTGAAACTAATGGGACTAAAATGGTTGGATTGAACAGGCTAATGTAGGTTTGGGGATGATATTGTGAGGATAACCTTATCTAACGTGTCTCAAAGAAAACTTCTTGAACTAAAATATCCCCTTCACATCTTTCACATCTTTCAGTTGAATTATTTATGTTTGGGTGGACTGGAATTTTAAAAATCCGGTCTCCTTACACTAACCCTCAAGTTCATGCATATAAAAATACCACCTTAATATTTGTTTCAATAGTTGATTGAAGAAAGATATACTAGTGTTATTTAGCCACCGGTAAAATTCAACCAACTTACACAAATTCCTAAGTTCATTCATTCAAATATACCACCTTAATATTTGTTTCTGTTTTGCAGCTTGAACATTCTATACATCAAGCAATTTTTACAAGCAATTTTTACATCAAGAACTTTTAACTTCTTGGAGTTGAGAGGATTGACAATGAGAGTTTTAATTAATAGGAAAAAAG
Organism: Stenogyne calaminthoides; assembly: GCA_037126765.1. Taxonomy (NCBI): domain Eukaryota; kingdom Viridiplantae; phylum Streptophyta; class Magnoliopsida; order Lamiales; family Lamiaceae; genus Stenogyne; species Stenogyne calaminthoides. The sequence continues at coordinate 10,724,699 of JBBCBC010000020.1, forward strand.
CTGTCAAAAGGAAAAAAAAATTGTTTGTTGCAGAGCTGGGGGAGTGAACTATTACTGTAGATGTCAAATTGTGTCTGGAAAAGTGAGCGCTGAATTAGTTTATAAAATAATGTATATATTTATTTATATGTAACATAGCATAGTATAATATAATACATATAAATATAAATATACACGTACATTCTTTCAAAAAAAATATATATATACAGATACATGTATATATATTTATGCATTAAATGTATTACATCCTCAATCCCTACCTCCAAAAGAGAAGGTTATCAGAGTTCATATTCTGACCATTCCACAAGAATGGCACTGTGAAAAGTAAACCATAGACACTAGATACATTACTCGCTCTATATGTTTAGAGGCTATTCTAAATGCTTCATATCTTAAAAGAAGGGCGACATCTCAAGTTCTTCATAACCAAACTTAATCCAATTACAGAGCAAGTTTTCAGAAACAAAGCATCAAACACTTGAACATTTGGACAAATAGTAAAATCAAAGCACATCTAACTATTTATTCAAATGTTTAACATAACAACCCAACTTATACCTTGTCCAGGAATGTATGTTTTAGTGGCATTTCCAATTAAGGCACGTATAGTAATATTCGAATGAAATATTTTACTTTAACTACACATAGCTGCAAAAGAGGGCCAAAATTACTAAACCATGTTTGCTGAAAAAAAAAGAGGTAACTCTCAGCACAGTAATGTACACTGTTCATATAAACAGAGGAATAGTAGAATCATTATAATAAAATATACATAATGATGCCCTTTAAGAAAAGCACTGGATAAAAATTGAAAAAAGTAAAGCAATGTACCGCTGATGGGCAGGAAAATAATAAAGGAGACGGCCTTTGTGACATCGAGAACGAAGAAGTGTTTGTTCTAGACTTCCATTTCCATGCATGTTGAATCCATTTGATACTGTATAAGTCCAAATCAAGAAGCAATGAATTAGATACGATAAATCAACATACTGTATCACACCAAAAGGCAAAGTCATGCCCTTGGGCAGCAATAAGCTCCCTACTTAGGGTAGTCAAGCACAAATAAGGCATAAAGGTTCATAAAATATTGATACAAAATGCCTACTTAAACCAGATTGATTTCTGATACAGAATCTGAAGCAAGTTTTAAATATAGGTGCCTATCAAGGATCAGCTGCACCTTCATCCCACGATTAAAGATACACAATAGAGTTTCTCATTTTTTATTCTTTTGACCAGAGTGCTTGATTATATATTTCTTCCTAGGTAAGAAAATTTATTGTTAATCACTAACTGGCAGTTTTTGTTTAAGAATTTAGATGCTGATGCTAGATCACTAAGCCAGAAGTCTTAATTTTGGAGTACCGACACATTTGTACACAATTTTATGATTAAAGAGACAAAACTTTGAACTAGAATTACATTATTTTTAGTACCAAAATAAACTATTGGGATTGAGATTAACAAATTGTATAACTTTTACATACATGCAAGGCTCTGTACATAGAAAGCATTACCAACTCAAACATTGTAGTGAAAAAAAAGCTGGATGATGTCGAATAAATTCTAATTACTCAAAGAAACTTGAATCTAAGATGAACTTACCATACCGATCACTGTGACATGCCAACAGCAACCCAACATCCAGAATCAACTTTCCAAGAGCTTTAAAGGCTAAACGTTGTAGGAGGGAATACAGAGAAAAGAAGTTGTGAGTTCAGAGCAAAGAAGATTTCACATGATAATGAAGGAAACCCATGAACTTCCTGAGGGCAACACTGTCGCAACTGAATAAGTGGCACAAAATATGAGAGAACAAGTTCAACTCACATGAAACGAAACAGATAATGTATAGTTTTAGTGGAAAAACTTAATGTCAGTTGATAGACAAATATTTCATGATGTGTGCTAGAACTTAAAATTCAAAACTACAGCTCCAATTCAGAGTCAATATTCGGCAGCCGATATATATTATACAAGTATATAAAATAAAATTTATAAAAGCTTTGCTACAACTGTAGTAATGCCTGTTTCTTGTTAACTTTACTTTATGATCTTCAAATACACTCAGATACATTGACTAGTCTCACATTAGTTGTCTTCCGAATAGACCAACCAAAGTAAATTAGAACCACGCTTACACAAACTTATAACTGAAGTGAAGTACACTAAAATGAGGGATAATAAATATAGAGAATATGAAAAGCATTCATTAGACTCATGCAACTAGCTAGGTCCTGAGGGCACATACCCAATTCAAGTTCTGGCAATACTCCACGAGGCCAAATGTTTGTTCCACAGTAAGAAGGGTACCTAATTGGCAAAAACAAAAGGAGTATCTCAGTGATGGTAATGTTGCTTATAGTTGCATACTCCATAAGGGAGATTTAACCTGAGTCTTAACTAAAAATAGAGACTTTCGACATAAAAATAGACTTAGAAACAATTATCTTCCATGGGAAATATATCAAATTAATAAAGCTCACAAAGTTTTAATCTACAAAATTATTAACATGCCCGTGTGAGAAAATATGTACTTAATATGACAGAATCTGGTCCTTAAAATTCAAACATTTGGACATCATTGATTATCATTCAAATTGAAGGAGGCACATATTAAGAAATCGAATGAATTAATCTTGGATTTTTTATGCAAAAAACAAACACACATATGACAACCCGAAATCCCCATGCGAGCTTAGGGGTCATAGAAAATAAAACCTCTAATATAGCCAACTTTTTGTGAATTTATATTTGTCCGTTTAGCCACAACAATCATGATATCTCTTGAAATTACTGCTCATAAACATGGTATCGGCAGTTAATACCGTTTAACAAGTGCTTGTTCAGTTGTAGGTACGTCAAGTATTGGATTGGCATAGAAGGAGCCTTTCAGCATATCTGTGCAATGGAAATCAAGTTGTAGATTAGAGAGTGCAAGGAAAATGTATAATAAACAACAAAATAAAATGTAACACAAGAAAAATACATGACTCTAAAAATGCAAATGGACAATTGGATTATAAGAGGGCAGCTTATTTCCCATATATCCTGGTTACAACGGGACCAATGTATTACCAGGTTTTCCAGACTCTAGCTTTTCTTTTCCATGACTCCATCCAAAGTTGTACCTAAATATACTCCCGAAGTTCAGAGTTAACAATTCAAAAATTCAAAGCCCTCAAACAAACAGGAATAACATATTGTTGCAAAAAACTGGTAATCTGATATAGTATTAAAAGTTCGGCATTAAATGCGAATAAAGACAAAAACTATAGGAGGATAATGAAGAAATTATTGACTTACCTACTGCTAAGGTCTTCTAGTTCCCGCTTTATGTCCTCTGGAAGGCTGGCTAATCTGATTTGCAAAAATCACTAGGCCATTGAGAGGCAAAGAAAGTGTGGATAGTATAAGTGCATAGACAACTAACGAAACTGAAGGCCCCAAGCTGAGTAAATCATGTAGAAGACACAAATCAGAGTGGTTAATTAAGTTCATACCTAGGTGCAAGCTGAAGAAGATTTTCACGCAGTAAAGGATAACCTGGTACCTATAACAAGTAAAACAAAATGGAATTACAAAATTGTTGATTACGTGCAACTATTTCATTGATTTGACATGGACCAAAGATGAGAAGTGATATGGACTTCGTTTGCATGTACCATGGAAAAAAGTCCTATCTGTTCTATTTAATGGAGAATATAAAATTATGATGTAATGTTTCAGCATAGATTTAAGATACTCCAACTAGTATTGGGTCAAAAAACATATAAATTTATGTTAAATTGAAGTTTTAATAGCATGAGGCAATACATTCCTTATTTGATTATAATATTATTTTCCTATTAGAATGCAAAATGGATAAATAATTTTTCATATAGATTTAACGAAAATAAGATTAATAATTTTAAATATTAAATTTTTGACACACTAATATACAATTATTCCCCTATATAAATACAATTCTTATATGAATAGTATTGACATGAAATAATCAAAGAATACCATGGACACTTTGTGCTTTAATTGAAAAGAAATAAAGGTAAAGAGACTTTTGTTGAAGGGCGGATCATCATGTAGATGTTACAACCGATGAACAACCTCTTACCCTCGAGTCGGAGGTGCTGCATCTTCTGTACACATGCATAGACTGTGTGTGTAAATAATGAGTAATACAATGAGTGAAGCATGTGGTGTGGATATACACATGTTTAATTGCAGCTTATAAAAATGGTAGATATCACTCTAGGTGGGTTTCACTTGATGTATCATCAATGGAAGGGGGAATTGGAAACGTGTATGCATTCATGATCGTTGTGTTACACAGTATTTGATTACTATTTATACCACGCGTCGGGTTCGTATGAAAAATAGCACATAAAAGACAGTAAAATTACTCCGTACATCCGATATGGATAGAATTCCGAGACCGTTAGGGCCAAATCCGAGCTCTATTTTCTCCGATAAATCAGCACTTGAATCCTATCATCACCAGACCGTAATAGAAAAGCATCAGAATATACATACTCTTCAAAACTACCAGAATTGAACAATTAAGGAACTCAATCGAAATTGAAGTAAGGTAAACTGGCCTTCAATTCATCATACGAAATAGTAACCGTTGAAACTGTAGGAGTAGGAATTCCCGATGACATTTCGGAATTCGACCGAAGAGCAAATCACCGAAGTGATTGTCGAAGAGATGAAAATCGTGCAGGAAAAGGTGAGTTTGCCGGAGGCAGGGAGGCGGAGTGGGCGGAGCTGCTGTGGAGAAATGTGGAGTGATTTAGAGAGGTCATATGGTGACAGCCGTGAAATTCGATGATTTTCCAGTCCTCTGCTCTCTAATGCTAAAACAATTCACTGCAGTTAGGGCACGGTGAATTGTTGCTCGCAATTGTGGAAAATAGTTTGACCCATTAGTCATTAAAGTGCAATAATTATTCTGCAAATATCCTGGAGCTGAATTAGGAATTTGGATTGTGCAAATAACTTAATGGACGGGGTGTATTTCCGAGATTTCGGGGTCGTGTATTGATTGTTTTGTCCTTAATAAAAAAAATTGCTCCTTTCATATCGGGATAACGTGCACATTTTTCTGGACACGGAAATTAAGAAAACTTTCTTTATTCACTTTTAAATTAAATAAGGGATGTAGATGACATTTCAGCAACAATTGCAGCAGTAATCACAAAATTAGCAGAGGAGATTAGTGTTTAATCTGTCCCTCCAAAAAAATTTGGAGAGAAAATAAAATTTGAATAATAAAAAAAAAAAAACCGAAATTTCATAAATTAAAAACTGCAATCCTGCATACAATTACACCAAATCTACATACACCTAATTTCAAGAGTTTAAACTTACAATCACCATCATTCTAAAAGTACAACTTGTCAAATCAAGCATTAAACCAAAAATTACAAATTCCGTCCATTGAGGTTTACCACAAATTCTGGAAATTCAAACACAAGTTTTCCCCTAATTTTTCCACAATAAATACCCCATCAGGCCTTAAATGCATTCATAACACATTGAATGTCAAAAACCTCCTACCTTAAAACATAAAGACCCTCATAAATGACTAATAAAAAACCTGATATACCATTTGAACTCAAGAACAGAATTGCTCAGTGGTGGTTGCAAAACAGCAAGAATGACAGAGTAAGGTTAGGGAGGCAGCTACATCGTTTGGGGTTTGTAGGAGGAGCATCCAAAATGTGTGGGAATCTGCAAAAAAAAAAAAAAACAAGTAAGTGAAGGCCTTCCAGTTAATTTAACATCAAATAAGCTAGGGTTTGCAAAAAAAAAAAAAAAAAACATGTTGATCTAGATGTTGAAAGAATGAAGGGCATACCATTTGAGAAAAGAGGTAGTATTAGAAGATTTGCTAGGGAGTTAAAGATCAGTAAGAGTCATGTAGGCAGATTGGTGAAAGAAAGACTTATTAAACATCACTCAAATGCTATTAAGCCTCAACTTACACCACGAAACATGATACAAAGGCTGAATTTCAGTTTGAATGGTTTGGTTGTGAATGGGGCTACTAACACCATTCAGTTTAATAGCATGCATCATGTAGTGCACATAGATGAGAAATAGTTTTACTTGACAATAACTGTTGAGAAGAGTTACTGGCTACCTGAAGAGCAAGAATACTATAGGCAGGGGCGGACCTACCTTGTGTTAAAGGGGGCCTTTGCCCCCTGAATTTAACAATCAATTTCTTATATAGAATACTTAGGGTAAACATAAATTATGTATTAATTTCTAATATTTTGGAAGAATGAGTATTATTTGTGTTATAGATTATACCTATATCATGTATAAAACTATCATACGAATAATGTCTCTCCTTTAAACAAAAGTATTATGTGCATCATGTTCATCTGCATGACCACTATTATTAATCCTTGTAAAAATCAACACTCTATAAATAAAATGTTGATTTTTAGGTGAAAAAATGGTAACAAAATAGAGAAAGAATATGTATAATTCACATTTTCAATATACATATAAATGTATTCAAGTTAATATAAAGATGTTTAGTCCAAATAATTTTAGAAAATATATAAAAATTCTAAAGTGCATTTCATACTATAAGTGGGCATGATATACTATAGGGCATGCAAAAGTAAGAGGTTCATACCAAATGTTATGTTCATGTGTGCAGTGAGTAGGTCACTGTATTGTGATGATGGGCAGCTAGCTTTTAATGGTAAAATAGGTCTTTATCCATTCACAACACAGGAACCAACACAAAGATATTCAAGAAATAGAGAGAGGGGCACATTGGTGACCAAGCCTATAGAATCTATCACCAAACAGGTCATCAAAGACTGTCTTTTGAATCAGGTAATATTTATAGTCTTTGTAACTGTCAGACTATATTATCATCATTCAGTTTTGTTAAACTAAGTCTCCAAAACAGGTTATAATGTCCTATTGGTGACTGTAATTTAACATTTCTCATTCATTTTTCAGATCATACCAGATATCAAGCAAAAATAGCATGTGCATGCAAGCAAGAACATAATCATTCAACATGATAATGCTAAACCACACATAAGCAATAATGATCCAGATTTTAGGGCAGCTGCAAGCTCAGATGGATTTAACATCTAACTTGTATGACAACCCCCTAATTCACCAGACTGTAATATCAATAATTTGGGGTGGTTCAGCTCAATTCAGGCATGACAACTAGATACAACTTCATATACAGTTGATGAATTAGTGAAGAATGTGGTTGATTCCTATGAAGAGTTGAAGTCATACACACTAAACAAAGTTTTCCTATCTCTACAAATTTGTATGATTGAGATGATGAAGTGTAAGGGCCACAACCAATTCAAAATTCCACATATGTGTGAAGACAGGTGTTGAGATATTTTAGTTTTGATGAATTATGCCAAAACATTATCAACTTGTGTTATTTAAGTTAATCTATAGATAACAAGTTGAGGGGGAACGAGAGAACAAGTTAAGAGGGAACTCATGAAATCAGACGAAGAGGAAATCAGAAATCAGAAGAAGAAGAAATCAGAAATCAGAAGAAGAAGAAATCAGAATAACTGATCTGCTGTGCAGTTTCTGATCTGCTGTGCAGTATCAGATCTGCTGTACTGAACAGATCAGATCAGCTGTGCTGAACAGATCAGATCTGTTGTGCTGAACTTAACTGATGCAGTTTTCTGATGCAGTTTCTAAAGCAATTTCTGATGCAGTTTTCTGATGCAGTTTCTGATGCAGTCCAGATGCAGTACTGACCTGATCAGGTGAGCTGATCAGATCAGGCGACCAGAGATCTGGCGACCAGAATCAGAAGCGATGAACAGTAATCTGGCGAGCTGATCAGATCTGTTAGACACACAAAAGCAGCTAGCAAATGAGAAGATAACAACACATATATGGATGTGACATAAAGCTGCAAACAACAGTGCAATAGGACAAATAAAAGCTGGAAGACTATTAGTATGGATTTGAATTTACTCTCCAACGGTAATATTCAAATCCACACTATAAATACATTGCACTATCTTCAAAAGAAGATGATGGAGGATCTGCAAAGTGAAGATTAAAGCTAAATATTCAAGCATCTCCATTCAAGAACACAGAGCATTTAATATCCAAATTTACCCAAGAGTGTTCTTCATTGTATCTAAGCAAAAATATCATATCATAAACTTAGAGAGATTTTCCCAACCTTAGCTTAAAGGCTAAAACAATGTAAGGGAAAATCTCACCTAGTTGGAAATAACTCCAAACTCATACCCTTTCTTGAGAGAGAATTAGTGGTTAAGTAAGGTAGTTAATCGGCAATCCCGTGAGGGAGATAAGTCCCGTTTGAGTGAGAACTCGGTAAACATCTAAGTAATCCCGAAAGGGAGGGTAGGCGATCCCTTAGAGGGTGATAAGTCTCGTTTGAGTGAGAACTCGGTAAACATCTGTTGGTTAAGTTGGTGCCCCATGAAGGGAATAGTGGATGTAGGACGAGTTGTCCGAACCACTATAAAAATACGTGTGTTCTTATTTGCTTTCATATTAACTGTCATGCATACTTTAGCAAATCTGCATAACACACATTCGAAGCAAAAATTTTAAAGTCACCTCCCATTGAGATTTTACGAGTTTTAAATCGGGTTTTTCGGGACCGACAACATACTTGAAAGAGAGGGCAGACTACCTGTAATACCCGTTACTTTTCTATGGAATAAAACCTATTATTTTTCTTATTTAACCAGCTTTCAAAATTTTTAATTTAATTACAATCAATACCCAGCCCTAACTGCCATCCCAAATTAATTTGTTCTCAAAATCATGCGGTTACTCTTTCAATAAGGGGCAAAAGAAACAACCAATTTTCAAAACTCAATTAAAAACTCAATTAAAAGGGGGTCTCTCTCATTCCTTCTCTCATTATCCCCTCACACAAAAGACTTTCGAATCTCTCTCCCACAAAAGATCCTCTTTCAAGCAGAAGACATGTTGCAGCCCCTCTTTCCACTGGTTTTTCCCTCTGAGTTTTACTGGAAGGTAATCTATTCATTCCTTAGTTATTTGTTCATTCCTTTTCTCCACTGTTTCTTTACTTATTATTTTAGTACTTTGTTTTCTGATCTCACAACTGCTTTGAAAAAACATTTATGCATCTGTAATACATTGGTTTGAGGGCTGATTATGTAAAGATATCCCATGTTTTAAGCAACTTTTATTATCATCACTTTTCTTATTCTTTTAAAGTATCAGCAGCAACTCCAAAAGTCATGTATTTTAATGTTTAATTGTTTCATTAAACAAATTGCATAGATAAGACAGTAATTTGAGAAATTGATTTAACTACTCTATTTGTTTCCTAAAACAGAAAGTGGGCATTTCATAATACCATGATTTAGTTTTTATTTTATTAATCTTTACTTTATTGAGATTGACATATATTGAATCTAGTAGTTTGTATATTGAAAGTTTTTGTACAGCTTTTCATGTCCCTTTATTATTTTTGGGACTGAAGTTTTAGGAATTTGAAAGGCATTGTTCGAGACTTATCTCTAAATCGATTTGGGGATTTAGGTTTGATTTGGGAACCTAGGGTTTTGAATTAGGGATTTCTTCGTCCTAAATTGTTTATCCAGATTTATAATTAAGGCCTTAGCTATTTTTAAACCCTTGCTATTGTGTCCTTAGACTTGTATTAAATCTCAAATGGCTACAATATCAGTTCTTAGCTAGTAATCAGATTCTACGCTAATTAAATTTATACGATTATCAATGCAAGACGACGACAATTACGAGGATTGAGGACATATTTGTACGAGGCTTCTACCTATTATTTCTTGCAAGCATATTTGAGGTGGGGTTTTCTTTCGATGTTCTACAGTGGTTAGTAGAACAAGTTGTTCATTGTTTAATGTTCTACGTGTTTTGTTGAATGTGACTCCTACGTGTTATGTTCCATGTAATTTTAAGTTCCATGTTAGGATACACTACATGCTATGTTCTATGAATTTTCATGTTATGAAGTCTAATAGTCTGGGACTAGTTCACGGGTCCGGTCCATATAAGTTGTCCTAAGGAATGACCAAGGTCTTTATATGATCTTGGGAAGGCCCGCAGTGCTCCATGTTAAACTTTACGTGTGAGAATACCAAAGTCCTTAAAAAGGATTTGGGAAGGTTTACAAACTTTACGTGTGAGAATACCAAAGTCCTTAAAAAGGATTTGGGAAGGTTTACAAACTTTACGTGTGAGAATACCAAAGTCATTAAAACGACTTTGGGAAGGTTTAAAACCTTTTACGTGTGAGAATACCGGGTCATCATAAATGGCTTTGGGAAGGCTCACAACTCTACGTGTAGGAATACTAAAGTCAATTAAACGACTTTGGAAAGGCCTACAACTATATGACAAATTATATGTGGTTAAGTTAAAGTATTGTGATGTTTCATGTTTGCTCCTATGTGTACAACTCATGTTTAATATTTAACTTGAGCAACTGAGTTTCACTGAGTGTGAATTCATACTCACCCCATCTATTTACAAATTTCAGGTTGAGGAGTTGGGCGATGAGGAGGGGGATGGATGACGACCCCTTAATTGAATTTTCCTTTAAATATTAAATAAATTATAGAAGTTTTGATGTTTCCGCTGCTAAAATAAAGTATCTTCAAAATTAATAGCCGTTGTTCTTTACCGTTAGGGTATTTTCAAATTACTAGACGTTATTTCTTACCGTTATGCATTTGAAATTTAAGTTTAGTTGCGCCCAAATTAGTTACTTTAACTACTTTATGAAAAGTCCGTTTTATGAAAATTGGGGCGTGACACTACCATTGTGTTTAGAAGTTGAAGAAGGATTGGTCAGGGAATGCATAGACTATATGCTTGAAGCTACCGAGACTAATAGTAATGGACTCACATATAGTATTAGGGGGTTAATGAAAAATATAGGTTACAATTGATGTGGAAGGATTACTCCAGGAGTTGAAGGATTAGTGTTTTGCATTTTGATAGTTTACAACTTAAACATAAGACCATCAAGTCTTTTTTACTCTTGAAGTTGTTTATGCTGTAAACAGTAGCTTATATACTTTTAAATTATGAAATCCAAGTCATTTTGATAATGTGTTGGTCACCTAATTCATGAATTTGAGGGTTTACAGTAAAAAATTCACAATGCATCAACAAGTTCAGTACCAAATGTGACATTTGACCCTCACATGCCTCAGAACATTGTCATCATGGCCCCTGTACAACTTAAACAACCACAATTGCATGCAAACATTGACTATCATACACCTAATTCATGAATTTGAGGGTTTACAGTCAAATATTCACAATGCATCAACAATTTCAGTCCCAAATGTGACATTTGACCCTTACATGCCTCAAAACAGTATCATTTGTTGGTCTCGAAAAATACCGAGTTAAAACCCAAAAAATCTCAATGGGAGGTGATTTTAATTTTTTTTTTTTTGCGAATGTGTTATGCAAATTTGTTAAAGTATGTATGACAGTTAATATGAAAACAAATAAGAACACACGTATTTTTATAGTGGTTCGGAGTCCAACTCCTACATCCACTCTTCCCTTCATGGGGCGCTTCCTTAATCCAAAGAAAACCTTAGTTTACGGTGTTAGGCACACCACCATACAAATATTTATGGAGCTCTCACTCAACGAGACTTATCTCCCTCATGGGATCGCCTATAGATGTTTAACGAGTTCTCACTCTCTCGGGACTTATCTCCCTCACGGGATTGCCTATAGATGTTTAATGAGTTCTCACTCTCTCGGGACTTATCTCCCTCATGGGATTGCCTATGGGACTTATCTCCCTCACGGGATTGCCTACTTAACTACCTCACTTAACCACTAATTCTCTCTCAAGAAAGGGTTTGAGTTTGGTGTTATTTCCAACTAGGTGAGATTTTCCCTTACATTATTTTAGCCTTTAAGCTAAGGTTGGGAAAATCTCTCTAAGCATAGGATATGACATTTATGCTTAGATATAATGAAGAACACTCTTGGGTAGATTTGTATATTTAATGTTCTGTGTTCTTGAATGGAGATGCTTGAATATTTAGCTTTAATATTCACTTTGCAGCATCCTCCATTATCTTCTTTTGAAGATAGTGCAATGTATTTATAGTGTGGATTTGAATATTACCGTTGGAGAGTAAATTCAAATCCATACTAATAGTCTTCCAGCTTTTCTTTGTCATTTTACACTGTTGCTTGCAACTTTATGTCACATCCATATATGTGTTGTCATCTTCTCATTGGACAACTTTTTGTGTGTCTAACGGATCGATTTATTTCGTCGATTCACGATTTCGATTTTTCCGATCTCGATTTTCGATTTCGGTTTTACGATTTCTTCTACCGATCGATCAAGACAACATCAGTCAAGATATCAGTCACCAGATCAGTCAATTGCATTAGGTAAGTCAGATCAAGGTTAGTGCATCAGTCACCAGACGATTCGCGCACAACATCTACACGTATTTCGATTTCTGATCAACACAACATCCTGACGATTCGATTTACGATCAAGACAACATCTCAAGACGATTCTCGCGATCAAGATCCGAACTCATCAATCTCGTTTTCTCTTAATCAGCCTCGTCTTCTCTTGATGAGTTCCCCCTCAATTTGTTACCTGTAAGAATAAAACTAAGTCTAGAAACACAAGCTTTCTATACAACTTAGCTTGTCCTATTACAAGGTGTTTTGGCATAATAATCAAAACTAAAATTATCCCAACAATTTCCCCCTTTTTGATCATGATGCCAAAACTAACTAAGAAAAAAAAAACATACGAGAAAAACAGTGTTAGTTAAACAAATGAAATGATGAAGAATATAGTATGCATTTTAAAAAATGAGAAGATGATTGTCAACCTCCATGAATTTTATAAAATTTATGTATTTTAAACTAAATGGGTTTTAACAAAAAAATCAGTTCAGGTGGTCACTTTAAAAGCTAGTGAACTTTTGAACTCCTGCTTTGATACCACTTGTTGGTCCCGAAAAATACCGAGTTAAAACCCGAAAAATCTCAATGGGAGGTGATTTTTAATTTTTTTTTTGCGAATGTGTTATGCAGATTTGATAAAGTATGTATGACAGTTAATATGAAAGCAAATAAGAACACACATATTTTTATAGTGGTTCGGAGTCCAACTCCTACATCCACTCTTTCCTTCATGGGGCACTTCCTTAATCCAAAGAAAACCTTAGTTTACGGTGTTAGGCACACCACCATACAAATATTTATGGAGCTCTCACTCAACGAGACTTATCTCCCTCACGGGATCGCCTATAGATGTTTAATGAGTTCTCACTCTCTCGGGACTTATCTCCCTCACGGGATTGCCTATAGATGTTTAATGAGTTCTCACTCTCTCGGGACTTATCTCCCTCATGGGATTGCCTACGGAACTTATCTCCCTCACGGGATTGCCTACTTAACTACCTCACTTAACCACTAATTCTCTCTCAAGAAAGGGTTTGGTTTTGGTGTTATTTACAACTAGGTGAGATTTTCCCTTACATTGTTTTAGCCTTTAAGCTAGGATATGCCATTTATGCTTAGATATAATGAAGAACACTCTTGGGTAGATTTGGATATTTAATGCTCTGTGTTCTTGAATGGAGATGCTTGAATATTTAACTTTAATCTTCACTTTGCAGCATCCTCCATTATCTTCTTTTGAAGATAGTGCAATGTATTTATAGTGTGGATTTGAATATTACCGTTGGATAGTAAATTCAAATCCGTACTAATAGTCTTCCAGCTTTGCTTTATCCTTTTGTACTGTTGCTTGCAGCTTTATGTCACATCCATATATGTGTTGTCATCTTCTCATTGGATAACTTTTTGTGAGTCTAACGGATCGATTCATTTCCTTTTATTTCGATTTGGTTTTCGATCTCGTTTTTCGATTTTCTACTTTGATCGATCGGCTCCCGATTAAATCAAGATAACATCAGTCAAGATATCAGTCAAGAAAGATCAGTCGAAGATATCAGTCACCAGATCGATCAATCAGATAGTCACCAGATCAGTCACCAGACGATTCTCGCACAACATTTAGACGTGATTCGATTTCGATCAAGACAACATCTGCCGACGATATTCTCGATTTTTGATCATCACATCATCAGACGATTCTCGATTTTCGATCAAACGCAAAGATCTGCCGACGTAATAGACGACATCCGAACTCATCAGTCTCGTTTTCTCTTAATCAGCCTCGTCTTCTCTTGATGAGTTCCCCCTCAATTTGTTATCTGTAAGAATAAAACTAAGTCTAGAAACTCAAGCCTTCTATACAACTTAGCTTGTCCTATTACAAGGTGTTTTGGCATAATAATCAAAACTAAAATTATCCCAACATCATCCTAGGCCCTATACAACTGAAAAAACCACAATTGCATGCAAACATTGACTATCATACACCTTATTCATGAATTTGAGGGTTTGCAGTCAAATATTCACAATGCATCAACAATTTCAGTCCCAAATGTGACAATAAACCATCAAAAGCCTCAAAACGGGGGCATCATAGGCCTTAAATCATGATAAACAACCACAATTACATGCCATAAGTGACTATCATATACCTAATTCATGGAAATGGGATTTACAATCACAAATCCACATATAATCATCTCATACCCCATCAATTGATACATTCACAAATTCACATATAATCATCACATACCCCATCAATGGAACATGTGAATTATAATTACCCCACAAATTCAATCCCAATGTGACAATAAACCATCAAAAGCCTCAAAACAAGCTCATCATAGGCCTTAAACATGATAAACAACCACAATTGCATGCCATAAGTGACTATCATACACCAAATTCATGGAAATAAGGATTACCTAAGCCCAGGGAAGTATCTACAAAGAAGCTTATGGAAATGTTTTTTCGTTTCATCAGATCACTCCAAATCGGTGTCCAAGCAAGACCAGTAGTAAATTGGGTTGTAAACAGGGGCAAAATGGCTTGGATTGTAGGGACCGTAATACACAGGTTCATCATACTCGGACATGGAATCGGGCACCACCATAGTGGAGAAATCAGGCTTTGAATCGAGCACCACCATAGTGGAGATATCGGGCTCGGAATCCCCCACCAACCCTAGCCCACAAAAATTGGTGACAGAATCCCCTACTACGGGTAGTGATTGAACCAGACCGGGGTCGGAATGCCTCACCAACCCTAGCCGAGGAATATCGGTGATAGAATTGTCAAGTGCTGACACTGATTCAAGCGGGCCGGGGTCGAATCGCGATAGTTTTTGACTCTGTTGGCTATTTTTTAGGCTGAATCGTCTTGAATCCAATCAACCCCGACGAATCATGAATCAGACTTGGGGTTAGTGTTTGGAGAGAGGCGAGAGAACAATATTTCGTGGGCTTGGGTTTGCAGGGAAGATGAGATATCTAATGTGCATTCGATGGTAATGCAACAAGATTTTTTGTTTGATCAGTCTTGCTGTAGAGTTAACACTTAGATATAGAAACTAGGCCTATGATTGATCTAAATGTGAGATGAATGATGGGTGATATGTTCTTGGTTTATTCACTTCCACAATTTTTTGTTTTTGAATCTTGGGATAGAAAGATTTTGATATCTTGAGAGATGGCATGTTGTTGGAGGATCAGGGTGTGTCGGGGTTATACGTGAAAGTATGCTTTTACATAATAACAGACTAATGTACTCCCATTTACTGAATATAAATTATTTTATCGATGTTGCTTTAAATATAAATGAATGTTATTTATTTACTGCAAACCGTTCAATATTAGTACATATTACATTGTAGTTAATGTGGTGATACCCGATCACAGAAGATCACATTAACAATCCCTTGTAAATAAGTACATCTTCACAACTTAGATGGAACTGAATACTTTGGTAGAGGTTGAAGTGTAAATGCTCAGATTGACCTATCTTGACCAAGAGATTGCACTAGCACATTGTAGTATGCTGAAGAGGACCTACAGAGAGGATAAATTCTTCTGTACTGACTTATGGGATGAAGAATTAGACGTCAGTGGTTATTGATTTTTTAACCTCTGTCACTTAAATAGGATTGTGTGTAATTAGTATTTATCGCTTTGATCTGCGTTGGGTTTAGTGTCAGAGAGTGATTCTATACTTTGCATTTTGGGCAACATTATTAATTACATGACAATTGCTAAGATTTAATACAGAGCAACGTGTGCAAGGAAGGTCTTATATGATTTGTCCCCTTGGTGGGCTCAGAAGTTTTATCATACCAAACCTTACAAGTGGAATTAAGTTTCGGGTATGGATAATAATGTTGTGCTGTCTTTACTCCAAGGTAAAAGATATTAATTAATATAAAATCTTTCAGTGGCTTAATTAATTAATGGACTAAATAATCTTAAACACGGGAAATAATAACATTGAGCCATATTGTCGTAATATGGGTTAAGTTGGATAGTGCAATATTAATTTTATAGTGGAGTAAATTAATATTAATGAGATGAATAAATATTGTGGCTCAATATTGAGAAATTCATAGCCCATTGGAGGTCCAATCTTAATTCTCCCAAAGGTCTCTCAAATAGCCCAAATATAAGTCCAATTAATGAAAAAGAGAAGAAAATATTATTGCCTATTTTTCCTTGTTTTTTCAAAAATTTAGTGTAAAGAAGAGGAAAAAATTTTCTTGAAATTTTTTTATGGAAAAATATAAGTATTATTGGAATACATATTATCCCATAAATTCAAGAAATAAAATCTTGAGTCTCTATTCTTGAGATTTTCGAAAATTACTATAAGAAGGGAAGAAAAAATAATTTGTGATTTATATGGAAAATAGAATATATGAGATATATTCAAGATTGTATCTTGGGAAGATACAAAGAAATTTCCCATATCCCTTTCTAGGGCACAAATTTTCGCCCCATGCCATCTTATAAATAGGGGACAAATTTTTCATCCCCAACACAATTTCAGTCTTGGAAAAATTAGAAATCCACAAAGGTGGTGCAATATATTTTTGGTTTTCTCCTTTGTTAAAATTGTTCGTGAGAATCCTTCCACCGGATTACGATCAAAGGACTTGGGGACATATTTGAAAAGGTGTTGTTGGGGTTATATTGGAAAGTATGCTATTTACTTTGTATAACCAAACTGAATTTCTTATTTATTACTGAAATAAATTATTTATCACTATTGCATTAAATATGAATGAATGTTATATATATTTACTGCATACCTGTTCAATAAATAGTACGTGTTACATTGTAGTTAATTTGGTGATACCAAATCAAGGAAGATCAAATTAACAGTTCCTCGTAACTAAGTACAAATTCACAACCCAGATGGAAATGAACAATCCATCATGAAAGGTTGAAGTGTAAAACTCAAATTGACTTGTCTTGACCAAGAGATTACACTAGTGCATTATGATGCGCTGAATAGGACCTACAGGAAGATAAATTCTTCAGCACTGAATATAGAAGAATTAGACCTCAGTGGTTGGTTATTTCTTAATCTCCATTCCTTAAATAGAATCGTGTGAAATTAATAACTATTGTTTTGACTTATGCTGGGAAGAGAATCAACGTGATTCGATACCTTATATCCTGGGCAATATTGTTAGTTACATGACGATTGCTAAGATTTAACACGGAGAATCATGTGCAAGCACGTCTTGCTTGATTTGTCCCCTTGGTGGGCTCAGAAGCTTTATCATACCAAATCTTGCAAGTGGAAATTTATTTCCGGAATGAATAATAATGTTGAGTTGTCTTTACTCCAACGATAACGATATTAATTAATATAAAGCTTTTTCAGTGGCTTAATTAATTAGTGGACTAGATAATCTTAAACACGGGAAATAATAACCGGGAGCCATATTATTGTAGCATCGTAATATGGATTAAGATGGATAGTTTAATATTAATTTTATAGTGGAGTAAATTAATATTAATGGGCTTGAATAATATTTTGGCTTAATATTATAGATTCATAACCCATTGAAGGTCCAATTTTAATTCTCCTAAAGGCTCCTCAAATAGCCCAATTAAAGTCCAATTAATGAAAAGGAGAAGAAAATATTATTGCCTATTTTTCCCTAATTATTTTCGAAAATAATGAGTAGGAGAGAGAAAAAGATTTTCTTGATTTTCTTGGAAAGATTTTATGGAATAAGTATTCTTGAGATACAAGTTTATCCCATAAATTCAAGAAAGGAAAAAGATCTTGTTCCTTCCTATTTTTTTTTTTTTTTTTTCGAAAATAATGGACAAGAAGGGAGGAGAAGATTTTGTTGGGAGATATTTTGGGAAATAGAATATATTGAATATATTCAAGATTGTATCTTGAGGAAGAAGTAAGGAAATTTCCCAATGACCCAATTAGGTCAAAAATTTTCGACACCCTTGTCCTATAAATAGGGGATGCATTTTTCATCCTCAATGTAATTCCATGTGTTGGAAAAATTAGAAATCCACAAAGGTGGTGGCAAATATTTTTAGTTTTCTCCTTTATTAAAATTATTCGTGAGAATCCTTCCACCAGATTACATTCGTGGACTTGGGACATATTTGAGAAGACACTTTGGGTTGATCCATCGTCTCAACGGTTGTCTCTACAAGAGGTATGTAATTTCGTAACTCCTAGATTCCGCATGCTTATGATTTACGTGAATTACGTGTACGCATGTTGTTGTTGCTTATTTAATTATTATGTTGAATTAATTTAGGATTGATTCATGTTAGTAACTAATTGGATAATTTAAATATGTATTTAAATACACCTCGAATAGATTCGGGCACCCCGTATTTCCCAACAAATGGTATTAGAGCTTCGGTTTCGAGCTCTGTATTTAAATTGTCATTTAAATTTGTTGGCCATTAAATTTTATTGAAAATTGGATATTAGAATTGTTATATCTGTTTTGCAGGTATCCAATTGCCATGGTATTTAATGTGTTTTAATTTCATGCGTATGTTTTGGTTTTAATTCGACTCGTTCGAATTTGTTTTTCTCGTGAGAAAATCCACGAGTAGATTAGGCTATTTGATTTGTTCAATGTAATAGACTAGTCTAGATTTAGGTTTATTTATTTTCTCGTTAAATAAATTGTAACCTGATCGAAGACGGAGACGAGAAATTAAAATGGATCCGAAACCATACGCTGGCGAAGTGCATCGCGCTAAACGTGCCAAGGAAGGCACGCGCGCGACACGGACATGCATCCCGCTGCGAGCTGCTTGGCGTGGCGATTCGAGACGAAATATTTTTTCGAGACGAACGAGTGGGAGAAATCAAGACGGAGTTTCTTCAAGATCAAGACAAGGAAAATTAAACCATGACAGTTGGATAATTTGTGCCCAATATGTTTATTTTCTGCTTTGCTTGATTTATTGTTGTATTTTCTTATGCTTCTGTTTAAATTCGTTTAATGTGTTTGCATGAGAAATTGCTTGTGAAAAATCTCAAACTAAAAAATTACTAAGTATGTTTTATATAATTAATTTGGTTTTGAATCAAATCAATTTGACCTCCATGATTTATTTATTTGTGAATTCTTTTGGAGAAATTCCCCTAAGGGACGGCCAAAGGAAAGCTTTCACATGAATGAATTCTCAAAAGGATGATTGTGAATTATTCTAGTGGCGACGATGACCCTCCCAAGAGGCTCATTCAAAACAAAATAATAATTTTGTATTTAATCATGGTTATTACTTAGGTATAAAATTGATATGCATATACTTCGCCGAAGTCCCTGTCAATTTTGTATTGGTCAAGTGGGAGCCAACTATTAATTATTTTTTGAATTAAAGGTTTGTAATTGTTCTTGTTTGTAACCTGCTTAAATGTGATTAATCTTTTGACAACCCGTGCGTTGCACAGAAGTCATTAGTATTGCTATTTTATAGAGAAAGATTTTTTAATTTTTGTTATTTTATTATTATTTATTTCTCAATATCACTTGAAGTTATAAAATATAAATAAATAAACTTTTACATATTAATTGGTAATTTAATCATGAAAATGTATTTATTTTTTTACTAAAATATGTACTCTATCCGTCCATCAATCTTATGCTTGATGCTTTTGACACAGGTTTTAAGAAAAAAAAAAGATAAATTAAGAGTATTATAGGGTATTATGAGGTCCCTTTATAGATAAAATGATTGTTTGTAAGTAAAGTACAATGACATTTGAAGTAATTAAGTGATGGTTGGGGGATAAAGATTGGTGGATGGAGGGAGTATTAGTTAGAATGAATTTTAATAATTAATGTGATTCACGAAGTCGCAGCTGCAAAAAATCCTGAAACGTAGGGCTTCCCTTTACCACTTGACAATTTGATTTTAAAAAAAGAAATTAAAGGATAAGTGATTCTCATTCTCTAACTCTTAATATAAACAAAAATAAATACAATATATCAAACATAATTTAATAAACATGCATATAGTATTAATTATATTATAAAAAAATAAAAAAATTAAACAACAACCAATTAATTAAAAAAACATTCACCATTTTAAATAAAAACAATGTACATAACAAAATAGACACAAAATATAATTCCAAAATTCTAAACATTTCTGAACAATTCTTGAAATAGAACATTTTTGAGATTAAATCCAAAGTGGTCTCATAACTTATCACCTTTTCTGGAATTGTCCCAAGAAAGTTTGACTAACATAATTAGTCCCAATTTTTTTTCGAATTGTACAATTTTAGTCCCAAAATTCATTGGAGACTCGGAATGATAAATGACATCGTTTGTGTCATGCGCGGGCACATGCATTTGTTTCTCTGGTGGAATTGCTGATTGTGTTAATATTTTAAAGATAAATATAGTTTTTTTTTTTTTTTTTTACGTCACTAATTCAACTAAAAAACTAAACCAATAATTATTAATTAAAAAAAACCCTAAAACGTTTTCTTCCCCAAATTATGTTCAAAATTATCACTATTACACAACATAAACTTCAAACCACGTCGACTGGTAACCCTCGAAAATGCAACATAAAGCAGACATGGCTAAACACCGACTTCTTAAGAAATACTCCAAGGAAAAAGATTGTGCTTGACTTTTATTTATAGACATAACATATGAAACAATCAACGGAAACTGTTTGCGCGAAAACTTGGACGACAACCTAGGATCAGAAGGAGTTGGTGACAATCTAGGTATCAATGCTAGTTCACCAGCGCTGCTACCAGTAAAAACTTTAGCTTTGATTACTCTAACACTCAACCTAGTGATTACCAACCTATACATATAAAACTTTTTTTTGTAAAATTAATCTTATAAGAAATGGTAGATATCACTAAATAATAAATTTAAAATAAATAAAAATAATAAACTAACCTGGTCCAATTACACAATCCCATTGAAAGATTTATATTTCTCAACAACACAACATGCGTTCCAACTTGGAGATTAAGTTCATGGTGGGGCACACAAAAAAAGTTCAAAGTATTGAGGAACTCAGGAGTGACCATCAGTTAGAGAATTAAAATTGGAACCAGAACTGGAAACACTATCGGAACTGAGATACTTGCGAGACTCTTTTTGATTTAACCGAACCATGTAATCATTTATATGTTTAACATAATCAAATGTCGGGGCAAGGATAACTCTGTCCTGTGAAAAATCGTACATCCTAAATTTAAAACCAGGATAGATACAATCAACAATAGAAGCAATTTTAAAATCACCACCTTTCAACAAAATATCATCTGGGATAATAATATCATAACCATAATCAATTCTTGTCCCTATGCTTCCATCATCAACTGATTCAATTTATTCTGAAAACAATTTCATTTCATTCATCTTTTGAACATAATCAAATTGCATCAACATCATGTTTCTTGTCAACTTTCAAATAGTGCATGAATTCCACAAATTAGATGAATTAATAATGACATGTACAATATCCTATCTCTTTCCTCTTGGGATGACATGCAAGATCTGTCGAAAATATCCCCCAAAAATAATTGCCTTTCCACCAAACGATATTTCAGAGCGTGATGGATCAGACACCTGTATGATATCTCTCAATGATGTATCTAATGCTTTAATATAATGTCTGTGAACCATTGGAGCTTCATCTTATACTATGAGTTTGCACTTAAATCAAAGTTCAGCGAGGTGACTACCTTGCTTAATCTTAAACGTAGCATCCTCCAAACAATTGATTGGAATGCAAAACCTAGAATGTATTGTACATCTACCTGGAAGTAAAAGTAATGACATGCCACTGGATGCTACTGTAAGTACAAATCTCGTGAATTAATATAAAACACAGAAAAATAATTTACAACTTGATTTCTTCTAGTTGAAGTGTTGAATATTTGCGGGTTCAAGCTCTAACTTGTTCCTCTGATTCTTCTCTTCTTTGACTTTGACCTTGACTCAGACGACTTTTTGTAACGGTCCGCGCCTTAATCTTGTCTGGAGTTGAAGTTGGATTTTGAAACGTTGATCCAAGGACTGGATGTCTTGATTTGAATCGAAAGTGGCCTTTGAAGATTTTCTGGATGAGCTCCTTCGAATTTGATGAAGAACGATCTTTGAATCTTCAAGTGTTTGATGAAGATCTTCGAATCTTCAAGGGGTTGAACAAAGAACGCCTATGGAGAAATGCCGAATCGGAGGGGCTCAGCACCTTGATCTCGGATTTGGAGTCATTTCTGGAATGTTTCAGGAAGAACGTCTTGGAGCTGGTGAAGAACGTCTTCAAATCTTCAAAGTTCGCCTTTGAAGAAACGTCTGATCGGAGGGACTTTGAGCCTTAATCTCTGATCGAATGTTGTTTCTGGATGCTTTGCACGAAGAACACTTGAAGTTGCTTTGAATCTTCAAGAACGGTTGCAGGGTACTCTGGACTGTTCTCGTCTTGCTCATCTGGAATTGTCTGGATGTTGGTGAATGAAATGAAGAGTTTGGACCCCTATTTATAGGATGGGGATGACAAACTTTCCTTTTGAGAGGTGCAACGTGGCGGCCTCTGGTTGACCAGAAGAATTTAATTGACGTAATTAACTCAAATCATTAATTTGGTTGATTTGTCATTAATTTTCTTTTATATATGACCAAATATCAGTCCGATTAGCCACATACGAGTATTTAAGTGTTCATACAAATTTGACTGGCTTGTACCGTGTATACATTAAATATCAGTTATTTAATTATTTAATTTAGTAAATTCCCAATAAATAAATGAGTAAACGTAACACAATTGCGGCTACACTGTGTGCGATTTCACGCTGCACTGTGTGTAATTTTTTTTATTACTCCTCCATTTTACACCGCACCGCCAACGGCGGCCATGGCCGCCTCACCGTGCCCGAGACCCACCACCATCCCCTTGGCCCAGATTCCCTTAATTTTTTCGAAACTATTTGAGAAACTTGCGAACCCCGACATTCTTGCGGCCCTGTTCAACGATGCGGGCCGACCCGCGACAACCTCCGACCTGTGTACGCCTCCGACAGATATGCCAGAGGTCTCGACGGTCTTGGCGAATTCAATTTACCCTAGCCCCATCCCGGAGATGCCTGGCCTTCATCTTCCTCCGCCGATAAATGATTTGGACTCAATGCGGCGTGCTAGCCCTAATGCCGAGATGCGCGATTTCCCTTCGTTACTGGAGGCGAACCCATCTGTTGGTGCACGTATTTCGTCTACCCAGCGGATAATTGCAGGTAATTCATCTGGGTCTGCTTATAATCTCTCGAATTTGGGCCCTGTTACTAGGTGTAGTGACTCTAATTTGATGAATATTGGCTCTGGGTCTGGTAACGTTGGTTTATTTGTGTCTGGGTCTGATGTTTCGGGTATTGATGCTGATTTAAGTTAATCCCTGGGGCTGATTGTATTGCTTCGAATACTGGGAGTTTGCAGCAAATTGCTCAACAGATTGACTTGAATTGTGCTGCGAATTCTGGGCTGAATGTTGCAGTTAATGGGTTAGCTGAGGGTTTGAATAGTGCTGGGAATATGCAGCAATCTGTTGTTGCTGGTACTACTGGGCAACCTGCTGGTACCCTCATGGCAATTATTAACCAGCAGGCTGGTCATAAGGCTGTTGTTCCATCACCGAATAGATCTTTTTCACAGTTTCTCACCCCCTCAACTGCTGCTCCAGTACGTAAAGGGGAGTATCTTTCGGTGAATATAGATGATGAAGTTCATAGGCACGGGGTCCGTGAGTTGCAAAATTCCATCATTGGACGTGTTCTATTGAAGTCAGGGGCTAGGCCGATTCTAACGACACAAAAGCTGGAACATTATGGGAAATTGGAAACTCGTCACCTTAGGTAGGGGATACTTCAACATACATATGGACGACCTGAAGGAACGAGACTGAATTTTTTTGAAACGCTCATGGTCACTGGAAATCGGTACAATCAGACTTCAAAAATGGGTGCCAGAATTCAATCCTTACAAGGTGAGTTCTCAGATTGTGAATGTATGGGTCCGTATCTTCGAATTGCCAATGGAATACTTCTATGTGCCCATTATAGAGAAAATTGCATCATTCGGACTTTGAGCATTGATGAACATACACGTAGGGTAACCATGTGCTTGTCTTAATTGAGCTAAATCTTGGAAGGCCAAAGAGTTAACATTATACGAAAGAGCATATCAAGATTCAACAGCTCTCGAGGCATCGTAATTTTGTATTCGAGGTCGGGTCGAAACATTTCTCAAGAGGGAAACCAAACCTCTGGGCGAGGTCCCATGGGTTCAAAATATCTCGAAAAAGAATAGCAAAATTTGAGGACGCTATAGCTCAGAGATGTTTCAAGAACCTGGGGAATGAGAACACTTCCCTGCTTTGGGGACTTTGCTCTTCGGACCTAGTAGTCACAACTGAGCAAGACTTGCAATGGAGATTTTCGACTGAAGGAAGGATTGGGCCCTCGGGTTGGACTTCTTCTGAGTTCACTCACCTCCATTCCCCGGAGAGATTAGAACTTTTTTGGGACCGCTAAATTAGGAGCGAGGCTTTCTTCTTCTCGGCTTCTCAACCACTCTCCTTTGGTCTCCTCCATCAAAGCCTTCAACATCGATGATTTAACCCTCACGGGATGGGAATCTTGGGCTAAAAAAAGTTGTCCTTTAGTTCTTTTACTTGCTTTTATTTGCTATCTTATGATTTTTTCAAATACCTCATTTTTTTCTCAGACGAATCAATATTTTTTATCTTTCTCTTTTTATATATTGCCTATTTGCCAATAAATAAATAAATTTTTATTTGATATTTATAAAATTTACCCTTCAAAGTCTTCTTTGATGAAGTTGGCATTTGAAAAGAATCTTAGACTTTGGAAATGCATTACCAAAAATTTATTTGAGATAGTATGAAGACTTGATCCATTTAAAATATCTTAATCTCATCAAGAGACATCTCCAAGATAAATGCTATCTTGGTTCATTTGTAGGATTTTGCCTTTGAGTCCATGAACCACCTCCTCAAAGAATATTTAGTCCTTTTTAGGCCCAAACGTGCTTTTTTGGCAGCATTTTTTCAGGTCACTCACCACTGATTAATTACCGCAACCAGTTGAAATCGGTGGTGGGTGATTTTCTTCAACAAGGCAAGCCGCCATCAACCTTAACTCTGGTTATACTCTAATTCATCCCCAACTCAGATAAAAGGGGTCTTGTGTTCTTTTGTTCAAAACCTGAAGAAGGCAGAAAGCCGGATCGACTCATAATACATTTACTTACAATATCCAAAAAACTCTATATGCGCGAAGCTTCAAATGCCTTTTTATTTAGGCGGCTCAAAGTTCAACCCTCAAACTTAACAGGATGCTCAATTTGTAATCCTATCAAGATATTCCGGCAGCTTTTCCTGGTGCCTACCCATCATATACATCGTAGGTCTTGATTTCTATTGCTTTCAACTCATATACATCATTAAGATTCTTAGGAATTATATACAACTCCCTCTTTAAAATTGCGACGTATTTTGAGCATCAATGCTCCAACTGAGTGAGGTCTCGGCTCAGAATTTGAGACTCAATCTGCTCCTCCGGTTCGTCTATTTTCAAATTAGAGATAAATTTAATTACCTCATTTGAAATATTCACGGCCTCGGCGGTTGATTTGGCGAACTTTGGTTTGTGAGCTTCGCCACACGATTTCGGGTATCATGTGCAACGCCCTTCTTAACTTCGGCAATTACTGGCGGACCGTGGCGGGTTGCTGCTCGATTTGGACGGCCGAGCTCTCGAGCGACACAATGTACTTCGTGCGGCGGCTAGGTCCTGTGCAGAAGGCTTGTTGGAAATAACAAGTTTATCATAAACGGAGAAAGTCATTTTGAGGAATTTTTGAGTGAAGGGTTTTGAGAACGATGAAGAATTTGTTCGTTCCTCGGACGAATGAGAGGTTTTAGTTGCAGAGTGTTTTGAAGATTTAATGTTATGAAATGGGGCTTTGAATGAATTCTTAATGAATATATAGAATTGATTGAAAGTGGGAAATAGTATAGATTGAAGAAATCAAGCGGTTGAGATTAAACATACTAATCGGGTATATGAAAGGAAGATTTGATTATAATATTATTTATAATTTAGGTGATAATTTAATGGTGATTTAATGAACAATATTTATAATTAATTATTTTAAAAAATTTCTGCGGACCATTGACCTCCCGGGTATTTCAAAGGTCGCCCAAATATTCCTTGGTGTTTTGGTATTTATTGCCAAAGATTTTCGAGATGAAACACATTGGACAATAAATGCATTGCATCATTCTTTAATTTTGAGGACTAATTTTCCTCTATCGGTCTTCTTGAGTTTTGACCTTGATAAAATGTCATTTTGGGACATGAAGATAATATAATCTCCGTTTTTTAAACAAATCGAATGAATCATTCACTGCAGATGATATCGAAGATCGATCTTGATCAAGATACAAACAAAGTTTCCTAAGACTCGATTTTAGGAGATTTCAATTTTATCCTTATGTAATCCATTTTCATGATAGTTTCTCAATAGAATCTCAAATGTTGCTTTTTCCATTTCAAGAAAACTTCATAACTAATATGAAAACCTTCAATTTTTTGATTTCTTTAGTGGGGTATATACTGGATCCAACATCCCTAATTTTTTCGATAGTTCCTAAAATCTTGATTCACCCAAAGGTTTAGTCAAGATATCATACTCTCTTATTATCGAGATGAATTTTCTCCATCATCGATGTCTTTCTTCTCAACATGATCTCGATGAAGATTCTCAAGGACTTCGCTTCCATAGATTGTTTCTCCGAAGTCGAAGGAAATTCATCTCCCCAATAATGACATCTCAAACTTTGCTTTCATCAGGCTATGTTGTCTTCATTTTTTCATAACCATCATTTTTTTTTTTCCTCGAAAAATAGATCGGGATAACTTTTCAAAGGTACCCATTTGGTGTGTGGTCCCTACCAGTTCTATACCTTTTGGAATCCAAATGGATTTGACCCCTTTAACAACTCTAATTACTTTAGAGTAGACCTTGATTTGTCTCCCATAAACTTCTACATACACATTCACCACCCTAGGTGCCTAAGACATATCAAAATTTTTGTATGAGTGCGATCTTGTTTTGGATGAACATGAGCCTTAGATTTTTTTTTTTAATCAATCACAGCCTTTTGTTCAAGTGCTTGGGCTTTTTGTGCGGTGGTCTTTGTCTCATTTGACTTGGGTTCCAAGGAAACCTTTACCCTTAGGCAAGTGGGGTTTGGGTTCCCAAGATTGTCTTGAAATTGGGGTCGGGGTCTTTTCGATGTCGAGGACTTGGTCTTTTTCGATTGAGAATGTCTCTGCCTTTTATAGTTCCCAAGTTTTTTTTTTGTAAAAAAAAATTCTCTCTGGTTGTTTTGGTGATATCTCTTCAAGTATGTATTCTTATCGAGGCTTTGAAATCTTGGATTTGAAAGATTTCATATAACCGAGTGGTCGGGTTTTCTAAATTTTTCCCGAGGTCATTAGATGGGCATATATTTTCCCTAAACATTCATTGTAGTTAATTTTTACCAAACCATAGGTCCTTTACCCAGATGGAAATAAAACTTTGGGCAATTCTTGATGACCAAGATTAGGTGCCACTTGTTTAACAAATTGTTTAACATCTTAGTGCTTACTAGAATAAAGATTGCATGTGGTTAGTAAGACCTTGTGAGGTTCCCCATTGGGAATGTATCCCAATCCATTACTAAATTTTTATAGTTGTTTCTTTGTCTTTGATAACTTGCAAGGGGAAATTTCATCTATCACTTTAGATAAAATATATTAATCAATGGAAAGAGCTAACTTTCTCTGCTAAAGATATCCTCAAACTTAATTTTAGTTTCACGCTTCTCAAAGAGGTCATTGAACTCAACATCGACAAGTCCAATTCGAAAATAAATTTCCTCATTTTTAAAAAAATATGAATAAAAGGAGAAAAGATTTTCTTTAATTTTCCATTTAAGGTCTTGGAATCAAATTATCTCATTTTTCGAGAGTTGTACTTGGTTATTTTATTAGAAACATCTAGTTCAGGAAAAGAAAGTTCCCATCAATTCGAAGAAGTATGATCTCAAAGATTTTTAAATTCAAGTCTTTCCACTTTTTTGAAAATTCTAACAAATAAAAGTGATTTTATGGAATATTTTCTTTGTTAGGATATATTCAAGTTTTCTTGGAGATCAAGAAAAGATTTTTTTCCTCCCTATTCTTGTAATAAAGCATAGTCCTTCATAAGAGATTCCATGTCTTTGGAAAAAAAGAATCCAAAGGTGTCAAAGTTATTGTTTTGTTGAGAACTTGAGAACTCATGTGGTTTTGTGTAGGAGCAACAACGAGAGATAGAAGAATTTACCTCCTCCATTTGTTGTTGACCATTATTTGAATTAAGATAGATGTCATAGTAATAATTGTTAGAACTATTCGAGAACATCTCATAGATCAAGAATCGAACCTTCTTGAAAATTTATGTAATTTAATTCATTTTCATTAAATTTGAAATTGGATAGCTAGATCTAAATGTCAGTTTTATTTAATCGGGTTTTTTATCATGGCTTTTTCTTCTTTGGAGAACTTTTTGATCTCTCTTTGCTTGTCTTTCCTTTCTCTTAAAGACTTAGCTAAAGACGGTCATATTGAAAATGACCTTTCTTTTTGGCAAATTAAAGCATCTGTTGGCATCATCATCCCGAACACTTTCCTCCTTAGTCTTGGAGTCCTTTTTGGATGAAGATTCTTCAACTTTTGGTCCTTTCTTTTCTCAAATGGATATGTCCTCTCACTTTTTGAGTCTCTGGAAAAATTAACCATAACAATTGATGATTCCTGTAATATTTTTTATATTTTCCATATCTGCTATTAAGAAAATGTTTTCAAACCTCCTTGCCATCAAATCTTAGCTTATCCTCTAGCTCATCCCCGATTTTTGGCAATTGAGTTCTCAAACTCTAGTCTTACATGATTTTTTTTGGCTTTGAAAGCCACATTTCTTAGATGAAGAATCATCTTTAATTTTTTCCCCGATGCATGTTCATATTTTTTTTTTTTTGATTTCTTATCAATCACAAACTCATAAGCTTTTTATTTAAACTTTTTGAGATAATTGAGAAAACTTGTTGGTATGGCATTAAATCAATGTTTTTGGTGTTTTCAATCACCACTGCATGAATATCCCATTTCTTAGATATTCCTCTAAGAATTTTCAATGCCAATTCTCTCTGTGAGTATCTTTTCCCAAGAGCATTCAGATCATTCATTATACTAGTGAATCTGACTTCCAGTTTGTCAATGGATTCACCATCTTCCATTTCAAAGGTATCAAACTTTCCAATAAAGAACATAAAGTTTATTTCTCTTTAATATGATCGGAGTGAGCAAGCCTTGACACATGCGGTGAAAGATGACATTGGTGTCCCATATTTCCAATCGGGAAAAATTACAATGAGAAATCATCCCCATAACACCATCATCAATAATGCTATATAAAGTATCTTTGGCAATATAGTCAAGATTGACTAACTTTCTCTCATCAGGAGTAAGTTGATCATCAAACTTTGGAAATTCGATCAATTCCGGGATCATTTCTCCGGTTTGATTTAACCACAGGATTCAAGCGTGGTGAATTTGAATGGTCATTCGAAACCACTCTCCACATTCTAGAGTTTTTCATGCTTTGAATCATGTTGGAGGGTAAAATGACCAATGAGCTCGCATTCTTAATCTCCATAAATCATAGCTCTCAACCGAGAACATAAGAAGTTTCTTAGAAGGCATGATGTACGAGCCTTGTAAGATTTCAAAGAAATAGATGCATTCAAAAGAGACTACAAGAATCTTTTTTTAGCAAATTAGACTCATTTACCAAAGTAAATGGTCAAGCGTTCCCCAAAACCTCTACTCGATACCACATGAGAATTTGTTGGTATCGGATCGTAGATTCGGGTTTTAAAAAATGGATCAAGACTGGTGATCACTTTTGAAATCATTGATCTTTTGAACTCCCCGCTCGATACCACTTGTTGGTCCTTGGCATATAAACGAAGTCTCACACGTGTGGGGGAATACAAGTGTTCAAATGATTTGTCTCGATGATTTGATTACGAGAAGATCGCAGATCGCATACTCGAGTCAAAGTCTACTCGAGACAATGATCCTCGAAATCAAAATCCAATGGTTAAATTATACAAAGAAAAAATGGGGCCTAACCTCAGGTCAAAGTAATCGGGATAAGAAGCCTCCTCGATAATCCTAACCGAGTAGCGAGTTTTGAGAGAGATCATGGGAAATAGGATTAGATAACTATCTCAATCGAACCCTCGATGAGAGTTTGTTCAATTTGGTAACTATATGTTCTATGGATCCTACTCAAGTGTGCGGAATGGTTGGCCCTAAGTTTATACTCCTTTTTAGCTTTCTTTGAAAACCTTCCAGAAGCAATTTTAATGAAAACAGTGATTAATAAGGCAATGGATGTCAAGATCGGTTAGATGCAAGTTCTATATGGATTGATTCCAGCAGATGGTTGAATATCGGTGAAAATATGCTTGGAACCAAAAGGAAAATATGCAAACGAGATAACAAAATGCAATACATTGTAAAGCAAAACAACACAAGAAGTTATAGTGTGTTCGTAAGACTCAAGCTCCTACGCCCACATCTGGGTCGACGACCGGAGAAATTCCTTTAACCACTTCCTAAGGTTTTTCGACTACCTCAATGTAGTTTACTAACCTTTCTACTTTGAGCTTTTTGGACTACCTTCCTTGTAGTTTACTTACTCAAACACACACAAACTTTCCGACTATCCAAGATAGTTTACTTTCAAACTTCTTCTCCTAGTTTTCTCGACTACCTCAATGTAGTTTACTAACTCTTTTTAACTCCAACTCACCAACAATCACACTCAAACTACCTTCTGAAAGGGTTTGGGGTTTCTTGGTTGGTTTCCAACTAGGATGAGATATCCTTTACAATAAGTACAATGCAAAGGCTAGGATATCTCTACTAAGCTTTTGATATATCTTATCAAACTAGGCTTAGTGAATGAGTTAATTCTCTTCAATGTAAGGCACTTGGGAAATTCTTGGGTTTTCGTAAAAGTTTGCTTCAACTTCTGCAATAATAAGCTTGAGCTCTTGAGTTGCTTTTACAAATTTTCCGTAACCTTCAATGTAGAGGTCACTAGTATTTATAGGCAATCACCAAGGTCACTCTTGAAAAACTATCCGTTGGAAGAGATAGCTTTTTCATGAGTTTTCTCTTATGGTGTGTGATGAACGACTATTTTTAGGGTTTGAATACCCTAAAGCATGTTTTAGGCAATATTCTTTCATGCGACCACTCACCACTTTTTTTGCGATTGAACATAAGATCGCTTTTGACACGCTTCGATGACTGGCGATTGATTCGATTTCAAAGATGAAAGCAAATCTTATCTTTTTCGATTGGCTCTTGTCTTCAAGGTTACTCCAGAAATGTAGACCAAACATAACGGCTCTTTTTGGTCAATATCTCGAGTGATATAACCTTAACAAACACTTAGTTTTAGTTCCTTTTTATGCTGCGATATAGTTTTGAATGTCTTTGGGCAATATCTATTTTCTTTGTATTAGTGAATTTTTCTCGATAAAGATTGTAGCCTCAATAGATAGATATTATTGATTGCCTCGTAAAATTCATTGATTATATCGAGCATTCAAGAGAGATTACGAGTCTTCAAGAACTACTATGTCTTCGTTTTGAAATCTTCTTCTTTGCGTCTTGATACATAAGATATCTTGAGTCTTGAGTCTTGAGTCTTGCCTTTTGTCTTTGATTGATATAATTGAATCTTCATCTTCAGTCTTGATTTCTCGATCTCATCATACCGAAGTCTTGATTTTCATCTCATACCGAAGTCTTGATTTCTCGATCTCATACCGAAGTCTTGTTTTCGATTTCATATTGAGTCTTGAATATTTTTCATCAAAACTTGAAACTTCAGAACTTACGATCGAGTCTTGATGAGTGTCTCGATTGATAATCTTGAAATCTATCCGATCTATATCTCTTTCTCGACTATACATGGTGCAGATAACATCCTGAAACACTCTAAACTTGAATCTTGAATCGACTCAACTATCAAGATTATCCTGAACATGTCATACTCAGGGGTTTTGGGATCTAATCAAAATCTTCTTTATTAAATTCATCTTCCAACATTTCATAAGTTTTATCATACCAAATCTTGCAAGTGGAACTAGTTTCCGGTATGAATAATAATGTTGAATCGTTCCTTTACCAAGGATAAAAGATATTAATTAATGGAAAGCTATTTCAGTGGCTTGAATTAATTAATGGGCTAGATAATCTTAAACACGGGAAATAATAACCGGGAGCCATATTATCTGTAATATGGATTAAGATGGATTGTGCATTATTAATTATGTAGTGGGATTAATTAATATTTATGGCCTTGAATAATATTGTGGCTCAATATTGATAATTCAAGGTCCATTGGAAGGTCCAATCTTAATTCTCCTAAAGGTCTCTCAAGTAGCCCAACATAAAGTCCAATAACTGAAAAAAGTGTTTAAAAATAAAATAAATTTTGTTGCATATTTTTCCTCATTTTTTTCGAAAAATATGAATAAAAAGGGAGAAAGATTTTCTTTGAATTTTGTTATGGAATGAAGATATGTATTCTTGGAATACAAGATTATCTCATTAAATTCAAGAAATCTCCCACTTGGTTATTTATATTAGAAATTTCGAAATTAAAGAAAAAGAAGGAAAATAAAGATTTTCTTGATTTTCTTGAAAAGATATTATGGATGATATGTATTCTTGGAATACAAGTATATCTCATAAATTCAAGAAGATCCAAATCTTGGAATCTTTATCATTTTTTTCGAAAATTCCATAACAAATAAGAGAGTGGAATTTTTATAGAATACTTTAATTATGGAGAAAAGAATATATGAGATATATTCAAGATTTCTTGAAGATCAAGAAAAGATTTTTTCCTCCCTATTCCATGTAAAAAATCGGCTACCACCCTCTATAAATAGGGGATGAATGTTTCATTCCCAAGTACAATTCCATGTGCTGAAAAAATTAGTAAATCCACAAAGGTGGTGTAACAAATTTTATTTTTCCTTTTGTTAATTGTTAGCGAGCTTCCTTCCACCGGATTGACGAGCAAGTACTAGGGAATACTTGGGAAGGTCTTTTGGTGTGTTTTCATCGACGAGACCATTGTCATTCCAAGAGGTTAGTTCGCGTAAACTCGTAGTAATTCGCGTCGTGAGGATTTATTTTGATTTTTATATGCATGATTTGTTGTTGAATTATTATTTGAATTAATATAGGATTAATTCATGCTAGTAATAATTGTTAGAATTAAATTTGTATTTAAATATTCATCCCGAATAGATCCGGGAAAATAATTCCCCAACATTGTCTTGTTCATCAAAAGGGCTATCTGGGAGTCTTGGTTTTGAATCTTCGCTGCAAGTCCTTCAATGACCTTAGTCAAGTTGGCAAGTTGTTCTTCAACAGAGGTAGCACCCTCCATCATAACAGAAGTTATGCTTGAGTTTGAAGAAGATCTTGATAAGGATCGACGGCTTGTTGAAATAACAGTGGAGTGAGTGAAGGTTTTGAGTTGTCTTAAATCAATTGTTTTTTCAAATAGTTGGGACGAGGCTTTGAATGAATTCTTTTTGATAGTTCCAATCGAAGGATTAGCTCCTGAAGATGTCCCAAAACTTAATCTTCTGAACATACTTCGAGTAACAACATTGGCTTTTTTAGTGTCAGAAGGACCGAACTTGATGTAGAAGATCCTACGAGAAGACATGTTGATGATCTTGAAGCTTTTCTTTGAAAGAGAAGAGATGAGAGGTAGAGTGGTCCCACTGGGCGTGCCAAATTTGTAAGTACAAATCTCGTGAATTAATATAAAACACAGAAAAATGATTTACAACTTGATTTCTTCTAGTTGAAGTGTTGAATATTTGTGGATTCAAGCTCCAACTTGTTCCTCTGATTCTTCTCTTCTTTGACTTTGACCTTGACTCGGACGACTTTTTGTAACGGTCCTTGCCTTAATCTTGTCTGGAGTTGAAGTTGGATTTTGAAACGTTGATCCAAGGACTGGATGTCTTGATTTGAATCAAATGTGGCCTTTGAAGATTTTCTGGATGAGTTCCTTCAAATTTGATGAAGAACGATCTTTGAATCTTCAAGTGTTTGATGAAGATCTTCGAATCTTCAAGGGGTTGAATGAAGAACGCCTTTGGAGAAATGCCGAATCGGAGGGGCTCAACACCTTGATCTTGGATTTGGAGTCGTTTCTGGAAGATTTCTTGAAGAACGCCTTCAAATTTTCAAAGTTCGCCTTTGAAGAAACGTCTGATCGGAGGGACTTCAAGCTTTAATCTCTGATTGAACGTTGTATCTAGCTTAATTTGCACGAAGAACGCCTTTAAAGCTACGTCAAATCTTCAAGAACGGTTGGAGGGAGCTCTGGACTCTTCTCGTCTTGCTCGTCTGGAATGAGTTGAATGTTGGTGAATGAAATGAAGAGTTTGGACCCCTATTTATAGGATGGGGGATGACAAACTTTCCTTTTGAGAGGTGCCACGTGGCGGCCTCCGGTTGGCCAGAAGGATTTAATTGGCATAATTAACTCAAATCATTAATTTGATTGATTTGTCATTAATTTCCTTCTATTTATGACCAAATATCAGCCTGATTTGTCACATACGAGTATTTAAGTGCTCGTAAAAAATTGACTGACTTGTACCGTGTATATATTAAATATCAGTTATTTAATTATTTAAGGGTGAAGAACGTTTAGGTACAAAGAGAGAAGAATTCTAGCTTATTAGTACACTGTCACTTTCCAATTACAACTAGGTACAAATCATAATCTTAATTGTCCAAAATGCCCCTAATTTCCCCTTTATCACTGCAACTTTCTGCGGCATGTTGCGTCATTTCTGCAACATGTTTTAATTAATTTCGATGAATTGAAAATGATTTACACCACAAAAATCTTTTTTTTCTGATGAACAATATTTATACTTTTGACTGATTTTTTTATGTTTTGATTAATTTTGAATCTTACCAATATTGAATACCAATATTCTCCAAATTCTTCTTCTTTAATTTTTTTTAAAAATTACCTTCTTTTTTTTTTTTTTCAAAATTGATAGAATTTTAATTATTTCAATTTTTAAAAATTAACCATTTTTATAAATATTATATTTAGAATTATTAAAAAAGTGTTGATGTCAAATTCAAAAATCACTTTTGTTGGGATATTTTAGTTTTGATGAATTATAAAATGTTGAAAACATTATCAACTTGTGTTATTGATTTTGGGAATGGTTGTTAATTTATAGATAAAAGTTGAGGAGGAACTAAAGAACAAGTTGAGGGAACTCACTTTTTGGGATGAATCTTAAATAGATGATCAAGATCGACGAGGTCCATCTTATAATGATTTAGACCAAGATCGAGATTCGATGAAAGTTAGATGAGTTCGAAAGTTAATAATCACTTTTGAAAATAGGTTTACAAAAATCTGGGGCAAAATCGAAGAAGAGAAAAAATAACTCCCACCG
The DNA here is from genome assembly GCA_037126765.1 of Stenogyne calaminthoides. NCBI lineage: Eukaryota > Viridiplantae > Streptophyta > Magnoliopsida > Lamiales > Lamiaceae > Stenogyne > Stenogyne calaminthoides. The sequence goes on from JBBCBC010000020.1 coordinate 10,760,842, forward strand.
ATCAAATTTAAGATCGGATGAATCGAGCGATTCGATCGGAAGAATATCTGGAAGTGATATGGTGACAAAAATTTGAAAATTCTGTGGGAACAACCAAATTTAGGGTTGATCAAAAAGAAATTGACGGAAGATCTTATCAAACTTTGGATTAAGAGAAGGTTGCGCTGCAAGATCGGAAGAGGAGAGTTTGAATGAGCCAGCATCGATCTTCGAGATCGATGTTGGTGAATGGAAGAGATCGAGATCGGATGAAGATACGAAAATGATCAAGATCGACGTGGATTGAGATCGGATATTTCCAACAATATTTCATAAGTTTCATACCTAATCTTTAAACCCGATATTTAATAATAATGTCAATAACCAACTTTCCAGATTATAAACCTAAATCAAAATTAATTATTGGGACATCGATGCTATCCCCGAGATATTGATATTAATATGGATTAGTGAAGGCTTGGATTTATGTTTGATTAATTAGTCTTAATTACCGATATTGATCGATAATATTGAAATTCAAGGTCGATTAGATAAAGAAGAAATCGATCTTTAATCCCAAGTCTTAATTTTTATAAACATAAAAATTTGGTTTAAAAAAGTGTTAAAAAATAAAATAAATTTGGATATTTTTCTTTTTTGGTCGATGTTTGTTATGGAATGAAGATATGTATTCTTGGAATACATAGGAAATTAAAAGAAATTCCCCTTGCCATTAGAAATTTCGAAATGGGGGGAGACTCTTATTTTATTAAATTCATAAGGTCACCAAGTGGAAGAAGTGTATTTTTTTCGAAAACCAGGATAAAATATAAATTAAAGAAAGATCCATTTATTTGGAATCTTTATCAAGAGGCTCGAAAAAACTCGAGGTTTAAAATAGGGATTTTGAGAAATTTGAGAGATATTTTGGAAAAATATTAAGGGGATAAACCCGATGGAAGGACTCGTTGGATAAGAATCAAGACTCGATGATGTCTAAAGAAAAAAGACACCGAGAGATAGGGAGAGAATCTGAATGATTCCAAGGCGAGGAATTCGAGGAGGATAGAAAAGCCGATATATTAGAATAGAATAACTTAAATGGACCAATGAGAGGAAGACAACCCGGCTGAAGAAAATTGAACTTTGCCAGACTTATTAAGAATAATATGGATTTGAATGTGATTCTCTCCAACAGAACATTCAAATCCACACTATAAATACAAGGTCTTTCATCATTCTAATGTGTGGATGCGTGGAAATTATAAAGACGAGATGCTTCAGAGCCAAATAGAGTTATACCCAAAGCATTCCCACCCTGTAACACAAGTCCAGAGATATACAAATATGTTCAAGAGTGTTCTAGAACCCAATCTAAGAACCAATGTATGTATCAAAAGCTTAGAGAGATTTTCCCAAACAAGCATTGAAGGCTAAAACAAATGTAAGGAAAATCTCAACCTAGTTGAAACCAAACAAACCTTACCCAAATCTTGTCGGTTAAGTTTAGAGGTGAGTGTGAACTTCGGTAAACATCTAAAGAATCCCGAAAGGGAGGGAGGCAATCCCGAGTGAGGGTGATAAGTCCCGTTGGAGTGTGAACTGGAAACATCTCAGTAAGCAATCCCGTGGAGGGTGATAAGTCCCGAAGGCGAACCCGAGAGGGTGATAAGTCGATTGGAAGGAATTTCCCAGAAAGGGAGAGTGGATGTAGGAGCTTGAGTCTTGGTGAATGAACCACTATACTTTGTTGTGTTCTTTATTGCTTTATGTTCTTATATTGTCATATGCATTCGATTATAAGCAAAACACAACACATGAGCTTAAAAGAGAAAAATCTATAATCACCATTCCTTCACCCCTGTTTTTATATGCATCGAACAAAATGTTTTGCTTCCGCACGCGCAAAATGAGTTTTCCCACCGGTCCTATTAACTTTACTTATAAAAAATTTCACTGTACATACAAAAATTTCACTATACATACAAAAATTTCACTACACATACAAAAATTTCACTATAAATACAAAAAATTCACTTTTCCCAGATTTTTTTGATTTCTCTTTTACCAATCCAAATTTAAAAAGATAAAAACTGGATCTAGATTGATAGATCTGGGTGGTGGTACCTAATACATCAACCATTCATGGAACTCTTTGAGTCTTGATACACAATTAGTACATAATACACATCAATCTTATATTATGAATAAAATCAACAACTTATCCCCACCCCCACATAATACATCAAAGATTCATGGGTGTCTTGATTTACAAAAATTATACAGATTAAAAGAAATCCCAAAAAATTACAGAAAATTAATACCGTCTTCTTCATAGAAATCTGTCGTGCATTGAAACTCTTTAAACAACAAAACAAAATTTACAAAGATCCAATATAAACAGTGCATTGAAAACCTCCCAATATGCACTGGAACGGATGGGGAAATTCAAGATTCAAGATCTTATAACCCTAATTTCTTAAAAATGTAAACACTAAAATCATCAAAACCTTTATCCAAGTGAGGCCATCAGAAAAGATCCCGAGGCTTAACCCGAGAGGGTGATAAGTCGATTGGAAGGAATTTCCTAGAAAAAGTGGATTAGGAATCAAAATATACTTTGTTTGGTTCTTTTTCGCTTTATGTTCTTATGAAACATTCAAAGATCTTAAAAGAAAAAATCTATAATCACCATTCCTTGATGCTTTTTATTTGAACAAAAGAATCTAAAAGGGCCTATTAAGGCGTCGTACATACAAAAATTTCACTATACATCCATTCACAAAAAATCGAGATTTTTGAAAACCAAATTTAAAAAGATAAAAATCGGATCTAGATTGATAGAGATCGGGTGGTGGTACCTAATACATCAACCAGAAAATATAATTTTGTACATAATACACATCCCATTATGGAGACGGTTGATTTGGGTGTATGTGATTTACAAAATTATCTGATTAAAAGAAATCCCAAAAAAGAAAAGGATTTCACGGTATCATTGAAACTCTTTAAACAACAAAACAAAAATTTACGGGACCAATATGGAGGTCCATTGAAAACCTCATGACGACGAAGTGAGGATAGGGAGGATTGGATCTTATAACCTAATTTCTTAAAAATCTAAAACATGCACAATCCAATTTGAATCAAAACCTTACCATTATGAAAATTGATCTCATCTTGAAGAATCAAAAAACTTAAAGTGGTAAAATTTCCCATCGTTGAAAACCCGAGAGGGCGAAAATATAAGAAGCCTGGATTGACTCAGATTCCGCGAAAGAATCGGATGGACCCCCAAGGATTTTCACGGCCTTTATGGAGGAAGATTGATCTTTTCGATGGGGAAGAGGATGAAAGATGGGATTGAGATTTTTGTGAAGATTTGATAATTTGAGATGGATAAATTTGGAGAGAGAGAGAGGGAGAGTGCTGTATTTTGAAAATGAAAAATGAGGGTGAGAGAGATGGATATGCGTGTATTATTTAGGGATAGAGAGAGAGAGTGTTGTATTATTGAAGGGACTTGTCTAATGATCAGAGAGAAACCGAGCTTGAGTGTGTTTCTATTGAAGGTCAAATATGTCTTTTAAATACCAAATTTGTAGTTTATTGTAATTAGAAAAAACATTTGTATCTAGTTGTTAGTGTATTGTAAATCTTGTATGTAGCTGTAATTTTCTCATTATTTAATTAGGAGAATTAATTTAGTAAATTCCCAATAAATAAATAAATATTTTATTTGATATTAATATAAAATTATACACGTGTCACAATTTAATTGAGTGCAAATTTTATTTGCTTACAGCTACATTCAATATTATATCACCTTCATATCACAGTACAACAAATAATATCTCCATAAAAAAAATCTTATTACCTCCATAACCATATATAAAAAAACTCCACCAAAATCTGACAATATTGATCTAATTATTTTATAAAAAAACAACATGCTGCTCATCATTCAATCTCCTTAGCAAAATGTCATACTTCATCCTTATACGATAACTCAGTCAAAATCATCCTATTCCAGGATGTTATACTATTATCAATAACTGCCACAGGCGTCACATCAAAATCATGCAAACTCTTACCAAGATAACGCAACATATTATCGATTTTCAAAAGACAACAGTTCTTGATCTCATCATCTGTCATTCTCAACTTTATAAACATAAGAAGCAGAAAAAATCATCATTAAAAAAACATACATAAAGTAATAAACAATTTTTTATAAGATATTAAACAATTAAAAATAATATTATAGCATGATAATATATATACCAGTAATATAAAAAAATATTATTTGAAAAGCTAAAATAATATCATTACATAATTATGATTGATTATAACAAAATGCCTAAATAAGGAAAGTATGCAAATAACTTTGATACAGAAGAATAAGGAAAGTATGCAAATAATAATGGGGAGGAGGGAGTATAAGTTAAAGAATGTTTAATATAAAAAATAAATAAATACCTGGATAGTAACAAAAAGAGATCTCATTGAAGATGCAGAGACCCAAATGCTAGTTTGTTCAAGTTGTTGGGATATTTTAGTTTTGATGAATTATACCAAAACATTGTCAACTTGTGTTTTTGAAGCTAATCTACAGATAACAAGTTGAGGGGGAACGAGAGAACAAATTGAGGGAACTCATTAAATCGGGCGTAGATGATCGAGGTCGGACGAGAAGGTAGAGACGAGACCGATCGAGATCGGATGAGTAAGATGAGTTCAGGAGTTAACCGATGAAAATGGCAAAATCGGAAGAAAAGAAAAAGCTAAGCCGGTGATCGAAGATCGGATGACCCGGATCGTAAGAGGAGGTTGTGTTGGGGAATGAGTTGCACAGATCTATTCGGGGTGAATATTTAAATACAAATTTAATTCATTAATTATTACTAGCATGAATTAATCCTATATTAATTCAAATAATAATTGCAACAACATATCATGCATATAAAAAGCCACGTAAAACCCACACGACGCGAATCTACGGGTTTACTTGAACGCATTCTCCGGGATGGCGTTGACTTTGGTCGGACGGACTAACCAAAAGGACTTCCCAAGTATTCCTTAGCCCTTGCTCGACAATCCGGTGGAAGGATACTTTCATGAACAATTAACAAAAGGAAAAAATAAACTTTGTTTGCATACGTATGTGGATTTGCTTTAATATTTCCAAAGACATGGAATTGTACTTGGGAATGAACTAATCATCCCCTATTTATAAGAGGGAGGGTGATTTAAAAACTTTGTAATATTCCAATGTGGGATAAGACTTTTCTTGGTCACCAAGAAATCTTGAATATATTTTATATATTCTCTTTCCCATAATTAAAATATTCCACAAAAATTCCACCTCCTCTATTTTATGGAATTTTCGAAAAAAAATATAGTGTGCAAGAATCCAAGATTTGGATCTTCTTGAATTTATGAGATATTCTTGTATTTCAAGAAATACATATCTTCCATAATATCTTTTCAAGAAAATCAAGAAAATCTTTCTTGCCTCTATTTTCCAAAATTTCAAAAATCTCACTATGAATAACCAAGTGGGAGATTTCTTGAATTTAATGAGATAATCTTGTATTCCAAGAATACATATCTTCATTCCATAACAAAATTCAAAGAAAATCTTTCTCCTCTTTTATCCATAATTTTCGAAAAATTTAAGGAAATATAAGCAACAATATTTATTTTATTTTAATCACCTTTTTCGGTTATTGGACTATATATTTGGGCTACTCGAGGGCCTTTAGGAGAATTAAGATTGGACATTCTAATGGATCTTGAATATCTAATATTGAGCCACAATATAATTCAAGCCCATAAATATTAATTAATCCCACTACATAATTAATATTGACTATCCATCTTAACCCATATTACGATCAATATGGCTCCGGTCATTATTTCCCGTGTTTAAGATTATCTAGCCCATTAATTAATTCAAGCCCTTTGAAATAGCTTTCCGTTAATTAATATCTTTTTGTCCTTGGTTAGAACGGTTCAACATTATTATCCATAAGGAAACTAATTCCACTTGCAAGATTTGGTATGATAAAACTTATGAACCTCGAGGGGCAAATCAAACAAGCGCATTGCTTGCACACGATTCTTCAGATTAAATCTTAGCAATCACGTGTGACCAATAATATTGCCCAAGATAAAAAGTATTGAATCTCTCTCGATTCGCTATTCATGATAAGTCAAAGCAATAGTTACCGATCCCACGTGATCCTATTTAAGGGACGAAGGTTAAGAAACAACGATCCACCGAGGTCTAATTCTTCCTTGTTCGATTCCGAAAAATTTATCCTCCTCAGAGGTCCTATATTTGTAAGATCGGGGTCATGCACTAAGTGTAATCTCTTGGTCAAGACAAACCAATCTCGAGCCTTACACATCAACCTTTCGCGATGGTTGTTCATTTCCATCTAGGTCGTGAATGGCGTTTTTTTTTTTTTCTAAGGACTATTAATTTAATCTTACGTGATGGGTATCACTAAATTAACTCTGATGTAACACGCATTTAATTATTGAAGAGTTATGCAAATAAATATGTATAACATTCAATCATATTTAAAGCATCGATGATAAACAATTTATTTCAAGTAAATAAGTGCGAGAATCTGGGTTTTCGATTATACAAAGTAAAAGCATACTTTTTCAAGATAATCCCAACAAATTCTTGATCGAAGAGAAAGGCGATGAGATCGATCGAGATCGGACGTGATCGAGATCGGATAAGCTAACCCGCTAACCTAATATGCTAACCTCGATGTACTAATGGATGCGGATAAACCGATATGTTGACTGATCTTTATCGATATGATCATGTGAGCCGATCGGATCAAAGTAGAAGAAATCGATATCGAAAACCGTAAATCTGATACGGATCGTAAGAGAAGTCATCAAGAGAAGTCATCCAAGTCATGTTCATTGAGAATCGAACGCCATCGATGATCAGTTAACTCGAAATGCTAGTGATCGGGGGTCGATTGTCGAAGTCAAGAATTTGAACTCAGTTAGCCTCGAGTGTCAAGATACTGATCGACGACAAGGTCCGTGAAGAGAAGTCTGCTGAATCAAGAATCCCGAGACTCGAGAAGAATTCTCAAGACTCGAGAGAATCTCAAGACTTCGTAAGATCCTGAAGAATATTGGACGTTAGATTCAAATTGGACGTGGACCAATGAGAGGAAGACAACAAGCGAAAAAAAGCCTAAATTTACAGATAGTATGGATTTGAATGTGACTTCATCCAACGGTAACATTCAAATCCACACTATAAATACAAGTTCTTCCTTCATTATTCATGTGGAAGTGTGTGAAATGCATGAAAAACACCATTGAAACTACAGAGCCAAATCATCTAGCATTTCCACCATAGAACACTGAGCAAGAAATACATACATATATTAAAGAGTTTTCTATCCTAGATCTAAGCACAAATGTAATATCCTAAGCTTAGAGAGATTTTCCCAACCTTAGCATTGAGGCTAAACAAATGTAAGGGAAAATCTCAACCTAGTTGGAAACCAAACAAACCTTACCCAAATCAGTTTGGTAGGATAAGTTTGTAGGTGAGTGTGAACTCGGTAAACATCTAGCAATCCCGAAAGGGAGGGTAGGCAATCTCGTGAGGGTGATAAGTCCCATTTGAGTGTGAACTCGGTAAACATCTAGCAATCCCGAAAGGGAGGGTAGGCGATCCCATGAGGGTGATATGTCCCGTTTGAGTGTGAACTTGGTAAACATCTAGCAATCTCGAAAGGGAGGGTAGGCGATCCCGTGAGGGAGATAAGTCCCGTTTGAGTGTGAACTCGGTAAACATCTGTTGGGTGTTAGACTAACACGTTAAACTAAGTCCAGTTGGTTAAGTAGGTACCCCTTGTGATAGGTAAGAGTGGATGTAGGAGTTGGACTCCGAACCACTATAAAATCGTGTGTGCTTTACTGCTCTATGTTCTTACTTGCCATATGCATTCGATTATAAGCAAAACACACATTGTTCTTAAAAGCAAAAAAAAAAAGAGTAATTGGAATCACTCTGCCCTCACCCCTGTTTTATATGCATTGCATAATATTTTCCGCGCACATGGGTTTTCAAATCGGGACCAACAGTAGTTGTTTCCCGAATAACAAGCCTATAGGGTTTGAAGATCCTATTGTGTCACGATGATCATTGTGAATGTAGTATCACGAAAAACGTAGTTTTTCATAAAGTTTTAGGAATATATAATTTTGTAATAATAAATATTCAAATATCACAACATTTTCATGATGTTTTATTTTTTTTAAAGTCCTTTTCGTATATGATTATTACAATATAAATTATTTGTATTATTATATATAAATGAATTATTATATTTTCTCAAACACTTTATAATGAGCCTACTGGTTGCCAAATTAATGCTTAATATGAAAATATGAGATATCTTATATACGTAAATATATATTTTTGTGAATTTTTATGTTATAACAAGATATTGATATAAGTTCTTTATGTAAATTTCTTAAATTTAATTTAGTAAAATATATGTCAAATTATACTGTGTTTTAAAAATTAATCGATATTTTTATCATGAATATAAATATTACATAAATATTTGAACTTTGTTATAGATACATCATAACATTAACACGACAAATGTAAAAAAAGAAAATAAAAAATAGGGTTAGTTTTTTTAAAAAAAATCACCACTCTTAGGGTTTTATCAATTACGACATATTATTTTTTTCTTTGCAATTAAAGATATTGCCTTTTAAAATTTTGTAATTTGAAGCAGTTGCCAATTTTCTGGCAACAATTAAATACTGTGGATGCTGGAGCTGCTACAAAGATGTCTATGTAGGACGTCGCGATTGAAGAATACAATGTTTTTTCATTTTTTTCTAATTTTTTTTTCTTAAGAAAACAATATCTGAAAAAATATTTTTTAAAGTTAGGAATATAACCCCCAAATTCATCATGAAAAAAAATAAGCTCTTATTATTTCTCCCAAAAACAAAAAAAAAGAACGCTAAATTGGCCACCAAATTGCAGCTCCAAATTATTTAATATTAAAAATATTTTTTAGATATATTTTTTATTTAAAACATTACTATATTCACCAGTCTTAACATCCTACGTGGACATTTATATCAACTCCGGCTGCCAGATCACTTAATTATTATCGAAAAATTGACAGATGTTTCGAGTAACATAACTTAAAAAGTGATGTCTCGAAGTGCAAAGAAAAAAATATGTTGTAATTGAAAAAAACCTTAACGGTGGTGATATTTTTTAAAAATTAACCCCAAAAAAAATTACAATAAAGTGAAGAATATTAACTCTTCTTTGCAAAATATTTTCTTTAACAAATCAGTTGTTATGAATAAAATTAAGGGAGCCATTAAAGAAACCCCATAATCCCCCATTCACACCCCATAATTTTTAAGACAAAAATAGATATACACAAGATGACCCTAATAACCTCATATAAATAGATAATAAGTTAGATTTTATGTATATCATTCATCCATAAATCATAAACCCTAAGAATATTTATTTCTTAAAATTCTCGCTCATAAACCCTTGCAACCTTTTGATTCAATATTTTATTACAATCATCAATGAAATGAAAATTCAATGGAGATCATCAATGTAAGTTTATCCAATGTGTTTTTTTTTTTTTACCTATTGATCGGCTTTTTTATTATTTTTTTGCATAAACTTTGAATTTTTGGGCCCAGTCGCGCCACTGATCGGCCACAATTGCGGCTGAATAGAGGTGAGTCATTGCGGCCTTAACCGCCAAGCAAAATTTTAAAAAATAGTCGTAAAAGTTGTATTCGGTCCTAAGGGTCGAGCGATCATGAAATCATGCATGACGCTTTGGTCGAACGATCACTAATCTGTTAATGAAGCTCTGATCAAACAACCATTAAGCTTTGCATGAAGCTCTGACCAAACATATTGTTATGCTTTATTTTGTAGCCGAATGAAGGTGGAAGACATTTAAAATTTTAGCAAATATTTTGTTTCGACAAGAATCAAAGTGCAAGAAAGTTCTTTTTGGCTTGGAGAAAAAGGGGAAGTGATGATGCCTTGAGGAGGGGGAAAATAAGAGTAATTTTATTTTGGAAGAGAAGATAGAATTATAATGATTTGTTGTGAATTTAGTGGCTCCCAATATAAAATTTCAATTTAAAATTCACATTATTATGAATATAAATAATATAACAAGATGTTAATATAAAATTTAAATATTATATTACTCTAAAATAATATTTTAACATTCAAAATATTTGATGACAACAATGACTGTGCACTAGCACAGGTGCAATACTAGTATCATATAAACACCCAATTTACAAATTAAAATATGTAATAGAAAACGAAAAAAAAATAGAATACAAAATCGAATTGTCAATCAAATATGCATCTATGTAACGAGTCAAATTAGTGAACTTGATTATTTGGACTTTAAAAATTAGTGAAATTCAATGTTGAAGCTATATTTTTTATGATCTCTCGAAACATAAGTAGGAGATGAATGTTAGAAGATGATCAGGAAAACAATATTCATATGAGAAGGTGTGGTGTGGTACATGTTAAGGATTAAAATTAGCATAAATCAATATTCATTATTTTTAAAGTGTTAAAGTTGACGCCCAAATTAAGTTTCATCTCACCGTAAAACTGTCTCTCGCAAGTATGTCTAGTTTAGGAATACTCCTTAATTTGTCGCTTGTTGAACTTCGATCATTGTTGGGAAATAGGAAACTTTGGGTGCATGGAGGAAAAATCATGGATTTACACGAGACTCTTTTGTAAATACAAAAGTTAGAGTTGGAGCACGCTATAATGAAAGTGAATATGAAGCTTGTTTTTTATGTGATTCAGTCTTTCAAGATGGAGAAGTCGATTTTTGCAAATTTGTGAAGGCATGTATGTAAACATTAATTGATGTTAAATCCTTGGTTTTCAACACGTCTTGTTCGTTACAATGTTAATCTTTTGGCTCATCGTATTGTTACAATTTTTCGGTCTTTTCCAAACTTTCATTGTGTTGGGTTGAGGTTCGGGATCATGTGAATATATTTGACAACTTATTTTTTTTTTTGGAATCTCTCACAACCCCAAACTCGAATCTATTATCTCGCAATATAGGTAGTGATGCTCCAACAACCTGAGCTAATTCACCTCGTCATTTTTGTACAACTTTTAATGGATGAATATTGTTCTCAAGAAAGAAAAATAAAAAGAAAAAGAAAAACATAGGAACCAGACATATTTAATGTTTATCGTCTATGTAAGTAAAATTATGCCCAAGAATTCTATTGTTTTTTTTCCATGCTATATTGTTGGTCATTGTCAGTGCTTTAACATATTATATTACATGGATCGTATTACTCATGCATACAGTACAACATAAAAAAAATCTGAATCCAAGAAATATAGAAATACATTAGAAATGTACTTCTTGTAGTTAGATGCCATTTTACTTATCTGTCACTTGTCCCATGATATTGGACCACATTTTCAAGATTCCTCTTGATTTATTTTGGCCAAAGACTTATGTAATAGGCTTCTTGAGTCAAGCATGTAGATAGATGTAAAAAATATTGTACTATAATTACCTTTTAAAAAAATATATATATATGAATTCTTAATTTATGCATCTTGTAATGATTTTATGCATTTTCCGTGATTTATGGTCTTTAGTATTGTACGTTCACAAAATGATCTTTAGTATAGTATTGTTTGTAATTGATTACCTTTAAAAAAAAATTAAACTTTAGTATTGTATATTCACAATTTCAGCATTTTAATTGGAAAAAAAAGAGATAATTTATTACAAACTTATTATGTAATAAATAAACTTTTGATGGAATATTAGTTCTCTGATTTCTATAACACTTTACATTTCATTTTTCTTAATTTTGTGTTAATAAATAAAAATATAAACATTTAGCCCATTTGAATAAAGTAATGAAATTTGGTTTCGATAACCATATACGACATTGTTCAATTATTTCTTATGACCCTGATTGTCAGCAAGACTATGACTAAATTGTGACACTGCTTAATTAATTTCGGTGTTGTTTGAATTGAATCATAAGCTAATTAAAATGGGCTCCAAAATTTATACAAGTTAAATTAAACAACAAAAATATATGCAGTATTACATTGTGCAATATCTTTTAAATGTAGGGACAAAAATTTTGGCCAGTAAAAAATGATCAATTAAAATTAGATAGGGTCACATACATATCACTTATTTATCTTAATTTATATAGCATTACTATTTAGTTGATTATTGGTGTTATTTCATGAGCAAACACTAATACTTGGCAAACAAGGAATATCGTCTTTTCAACTGGATCCAATTAATGTTTCTTTTCAGGTGTAATATCTTTTAGGCCTACAAAATTGTTTTCCCTATAATTTTGTGGATGACATTTTTTTAATAAGGGAGGGACGGGAAACTCTTTCACCAATATTGTTGGTCCCTTTAGTCGGACAAGTTATAAATCGAAAGATATGTCCAAGTAGCATACATTTATAACTTTGTAAGAGAAAATCAACATGATTCAATCTCTGAACAAAAAGCTTCATAGCATGTCAATGAAAATTTATCAAATCACTCGGGTACTTCTTAATGTTATTTCTTAGTTAATTGTTGTTTAAAAAACATTAAAAAGATTACATGAGGTAATATTATATAAGAGAATCGCTTAATTAATAACTTCAAACTTCTAATAGAAAAAAATAAAAAAAAACAAGCTAATAGCTAGGTCTTGTATTCACCAAATCCATCGAGCATTTCATAATGTGCATTAAAAACTTGCAATTTATTGTATTGAAACTTACAATTTGTTATAATTACAAATTTCAATATAACAATGTTGCGAGTCGTTTTATATGGAGAATATTATGTGGCTAATTCGATGACAACTCACAAACAAAATATGTACGTGTAAAATATACTGTAAATAACAGGAATTTGTTGACCCAGTTCGTCAAGAAATGACTACTCTGGGGGCATTCCAAGCCAGGGATGTAGTATTGCGAGTTTTACACGTACAATACATGATACTTCTCATGAAGAAGATTTTGAGAGTAAGTATACGAGTGCTAGGGATTTTTATGTGTACGGATGAACTCTGGAATTTTTTTCTGAACCTCGCCACTCTGGGAAATTTTTTGTGAACCTGTCTCTTGTTGTTTTTTCTTCTATTTATAGTACTTTGACAAGCATGAGCTGGAGACTTCGGGCCTTGCAAGAACTCATGTAATGCTGCCACGTTTCCAACTTCGTCTTCCTGGTTGATCTTTGCATTTGCTTGTCTATTAGGCACTGTTGGTCCTGGTGCAAACGAGTCTTACACGTGTATGGGGGGGAATACACGTGTTCAAGTGTTTTTTAAAACTTTTCTTTTTACCGAGGTCACTTGGGTCAGTCATCTCAAGATTTGGTCCCGAGAAGCACAAATCACTCGAGTCAAAAGTCTCATCGAGACAGTGATCCCGAGTCGCTTTCGTAAACCTCAAATAATCCCAACCGAGTCCTCGAAGTTTCAGAGATCCCGAGTTGCTTCGATCGATAACTAACTTATCGAACCCTCGTAAGAGTAAGTTCAATTTGGTAACTATCCATTCTAGCTACTCGGATGTGCGGAATGGTTGGCCTTTAGTTTATACTCGTTTTAAGCTTTCTTTCAAAACCTTCATTTGAATGGAATAGTGATTAGCCGTGATTCAATTATACGACTTCTTCCAAAGGATTGATTCCAATGAAATCTCAGTGAAAATATGCTTTTCGATTTAAATCAATGCAGCGATTAACACGAGATAAGGAAAACAATAAATAACACAACAATTTATAGTGGTTCGGAGACTCAAGCTCCTACATCCACTCTCTCCGATCCTCGGAGAAATTCACTAATCACTTCCCCGAGCTTTACGACTACCTCGCGTGGTTTATTTACTCAACTCGTCCCTCGAGCTTTACGACTACTCACGTGGTTTACTTACTCAACCCGACCTTGAGCTTTCGACTACCTCGTGGTTTACTTACTCAAACACAAACAAGCTTTCAGACTACCAGATGGCTTACTAACTTCACCTCTAGAAGCTCGACTACTCGCGTAGTTTACTAACTCTTTACAACTCTTCTCACCAACAAACACACTCCAACTACCTTCTCAAGGGTTTGGGGTTTCTCGGTTGGTTTCAACTAGGATGAGATATCCTTTACAATGAACTACAATGCAAAGGCTAGGATATCTCGACTAAGCTTTGGATAAATCTTATCGTTCAGGCTTAGTTTAGTGAGCTCTCTTCAATATAAAAGCACTTGGAAAATTCTAAGTTTTTTCGAGTGCTTTAACTTTGCGATAATAAGTTTGAGCTTCTTGAGTTGCTTATAAATTTCCCGTAACCTTACAATGTAGAGGGTCACAAGTATTTATAGGCATACACCAAGGTCACTCTTGAAAAACTATCCGTTGGAGAGATAACTTCGTGAGTTTCCTCTTATGGTGTGTGAAGCATTTATATTTAGGGTTTGAAACTCCAGAATAACGCGTTTTTAGGCAATAGCCTTTCATGTAGCCGGTCTTCACTTTTTTGCGATCTGGAACTTTTGTACATCGACATCTTTTTCAAATGACACCATCATCATCGATTGTCGAAGATGGTACAATGATGTCTTCCTCTTTTTGACTTTTGTCTCCAGTTAAAGTGTAGACACCTTCAGCGGGCTCTTTTGGTTACAAACTCTGAGTTGATATAACCTTAACAACACTTTGACTTAGTTCCATTTGTCTGCATTTGAATGTCTTGGCAATATCTAACTTTCTAAGGAATCGCGATCTTCTCAGGATTGCATCCTTCAGATAGATATGTTCAGTGCCTCGGAACATTCGGTTTTATCTCGAGCATTCAAGACATTCTCGAGTCTTCAATAATTCTTGTGCCTTGGTATTCTTGATCTTGATTCTTGATCTTACATGTTTTGTGTCTTGAGAATCTTCGAGTCTTGAAGTCTTCCGAGTCTTGATGTCTTTGAGTCTTGATGTCTTCCGAGTCCTCGAGTCTTTCGAGTCTTTAATCTTGAGATCTGGCTTTGATCTATATCTGGCGACTATACATTTTGCGAGATATCATCACGAATATTATAAAAGCTGAATCGACTCAACTATCAAGATTATCACGAACATGTCATACTCGGGGTTTTGGGATCTAATCAAAATCATATATCTTTATTAAATTCATCTCCAACAATTTTCCCTTTTTGATGATGCAAAACCTATCTTGTTACAACCATACAACCTAAACTCAAGGTTTGAGTTTATCCTATTACAAGATTGGTTGTGTCTCAAAAATTTCCTGAACAGAGAATCTCTTAATAATTTCTGAGAATCTCTCAACAATTAATCATTCAATCAATTTCTTTAGTAATGAATCTCTCAAAGGATTCATCACCAAATACTTATAAACAATTTCCCATAGACAATTAATTCAGAGACATTCATTCAGCATATCAAAAGTAAAAGACATGTAAATAAGATAATGAGATATTATCTTTTGAGCATAAATGATAAATTTTCATTGATGATGAGTAAAACATTATTCTAAAAGTTACAATGAAATTTATCAGAACAAAATTAAAAAAAAACAAAAAGATAGAAAAATTACAAGTGTCTTCAGGTAAGTCTTCAGTCTTCAGTCTTCAGATTTGGCTCTTCAGTCTTCTGCTCTTCAGTTTGCATCTTCTTCAATTTCATCAGCGGGTACCTCCAGGTTGAACATTCCGAAATACCTCTTCTTCAGTGCATTTCTTTCCTTAATGATATCAGGGATGTTCCACGTCGGACCTAATCATCCCAAAGATATTGAGCAATTTCTTGAGTAATGGCTTTTCATTCACTGTGCCATTATCAAGTCTTGGAGGAGGGTAGGTATATGGGCGGGGGCTACTATCTGCACCTTTCCTTCGTCATTCTTGAGTTTATCCGACTTTGGAGATATTTAGGATAGAAGGTTAGGAGATATTCAATAAAAGCTTCATTTGGATCCGAAGTTTTCCCTTTCCATTCCACGAAAGCACTTCATAATAGAACGGAAGGTTCTCTTGACCTCTTCCCAACCTGTCGTTGAATTGGATGGGCATCCACTTGTCAGTGTGTGGCCATTTCAGTGCTTTTGAAGTCCCTCTCCGTTTACTCACAAACTTTTTGTAGCCACTCCTTCGTTTACGCTCTTCTTGACCTTTTTCACGATCCTTTGCACGCTTTGAGACCAAGAAGAACTTTCTTAGCTTGTTCTATCCGGAGTGTCTTGAGCATTCTGGTGTTGAAGACTTTCTTCGATGTTGACCTTGAGACTCTTCTAATTCAACCATCGAACTTTCTTTTGGCTTAGAAGCCTTAGCTAAAATTTCTTCGGGTTCAACAATGCCCAAGGCTTTCCTCTTCATAAGTAATTCGGTGACTGGCTTGTTCAACCTTAGCTCTAGCACTTTCGGTTTCTCTCTTGCTACTTCAAGCATGGTTTCCTCGAAACACGAGTGTAGATCGGCTTCTCCACTATTTGAACTTTAGTTTTTTTGACACGACTTCCTTCAAGGCTTTGGATAGGCTATTCATTTGAACTTCTTTTTGTGCCTTTTTCTCCAAAAATGCGTGCCAATAACTTCTGAAGTCTTCTTACGGTCTTTTCCCCTTCTTGGCACCGTAATTTGGAAGAAGTCTGAGAAATCTTTGTGTCCATGTGATATTGCTCTTTGCTTACATACGCCTCTCTCCGCTTAACGATCTTGTTCATCTTCCAGCCTCACGAGGTGGTTTTTAGCCATAGAAAATTCTTGGACAAAATAAATGGGCAACCGGCGGAGAAAGCATCTTTAAACATCTCTGTCATCTTGGTCATGAGCATTGAGCTCATTTCCTCAGCAACAGAGACTTGATCAAGACTTCATTCTTCTCTGTCGGTTTCACCTCTAGAAATTCAAGTATTCTCGGTGCTTCTGTTTTAAGTTAACTTTTTTCATTTCGGCCTTGACTCTCCAAACTTTTCATTGGCTTGTCTTCCATGGAGGTCATCTTTGAGGTCGAGTGTTTTGGATTTGCACCGGTCCGAAGATGAACTTCGATTCTCCATCTTGAGTTTGGGTGACCAATGTCTCTTCCATCGGCGATCTTGTTCATCATTGGCTCAACCTTTTCAAGTTTCTCGAATGGGAGGAGGTCGATCTCGGGAACATTCGCTGACCGTCTTCGATTGATCATCCGAGGTTTCGACACAACACGAGGGTCGGTCTGCTTTTGAGCATCAACTTCATCTGAGCTCCGGTCTCCAAGCGAGCCTCGATCACATTCATCGGAACAATTGAGTTAAAGATAGAAACTTGATAACTTTGGCATAATTGTTAATAGTGCCAAAAGGTTTGAAGAGTCTTAACTTTCGGTCGAGGTTGAATGATTTCGGGTTGATCAAGACAAGAAGTTTCCTTCTCCATCGAGACCCGATCCTCGGCATCTCTGTTGGTCCCCATCTTGAAATTTGTCTCTCTTTGCTAGGGGCACCAACCGGTAGCTCTCCTCTCAAATTTATCTTCTTACGAACCATTTCATCAAAATTGGAATTTTTCATCACAGAGCTTTGTCTTCACCGAATCGAGAACTTCGATCCGGGGAATGTTGTCTCCTCATTCCACGGTCTTCCCCTCTGAATGCAAACAATGTTAAGCATCTCCGGGAAGAGTCGATTGAGGATGAAAACCGTCGTCCCTTAATGAAGAAGATATCTGGTCGATCGGTATAATTTGAGCTCGGGAGTGGCGGTCAAGGATGAACCGTTCCCCCCTTCCTCCTCCTCGGTTTCTTGACGCCCTTCTTCCATCTCGGGTTATCTGGTTATTCGAAGCATCGGTGAAGGATCAAAAGTAGATCACTCAGGCTAAATCAAAATAAAGGCTTACTCTGAGTCTCAAAGCTTGTCGAATGTTGTGCGGTCGGAGTCCTCGATTTGCATCTGAGTGGGATTCTGGGGCTTTGGTGGCACGTCCTCGGATTGACTCTGAGTTGGCTCTTCTGTCAATGGCAAGCGTCTTTGGTAGGAATCTCGAGGCTGAGTTCCTTTAAAAATTTCCAGAAATTTTTATGCGACCAGCGATGTCTCAAGCACCTCGGAGAAGACCTGCTCGCTCGATCATTCACATGCCTTAGAGATAACTTTGAGCCGAAGACTTGTAATGGCGAATTACAGCGATTTGGCTCAAAGTTGAATCTCTTGAGAATCTTTGCCATTTTCGCCGGTGAGAACCACTAGTCTTCAAGCGCTTGGGGCGAAAGTTTTTCTGTTTTTTTAACCTCACCTCGCTCCATCTTTGCCTCCAACAAAACCTTCCCCTTCTGGTTTGTTGGGTTTTTTTTCAATGACAACACTTGGTGATTACGCTTTCTTTTCTTTCTTCCACGATGGCTGTTTCTTCACAAAGAATGGGCTTGAAGAGCACCTTGGACTTGGGGAATGGGGTCGAATTGGCGAAGATGTCCTCCGCCCTCTCCCACATCTCCAAAATAAATGCTATTTTGGTGGCATGGTGGATCTTGCCTTTGATCGAGATCGCCCGTCAACCTTTCTTATGACTTTGGCCTGTTCACTCACCATCGAGAATCAAGAATTTGAGCAGGTTGAAGTCGGTGGTGGGTGAAGCCTCGTCGCCGCCATTATTTGGAGCTTGGGTACTAATCTGCTCAAAACTCCCCGAATGACTCATGATGCATTTGCTCACAATATCTATCAACACTCTATATTGTGGCTTCAAATGCCTCTTATGCAATGTAGCCTCATATTTTCACGAGATTCTCGGCAATCCTATCTAAATACTCCGCTCTCTACCCAACATATACACAAAGCGGGGATCCTCTCCTCTATCACAAAGCTCAAAAACATCGTTTAAAATTTTGAATAATGTACAATTCCTTTCAAAATCGATGTATTTTAGGCATTTAATGCTCTAAATGAGATCTGGTAATCTCAGAATGCATACCATCTTCTTCATCTATCTTCATATTACAGATGAACTCGATTACCTCTTTCGCGTATTCTTGGTCCGATCGGCTTGCGACGAGATGAGTGAGCTTGGCCAAGCGGATCATATGGGAGAGCCTCCTCTTACGGTTTGGAGTTGGTTGTGCTATCGGCGAGACAACGAACTCGTACCCTGGTTTATTGGTTTGGCTAATTTGTTAAAAATGGTAGGAGCCATTTGAGAGATTTTGAAGATTTAGGGTTTAGGTTTTCTGGGCAAAGGGGTTAATTTTGCAGAGGATTTTGGGAACGAAGGGTTTTGATAAAATTTGGCTTGAATGACTTCTTGGGGTATAAATAGTTTCGAGATCATGGGAATTCGCGTTGGTTAGGTGAAAAGCAGCGGTTGAGATTAATCTCCGATTAATCGTATATCTGAACAATCGATCTCGAAAAGTAAGGCGCCAAAATATCCTCATTGGTCATTAATGTAACAGAGCATTAAATGATATTGACTTTCTTGAATTTCAAACGATCCCTTAAAAAACATTCCTTAGGTGTTTTGTATTTATTGCAAATGATTCTCGAAGCTTCATTTAAGCAATAAATGAGTCATATGAGTCATTACTTCTTGAGACTAATTTATCTCTATCGATCTTCCGAAAATCGACCTTGATAAAATGTCAAGATAATATCGAAAGTCTTGAATGGGTTGATTATAACGAAATCTTGACCTTGAAGAACTGAAGTTTCGCGAGACTCGATTCAAGTATTTTCATTTTATCCCGAGCTTCAATTAGAATTCGAGAAAACTTCATTCATCGAAAACCTTCAATTTTTCCGATTTTACTCTATACACCGATCTAACATCCCTAATTCAATCGAAAGTTCGAAATCTTGATTGACTAGAGGTTTAGTCAAGATATCAAATTTATCCGCTTATCGATTATGAATTTTCTCCATCCTTATGTCATTTTTCGGACATGATCTCTCGATGAAGTGATGTCGATATCCACATGCTTGCATCCGGTGTGTAATACCGGATTTTGTGAAATAGCAATGGCACTATTATTGTCACAAAATATTGGTACTTCATTCGCTACAACTTTATAATCCCTTAATTGTTGTCCGAGCCAAAGAATCGAGCAATGACTTCTTCCAGCCATGTATTCGACATAAGAAGTTGGTTATCGAGGTCCATTTCTTTCGAAAACCAAGATATCAGCTTACTTCCTAGAAATTGACAAGTTCCTGTAGTGGACTTCCTGTCAATCCTGCAACCTCCATAATTAGCATCTGAGTAACCGGTTAATTCAAGGTTATCATGAAATTTGGATACCATAATCCTCTATTCATTTGTGCCCTTAAGATACTTGGTATCTTTTTGGCGACCTCCATGTGACTAGCCTTAGGATTAGCTTGGTATCTTGCACATATCCCAACAACAAATGTTATATCCGCCCTACTTGCTGTGAGATAGAGCAATGATCCAATGATTCCTCTATAATCAGTATGACTCACTGATTTGCCTTCAGAATCATGATCCATCTTGTAGTTAGTATTCATGGGAATCCTAACCGCATTGCGGTCTCATACACCATATTTGGCAATCGGATCTACGGTGTACTTTGCGGTTGATGAATATTCCTTCCTTTGATTGTTTCACTTGAAGACCTAGAAAGAAATTCATCTCCCCATCATTGACATCTCAACTTGCCTTTCATCGGTGTTGAAAACTTTTCACACACGGTGATGGTTTGGAGATCCAAAAATGATGTCATCAACATATATTCGAACGAAGAAGATATCTTCCCCATCTTCTATCCCGAACGAGTTCTATCAATTGATCCTTTTGACAAAACCATGGTCGAAAAAAAAGCGAGAAAGAGTATCATACCATGCTCACGGGTGCTTGTTTAAGACCATACAAAGCTTTTTACGAGCACCGTAAACTTGGTCATTCTGTTTGAAACCAGGGAGGTTGTTCCACATAAACCTCTTCTTTAAGCACACCGTTCAGAAATGCACTTTTCACATCCATTTGATAGATCGTGAACTTCATGTAGGCAAAGATATGCAAGAAATAATCTGATGGCTTCTAGTCTTGCAACAGGTGCAAAGGTTTTTGTTACGTTTTTTATATTTTCTGGATGATCGTAATATGTTTTTGAGGTTTTATGGAATAATTTTGCAGGAAATGTAAATTGCTTGAAGAACAAGATATGAAGATTTGAAGATATGAAGAATTAGGGGGAGAGAGAGAATTAGATAGGGAGAGGTAGTTAGAGAGTGATGTCAATTTTTCGATATTCTCATTCATCGGCCAGTGCCGTATTTGTAACTAACATTGGGGTCCCCACAACAGTGGATATTCTAGATTATTCTAAATGTTTGGGCCCATTTTTGTGAAGCCCAAACCTTAATTCATTCAAATAAATCATTCAGATGATTTGGCTCGAGTAGAATCGAGCCTCGCATAATCTCTTTCGAGATGATTTGGCTCGGTGGATCCCGAGCCTCGGTTGTTTCATTCAGATAAATTGGCTCGGTGGATCCACGAGCCTCGATTTTCTTTCGTTCAGATAAATTGGCTCGGTGGATCACGAGCCTCGATTTCTTCGTTAGAACTTCTTTTTGGCTCGGGTGGATCCCGAGCCAGATTCTTCACTTTCGGGTTTTCCTCTTGTGAAAAAAACCCCCGATTTTAATATTCTTTTCGTACCCATCTCTTTACTTTTCAAATTTCTCTCTGGTCTCGCAACAATACTCCCTCCAATGAAAGATCCTTGTCCCCAAGGATGGAATGAAGGAAAATTTCGCAGAATAAAGGCGGTTTCTTCCCATGAATCGATTTTCCAATCTTCGGTAACCCAATAGACACGAACCTGATCTTTCTCCTTTCCGCTTTCCAGGTGTCGAGGTCGCTCTATGACATAGTAAGGTTGGATCGCGAAGAGGCCATTGCTATCAACATCTGGAAGACTCTGTGAAAGTACATACTTAACCCCAATGTGTTTCTTGAGTAACGAAACATGAAAGACGGGGTGAATCTTTGACCAAATTGGTAGGTCTAATTTGCAAGCCACACTCCCTACCCTCTGCAGGATTGTATAGGGGCCGAAGTATTTTGATGATAGCTTCAAATTCTTTCGGTATTGAATGGAATTCTGCCGAAAGGGTTGAAGTTTGAGAAAAACTTGGTCACCTACCTCGAAAACCCTCTCTTGTCTATGCTTGTCTACTTGTACCTTCATGCGATTCTGTGCTTTGACTAGGTTAGCCTTGACTTGTTGTATGATGTCTTTTGTCTGTGAGCAAGATCTCAGAACCTCCTCATTTGTTGAATCCAAATATGGCCCATAAGTGAATCCTGTAGGAGTATATCCGTAGAGAGCCTCAAATGGTGTCATTCTCAGGCTTGAATGATAATTTGTGTTGTACCAGTATTCCGCCATGGGTAGCCACTTCAACCACTGCTTAGGGTTGTCACTTACTAAACACCTCAATCATTTGTTCCAAACATTGATTCACCCTTTGATCATCCATCAGTTGGGGGTGATAAGATGAACTTAGGTGCAATTGAGTTCCCACCAACTTAAATAGTTCCTTCCAAAACAAATTTAGTAAATATTTTGTCCCTATCACTCCTTTGTACTATTTGGTAACCCATGCAACTTATAGATAACATCCAAAAACACCTTAGCTAAAGATGTAGCAAATATATGGATGTGATAGGGCTATGAAATGTGAGTATTTAGTGAATCATCCACTATTACCCATATCACATTCTTTCCCCAAGAATTAGGAAGCCCTCTATGAAATCCATAGAGATATGTGACCATGCTTGGTGCGGTATGGGTAAGGGTTGTAGGAGGCCAGGTATAAACCCGAGCTTGATTTATTTTCGCACATACTTCACACTTCTTGACCCACATCAACACATCATTTTTCATATTAAAAAAAAAAACATCCTCTTAAGCCTCTCGATAAGTTCACGTAACCCCGTAATGCCCTCCATAGGGTGTGGAGTGCATTTCGAGAAAGGATTAAATCTCTTAATCCCTATCGCTACCCACAACCAAGCCTCTTCTTATATCTCGAGAATGCCATTAGTGAACTGAATTAAGGGATAAGTATTAGGATCAGTACCTTTGGCTTTGATGATTTCCTGAATGTAACCATCATCAGTGTAACTTAGCAGGACATGATCCAACCAAGTTGAGACCATTGTAGAAATAGCAGAACAATTGTTCTCCTTTCGGATAATGCATCCATTTGCCTTTGTTCTCACCCCCTTTTTATATAGAATCTCATAGTCAAGACCCAAAGAACTTAGTAATCCATCTCATTTGTGGTGGAGTTACCACCTTACTCGTCCAAAAGGTGTTTCAAAGATTGTTGGTGGGTCTTTATAGTGAATTTCTTTTCGCAAGTAGTGTTTCCACTTCTCAATGGCCATTAATCTTGCTAAAAACTCCCTCTCATGTAGGCAGAGAGTGCTTGGTTCCTTGGACACAAGGACTTACTCATGTAAGCAATGGGCTTACCTTCTTGCATAAGAACACCCCAATTCCCTTCCCACTAGCATCGGGTTTCCACCACAAACCTCTTTGTGAAATCAGCAAATCTTAGCAGGAACACTCACCATGGCTTCCTTCAACTTCGAAAAAGCTAGGTCCGCCTCTCAGGGTTCCATTTGAACCATCCTTCTTGAGTAAGGAAGTGAGTGGTTTCTTGATGAAACCATATCCCTTCACAAATTTCCTGTAATACCCTGTTAATCCCAAAAATCCCTCAGTTGTTTAATGGTTTGTGGTTTTAGCCATTGAACCATACACTCAATCTTTCCTGGATCAGTGGAAACTCCATCTTTAGAAATTATGTGCCCCAAATACTCCACACTAGTCTGGCCAAAACTACATTTGCTCCTCTTAGCAAACAACTTATTGGCCCTCAAAAGTTGTAAAACTGCTTCCAAGTGAACTAAATGTTGTGTTTCCTCATTCTTTGTAAATGAGGATATCATCAAAAAAAGACCAACACAAATTTCCTCAAATGATCCCTGAACACCTGATTCATCAATGATTGAAATGTAGCAGGTGCATTGCATAACCCAAATGGCATTACTAGGAATTCATAATGACCATTATGGGTCCTGAAAGCAGTCAACTGCCTATGCTCCTTCTTCATTAGGATTTGAAAGTACCCTGACCTCAAATCTATCTTTGAAAAGATCTTAGCACCCTTGAGCTCATCTAGTAACTCATCAATGATGGGAATAGGGTAGTTGTGCTTGATTGTGAGTTCATTAAGGTACACATAATCCACACATAGCCTCCGGGTGCCATCTTTTTTCTTCACCAAAATCACGAAGGTGAAGCAAAAGGGCTCTTCTTTTGTGTTGAATTACTCTGTAGTCGACAAATCCTTTACAATCTTCTCAATCTCCTCCTTATGGCTGTGAGGCGTTCTATATGGATCTTCTTTGTTTAGGGATGCTCCACGGTTTCAAAGATAATCGGTGTTCCACCCTCCCCGGGTGGTAATTCTACTGGTTCCTCAAATATATCTTTATAAGCTAGTAGTAGCTTATGTAACTCAGGATCATCTTCAATGTGGGTAGGAGGTGTTGATGTAATTAAATACATCTCATTAACTTCCTTAAGGGCCTCTGTGTGGATCATTTGATATAATCCCACATCAGAAATCAACTTACACTCAGCTGTTGAAGTTAGTGCTTGTAGTTTCACCCCTCTTCCCAAGCAAGTTATTTGTGAAGGTCATCTTTTTCATAGTCAAGCTCAATTGGTGTGCAAAATTTTAACGGTCCCCTCCTAGGATCGGATCACAACCCTCATTCTCCAATGACCTCGGTGGGTAGGTGAACTGATGTCCCTGCATGTTCCAAGTGAAATGATTCACTTGTTGTGAGCTGACCAACCTTTGTCCATTAGCAACCTTCACTAGTATGGGTTTAGCATCACTCAAAGGGCATTTGAGCCTTTTAGCAGTAGCCTTTTGTATAAAACTCGAGTCTTTACTGAGTGCATGAGGAGAATGTGGAGTTTGTGATGTTCAAACTCTCCAAAAAGCCTCATGGTAGTAACTCCATCTTCACCACTTAGAGCATTTAGTGTCATCTGGACCTCTTCCGGGATGTCGACCCCATAAATGACATGTTCCTCCCTTCATTGGTAGGAGAAGAGAAGGTTTGAGTATCTTCTCTTCTTACGCGAGAATCATGTATGAAATTCTCTGTTTGCATTTGTGCCCATGCACAAAAGGTTCATTCTGATTGTAAAGCATAGCCCCTTCTCCTCCTAGTTGCCATCTGTAGGAGATAATATTTTAAAAGGTGGTTTCCCTTTACTGGGAGGGCCCCCAGTAACATCACCCTTCTTCCACTGCATAAAATTAGAGTTAGAGTTAGGGTTAGGGTTAGGGTTAGGATTAGAAACCCGGAATAGGGCTTAAGTTTTTTTAGTTAGTCTTGAAGATGCTTTGATCTTGCTTCTGCCCAATTTAATAGCATGTTGAAGTGTGGTAGGTTCAAACATGGCTCTTTGTAGCTTTGAAACTCCTCATTAAGTCCTCAATGAAACTTGCCACAAAGTAGGTTTACGAGAATACATCCCCAATAACTACCAAAGATACAAGCTTTTCAAAACTCCTCATACTTATCAACATAATCTTCATAGCTACAGATTGTTTGAGTTTGTTAAACTCGTAAATCATTGTAGAGTCCTTAATCTCCTCAAATCTAGTTGAGAGAATAACCAAAAAATTGTGCCCAAGTTAATTCCACATTTCTTTAATTGAAATTCGAACCCATAGTCTTTGCTTTACCCTCAAAATGGATAGTAGCCAAAATGATTTTTTGTTGATCGGTCATCTTTGGGCATAAGCTTAAAATACCCATTGGATCTCAATTACCCATAACCTAGGTTTAGAGCCATCAAACCTCGGAATTCAATCTTAAACCTTTGGGTTGTGAAATTGAGTACCATCGGTTAACCTCCTTGAGATTCTCGATCTTTGGTAGGATGATCCCCACCAGCCCAGTTCCATAGTTAGGCCCTCCACCACGGATCCAAAGTTAGGATTCCCCAAAATAGAGGGCCCCTTCATTGTGCCCTTGCCTTTTTCCATATTCATCAATTTTTGAATCGCATATTTGCCAAAGTGTTAGTCATAAGCTCAAATTTATCTTCCATCTTGGTTGTTAAACCATGCATATTGTCGATTAACTTCCCTTCTCATCGCTTCGGCTTCACGGCTTCCGTTTGGATTAATAATTCGAACTTCTGTGTGATTCTTGCAGATCCTTGGGCGTGTTCCTAAACCATGATCAAAACTTGGCTCTGGAATACCAAATGTTACGTTTTTGATATTTTCTGGATGATCGTAATATGTTTTTGAGGTGTTATGGAATAATTTTGCAGGAAATGTAAATTGCTTGAAGAACAAGATATGAAGATTTGAAGATATGAAGAATTAGGGGGAAGAGAGAATTAGATAGGGAGAGGTAGTAAGAAGAGAGAGAGTGATGTCAATTTTCTGATATTCTCATTCATTGGCCAGTGCCGTATTTGTAACTAACATTGGGGTCCCCACAATAGTGGATATTCTAGATTATTTTAAATGTTTGGGCCCATTTTTGTGAAGCCCAAACCTTCATTCATTCAGATAAATCATTCAGATGATTTGGCTCAGGTAGAATCTGAGCCTCAGTAATCTCGCTCAAATGATTTGGCTCAGGTGGATCCTGAGCCTCAGTTTGCTCATTCAGATAAATTGGCTCAGGTGGATCCTGAGCCTCAGTTTGCTCGTTCAGATAAATTGGCTCAGGTGGATCCTGAGCCTCAGTTTCTTCGTTCAGCTTCTTTGGCTCAGGTGGATCCTGAGCTTCAGATTCTTCACTCAGGTTTCCTACTGACGAAAGAAACCCTGATTTTAATATTCTTTTCGTACCCATCTCTTTACTTTTCAAATTTCTCTCTGGTCTCGCAATAGTTTCATCATAATCCAAGCCTTCTTCTTAGGAATAACCTTGTGCAACTAGCCTTGCCTTGTTTCTTACAATGTTGTTGTTTTCATCTCTTTTATTCTTAAAAACCCACTTGGTTCCAATGACATTGTGCCTTTTCAGTTCATCTACTAGCTCCTATACTTCATTCCTTGAGAATTGATTCAAATTTCATCTTGCATAGCAAATAATCCAATGAGAATCTTGTAGAGCTTCACCAATCTCATTAGAGCTCTTTCTACGATAGGAAGCAATGAGAATAGTGCACTCTCACCATGGAACCTTCTTGTTTTAACACCTTGGTTAGATCACCCACAATCGACTTGTAGGATGACTATCTAACCATTTCCTTCTTGATGTTCCCCCTTCAACAGTGTCCTCAACATTTGAAATGTTAGGTTCATTTAATTCAGCAAACTCAGGGAACAACAGAAACAGAGAATGGGAATCATCTTCCTCAGGGGAAATTCCATTGAGAACATTATCGAGACATTTGTTCCCCTTTGGTTGATAGATTCGAGAATTTGCCTCGGTGTGACCACATCTTCATTGGCATCACATACACGAGTCTGAATCGGTGTTTGTTCAGATTGGTCACCTTTGGTGTGTTGGCTTTCTGAGTCTCACCATCCACGAGTTCCATCCTGAACTTCTTTATCTCGAGTCTGAGTCACTCCAATCATAGATAGTGGTGATTTCTTCTTTTCGAGGTTCGATTGGATGATTTGTCATTCTTTTTCGGGCTTAATCTGGTGATCCTCTTGGTGGGTTCATCGCATCATGTTCTGTTTCTTCTGAACACAAGTAGATTCATCAAAAAACAACATGAGGTGTTTATCCACAATAAGAGTCCTACTGGTTGTAAACTCTAAAAGCTTTCTTGACTTCAAAATATCCTAAGAATATTCCTTCATCGAACTTTTACTATCATATGTTTTCAATCGATCTTTACCATTATTGTGTATGAAACACTTGCAACCAAACACGAAAAGAAAGAAACAAGAGGCTTCCTTTCATTCAAAGCTCATAGGGTGTTTTGCCTTGACTCTTGGTCGGCATGGATCTATTCTGAGTAGCATAGCATATTGATTGACTTCAAACCCAAAAACCTTTTAGGAATATCACCTCATTTATCATTGTCCTTGCGAACTTCTTTCGAGTCCTGTTCCTTCTTTCAAAGAACACCATTTTGTTGAGGGGTCCTTGGCTGGTGATGTTTCATGTGAAATTCCATTTCTTTGCACAATAATCGATATGATATGATTTATAAATTGAGTTCCTTTGTCGGATCGATTTTGACCACACTCAGATTTTTCTCAATCTTGAGCCTTTTGATGATGGCGACTTTATATCGAGTCTCTTTCTTCTCGAAAGTAAGAATATGACCTAAATATATCTTGAGTAGTCATCAACTACTACCAATGTGTATTTCCCGCCATTAGTGCTCCTTTGGTGTTATAGGACCAAAAAGATCCATATCACGATGGCGGAAGTATTACATCATTAGAAAACATCTACTTTGCTTTTTAAATGATGCTTTAACTTGTTTTTCCTTTTGGCACACATCACAAATATGTTCCTTACTAAACACTTCATTAGGCAACCCTCTCACAAGAGCTAATCTTGCAAGCTTATTGGGGTTTTGAAATTGGTGATTCATTCTTTTATGCCATAACCAATTTGGTATCTGTGGAACTTTTAGCAACCAAACATGTATCTTTAGGAGTTGAACTCAATCGACAAGATACACATTTCCTTTTCTAGTACCGATCGGTAATATTTTTTACGTGTTGTATCATCTTTCACATAGCATAAGTTCTTGGAGAACTCAACATTAAAACCCTTATCACAGAATTGGCTTATTGAAAGCAAATTATGCTTCAATCAGATACATATGAAACACCATGGATATGAATCGAGTCGATTTCCAAAGTTCCATATCCTTGATCATCCTTGGAGTTATCTCTAAAAAGTGATCGAGGGCCTCTTTGTTCAACATAGTCGAGTATCTTCTTGAATCGACATATGTCTTGAGCATCCACCGTCAAGATACCATACATCGGGGGCTTTTTCATCTCTGCTCATCGGTCTTTATGTGATCTTTAATCGACTTTGTGCCCTTGTTTTCCTCTGAAAAATAGATCAATTTTTAGGTACCCAATTTGTATAGGGTCCTACAAGGTTAATTGTACCTTCGGAATCCAAATCAATCGACAACTCTAATCACTTTAGAGTGACTAATTTGTCTTCCATAAACATCAACATACACATTCACTACTCTCGGGTGCCTTAGCGGGTTTTACGTGTATGTGTCTTTAGCTTTAGCATGAACATGAACCTTTGAATTCTTCTTTGGTTCGGCCTTTTTGTTCATTGCTTTGGCTTACATGACCGGTCTAAATCTTTGTTGATTTCGGTTCGGATAACCTTTACCCTTAGGCAAGTGGGGTTCGGGTTGTCTGGTGAAATTTGGGTCTTTTCGATGGCCCGAGGACTTGGTCTCTTGATTGAGAATATCTCTCTCACGAAAGTGTTTCTCTTTGGAGAATCCTCTCGACGATTCAGTGTGGATCCTTCCGGGGTTTACAATCTTAAATGGGCTTTGAAGTACTTGCTGAAATTTTCCAACCGAGTGCTTTCGGGTTTTCTAAGCGCTTTGAAGTTTGGGCTTTCCTACCCGATCATTGGTTTTCTTTGAAACCATGGGTCCTTTTCCTTGTCTATAACTTGGGCATTTCTTGAGTTTGAAGTGTAGGTGCATTTGGTTTACAAAAGATTGTCTTCTTGCTACTTGATGCAAAGATTGGATGACCTTGTGAGGTTCCCCACTGGAATGTATCCCAATCCAGATTTTATAGTGGCAGATCTCCGGTAACTCTGAATTTCATCTATTACTTTAGATGCGATTATTCAATAGAGTTAACTTCTTACGTGCACTATCCTCATGGATTCTGTAGAGTTTCATGCTTCTCGGAGAGGTCATTGAACTTAGTTACGATCATTTGAATTTCTTGATGGATTTCTCTAGCTTTTTCGATTAGGGTCACTATCAACTTCTCTTTCTCCGAGAGTTGTACTTTGAGAACATCCGGTTCATCGGTAGCTCCCATTAATTGAGAAGTGATCCGGTTTTGCTAGAGTCTTTCCATTTTAGATTTTGACCTTGATTCCTTATTCGCTCTTGAGTTTCATTTATGATTCTTGTAAAAGCAAAGATAGTCCTTCATCAAATTCTCAAAAGAATCCATCAGGTCAAATTATTTGTTTTACGGTTGAACTTGACAACTCTTGTCTTTAGTGTAGGAGCAACAACAAGAGAAAGAAGAGTTTACCTCCTCTATGGCCATCGACAAATGTCATCACTTTTCCTTTCATCGAGAATATTTCATCCGAAGAGCTAGATCCGCCCTCGAATGTTGTTCTTCCGCAACCATGGCGTTTTTTGCTTGAGAACTTCTTGTCTCTTTTTAGCTTGCCTTTCTTTTCTCTCCTTAGCTTTTCAGTGTCCGGACAATCATTTCGAAGTGACCTTTCTTTTTGGCAATCGTAGCATCTGTTGGCATCATCATCCCGATCACTTTCTTCCTGGACTTGGAGTCCTTCTTTCGGATGAAGATCCTTGATTTTCAGTCCTTTCTCTTCTCGGTTGGTTTGTCCTCGGGTTTCTTCGGTACACTTGATTCGCGTAATAGTTTTTGTATTTTCCATATCGATTATTAAGTCTTTTTCAAACCTCCTTGCCATCGGTGCTAGCTTATCCTCAAGCTCATCCCGATTCTTAGCAAGGAGTTCTCGAACTCTCTAGTTTCTGAGTTTATCTTTGGCCTTAAAAACCACATTTTTACTAGATGATAAATCATCTTTCTTTGTCGACCTTTTTAGATTTCTTATCAATTACAAACTCATAGGCCTTTTTCGAGAGAAGACTTGTTGATAGGGCATTGAATTAATGTTCTTGGTGTTTTCAATCACCTTTGCATGTATATCCCATTTCTTAGAAAGACCTCTAAGAATTTTCAATGCAATTTCTCTTTTGTGGATATTTCTTTCCAAGTGCATTTAGATCATTCATAATACTAGTGAATCGACTTCCAATTTGTCAATTGATTCACCTTCTTCCATTTTCAAAACTATCAAACTTTCCTATTGCAAACCGAAAGTTTGTTTTTCCTTGATATGATCGTGCGCCTTGGCACATTATAGCTAGTGTATCCCAAATTTCTTTGGCAGTATTGCAGTGAGAGATCATTCCCATCACACCATCATCAATTGTACTGTATAGTGTGTCTTTAGCAATGTAGTCTAGATTGACTAACTTTCTCTCCTCAGAGTCGGGTTGGTCATCGGACTTAGGAAATCTGCTCTAGGATCGTTTCTCTAGTTTTACATTTCCTGGGGATTCACCACGATGAAATTGGAATGGCCCTTTAGAGACCACTCTCCACATTCGTTAATGTTTAGAATAGAGATGAGCTTGCATTTTTAGTCTCCACAAATCATAGTTCTCCACTGAGAACATGGGAAGTTTCTTAGAAGACATTTTAAGCTAGTCTTTTAAGAATTGACCAAATAAGATCGATTCGGATAGACCCACAAGTATTTTTAGCAAATAAAACTTTTGGTCAACAAAGCAGTGGTCAAGTTGAACCCTTTGCTCTCATACCACTTGTTGGTCCGGTGCAAGCGAGTCTTACACGTGTATGGGGGGAATACACGTGTTGGTGTTTTTAAAACTTTTCTTTTTCTTGAGGTCGACTTGGGTCAGTTGTCACGAAGATTTGGTCGAGAAGCACAAATCACTCGAGTCAAAGTCTCTTCGAGGCGGTGATCTGGCTGCTTTTCGAAACCTCAAATAATCAGCCGAGTCCCGAGTTTGAGAGATCCTGAGTTGCTTGGATCGGATAACTAACTTCTTGAACCCTCGGAAGAGTAAGTTCGGTTTGGTAACTATCTGTTCTAGCTACTCGGATGTCGGAATGGTTGGCCCTTTAGTTTATACTCGTTTTAAGCTTTCTTTGAAAAAACCTTCCTTTGAATGGAATAGTGATTAGGATGTGATT
Organism: Stenogyne calaminthoides; assembly: GCA_037126765.1. Classification (NCBI taxonomy): domain Eukaryota; kingdom Viridiplantae; phylum Streptophyta; class Magnoliopsida; order Lamiales; family Lamiaceae; genus Stenogyne; species Stenogyne calaminthoides. The sequence goes on from JBBCBC010000020.1 coordinate 10,792,943, forward strand.
CAATTATATGCAACTTCCGGTGGATTGATTCCAACCGAAATCTCAAATGAAAATATGCTTTCGATTTAAATCAATGCAATGGCGATTAAGCCTGAGATAAGAAAAAAAATAAATAAACGGCAATTTATAGTGGTTCGAGACTCAAGCTCCTCGTCCACTCTCTCCGATCCTCGGAGAAATTCACTAATCACTTCCGAGCTTTACGACTACCTCGCGTAGTTTTACTTACTCAACTTCGGCCCGAGCTTTACGACTACTCCACGTAGTTTACTTACTCAATCCGACCTTGAGCTTTACGACTACCTCGATGGTTTACTTACTCAAACACAAACAAGCTTAGGACTACCCTGTAGCTTACTAACTTCACCTCTAGAGCTTTCGACTACTCGCGTAGTTTACTAACTCTTTACAACTCTTCTCACCAACAAACACACTCCAACTACCTTCTCGAGGGTTTGGGGTTTCTCGGTTGGTTTCAACTAGGATGAGATATCCTTTACAATGAAGTACAATGCAAAGGCTAGGATATCTCGACTAAGCTTTGGATAAATCTTATCAAGCTAGGCTTAGTTTAGTGAGCTCTCTTCAATATAAAAGCACTTGGGAAATTCTAAGTTTTTCGAAGGTGCTTTAACTTTCGATAATAAGTTTGAGCTTCTTGAGTTGCTTATAAATTTCCGTAACCTTACAATGTAGAGGGTCACAAGTATTTATAGGCATACACCAAGGTCACTCTTGAAAAACTATCCGTTGGAGAGATAACCGTGAGTTTCCTCTTATGATGTGTGAGAACGACTATATTTAGGGTTTGAAACTCCCTAACACGTTTTAGGCAATAGCCTTTCATGTGCCGGTCTTCACTTTTTGCGTCTGGAACTTTTGTACATCGACATCTTTTTTTGACTTTATCCTTTGTCGATTGTCGATGTATGGTACAATCTTTGTCTTCCTCTTTTTAACTTTTGTCTCGATTAAAGGTAGACACCTTCAGCAGCTCTTTTGATTTACAAACTCGAGTTGATATAACCTTAACAACACTCGACTTTAGTTCCTTTTATGCGCATTTGAATGTCTTGGCAATATCTAACTTTCTAAGGAATCGCGATCTTACCGATTATTGCATCCTTGGATAGATATGTTGATGCCTCGAGAACATTGAGGTTTATATTGAGCATTGATTACATTCTTGAAGTCTTGATAATTCTTTGTGCCTTGATATTCTTGATCTTGATTCTTGGTCTTACGTGTTTTGTGTCTTCGGGGTCTTACGAGTCTTGATGTCTTGATGTCTACGAGTCTTGAGTCTTGAATCTTGGATCCTAACCTGATCTATATCTGCTGACTATACATTTTGCAGATATCATCCTGAATATTATAAAACTGAATCCTGACTCAACTATCAAGATTATCCTGAACATGTCATACTCAGGGGTTTTGGGATCTAATCAAAATCATATATCTTAATTAAATTCATCTCCCAACAGGCACTCTTTTGGTCGCCAAATCAATCTTTTGCTCGACTGAATGCTTTGTTCGCCCCATTAAATCGTATCAATTTTATGCCAGAATATTGTCCTCATCAAGCATGCACGAGCCTTGGATATGTCGGCGTCGAGCATACCGACTTCCTCCGGTTATGCGAGCCTTCGGGATGTCCGAACCTTGAGAATGTCGAGCATCGAGCATCTTGACCCCTCGGGTTATGCGAGCCTTGGGATGTCTGAGCCTTCGGGATGTCGAGCATCGAGCATCTTGACCACGAGGTCCTTGACTCGGTGTCGATTTCTTCTTCCGATGATCGTCGGTTTGGTGATCGGATCAACATCTTTCGAGGATCATACTGTTTGCTCGGTTATCTGGCGAACATACTGTTTGCTTTCGATGGTGGTTGAAGCAACCTTGGTTGGTAAATGGCGGTGGCGAACAAGACTTACTTCATGGCGAGCATACTCATGGTTGACAAGTGGCGGTGGCCGAACAAAAAAGTTTGTTATGACCGTACTACCTGTTTACCCGTTGGCGTGGTTATTTTAATAATTAAATATTACCGCGTGTCTTTTCGGCGTGTTCGATTAATCTTGAGTAATTATATCGAACACAACAATACCGGTCGGGTCCTTTGTATTCATCATGGGGGCGGTACATTATATAATTGATTGGGCGGCGTGGCGTCATTTTCGACTTCATGCTTGGGATTTTCAAAATTTGAACTCGGTATCTATAAATACCTTATTTTACTGCCTCAATTTCTTTTCCTTCTTTTCATCTTCTTGTCTTTGTCTTCATATTCCTTTTCGTCTGAAACTTCCGGCAAGGGAATTATCATTTCGGCAAGGGATTTTATTCAGGTAACTATTTCATTCCCTTTTTAATTCCGATTATGGCTTCTCGTTCAAATTCTTCTGCTTCAGTAGAATCAGAATCAAATCGCCATAGTTCCTCCTCCCCCTCTTTCGGTACAATCTCTCGTATCGACACTGATACGTCGGCGATAAATGCCTCGGGTTCAAGGTCTCGTTGGCAAGTCCGGCAGCCATTTGTCGTTCTTTCCTCAGATTCCGATGATGCCCTAAATGAATTAGATAGGGATTTAGCCACTACCGATTTTTTGAATGATTCCAATGAAGATTCTTTGCCCCAACCCCAAATTAGGTCTAGGGTTGTAAATAGGGATGATGATAATGTGAGGGAGGAAACTCTGATGGTTGAAAATATTGACGAGTCGAACAGAGGATTCAACGGCGAGCAAAACACGGAGCTCGACATCCCTGTTGGTCTTCCTCATAGCCTAACATATAGTGAGTATAATGCTCGTTATAATTTTGATTGGCCTGAACAACCTCACATGATTATGGTTGAGAATGAGTACCCGGCGAGCAAAATTGTGAGCGTAATTGATGTTGATATGCTTTCATTTCAATTTGTATAGGAATTATGAAACCCCGAAAGATGTATTTTTACGGGCACGGTGGTCGATGAGCATGAGACCGACCTCCCCGAGGGTTGTGTTCTTTGTGAATTTGGACACAATAAAGCGGGTCTTGATTCCCCCTCCATCCGGCTATCACTTTCGTTTGCTCGTAGAATGGAACATTACCATTCTGCAATTTGAAGCGAATGGGTGGTACATGATTATGAGCTTCTTGACTTTGTTACGCAAAGCGAAGCTGTATATTATCCCACAAGCGGTGAACTCTCACTTTAGTGCATTTGACCCGTCCCAAGGGCGAACATGGATGGTTCATTCATGCGAGCAAATGCAAGTCAAGAGTTATTGAGGATGTCTTAGAACAAAATTAGTGATTGGAAGGAAAAATTACGGTTTGTTGGGGGCGATTGGAGGGCAAACACGGAGGCGAACGGATGCTTCGCTAGATATCCCCAAAATTTTGGGGTTTACGAAATAAGTATTTTTGTGTCTTTTGCTCTTGACAGGCCCGATTTTAACTTATTCTCGATTTGGAATTCAGTGCGACGGACAAAGAGACCCGCGATGGCTATTTTAGCGACATCGGCAAATCGATCTCGAGCCTCGCTTCGAGCGATCTGTGAAGACTTTGAATCCGCCAATCAAAGAAGAAAAGGAGGCTTATCGTGCCCCCCTCACCATCTTATTCTTTATTAATCCATTTGGTAAGGATTGTTTTTGTATTTGCAAATGTGTTGTACCTTTTGTTCATGACTTCTCTTTCTTTTATAATGAATTGTTTTGTCTCTGACCTTTTTACCAAATCCTGTTCTTCTTTGTGAATACCTCCGAGCATACTGAAATGGCTCAAACAAAAAGGCCTCAAGAACTTGCTCGAATTCAAGCCGAGCGGGATGCTCTGCGAGCAAATCAAGGAGAGGCGAGCAGGGTGAGAAAGGCGAGCCAAGTAATGCGTCACGAACACAGAGTCAAGCCCGATCAAGAGGACAACTCGTTCGGCGAGCGGGGGGCAAGCGAACAGGCTCCATAGCCAAAAAGACCAAGGAGGGCAGCTGACGAGTAGGGGTCGAGCGACCAAGGTCAGACGAGCATCGATGTCGTTGGGGAGACCCCACCATCTTGAAAGCGATCCGGGATGGCGCCTCCGTGTGGTCGGGAATAATGGCGCAAATCGTCGAGATGGAGGTTGGTACATCTTCTCCACCTCCTGCAGGACCTCGAAATTGGACCCCCATGAACCCTCAGCTCCGGTCCCCCGAGGATAAATCATTTTTGGGATGGGACCACCTTTCGAGGCGTAACAATGCGTTTGTTCGTGATTGGATTATTTTTGCCTTCAATCGATTTTGGTCGCTTAATCACATTTGTTTGCTCGGGTGAACATGCAGGTTGAGCAGATTGGCACCTCTGATGCCAGAATTGAAGAATTATTATTGCTCCCCAAGTGTTACCCAATGTCCGCGGCCTTAGAGCATGTCGAGGCGTGCACGAGAGACCTATCTGACATGGACGGTGAGCTTGAAGAGGCCACCAAGGGTCCAACACCTTTGGAAACCATGAGACTTGGCCTAGTGCACCACGGCCAATCTCTAGTTCTCCTCGAAAAAACATGCCGGGGTTCGTGATCTTAAGTACCAACTACTTGGCTCTTATCAGAAGTTTTGAAGAAAAGGTGAATGAGCTGAGCAAAACTCAGGATGAAATGAAGTTGGCTCAGGGGCAAATAACCTCGATTCGGTGAGGCTTCATAAGGCTTCGAGGAGGATGCTTCATGGCTTCGGGAAGATGCTTTTCGCCAAAGCGAGGAGGAGCTAGGCCTTGCTCAGGAGGAGGTGGTTGACATCAGGAGGGTTCAAGATGAGATGAATGTCGAGCTTCGTAAACTTAGATCTGGCATTGAGGCCGTGGAATGTGAGAAGGATTTGCTCGGCCAACAACTCCTTATTGCTGAAGAGACCAACACTCGTTTGGGTCTTGAAAATTTAAAGTTGCACAGTGAGGAGTATGTTGATTCCATGTCAAACTTCTCTTACATATGTGCTTTTCTTTGATGCCATCCGCTCTTCTTTCGACCTGCGCTCCTTTGCCGAACAAATTGCCCGCTCATATCTCATTTTCGGAAGTACGATCGACAACCCCCGGATCGCAATCTTCCCATATCGTCGAAGGTGATCTCATGCGACTTCTCAATATTCTGAAGGGATCGAAATTGATGATCCTATTTTGGATGAGGAAGATGGCTCGGATCGGACATTGTTGATCGGTCTTGAGCGAACAAAGGGACCTCCCAAAGTCGAACAAAGTCTTTGGCTGAGCGATTAGGCTGACAATAATGCGGAGGAATTGTTCATTCTGGGGGGCGGCGGATGGGGCATGATTTGTTCGATACTTCACTTCCGCCCACCCCCAACAACGAATTTGTTCCTTAGTGTAATTTTTGCTTTCTTTGAGCGGTTATTGTATAATTTTTTCTTCTTCTTTTTTTGCTTTCGAACAATCTCTTTTGAGCGTGTAATTTTTTACCTTCTTCTCTTTTGTTGAACAACTTTGAAATTGAATAGTTGAATTTGCTTATTGAACAATTTCCTCTAACTTTGATCGTTGAGGATGAATGTTATTTCTTTGATGAATGACTGATACTTGTGTTGCTTGATGTTTGTCTTGCTTTCTAGTTTATGCCTCTTTTCTTCTGAATGAATTCGAACATTGTGTTTGTCTATGTCCCCTCCTGACTTCTTTCGTTTTTTGATTGTCTTATTGAGATTCAATCGATTGATCGTCTTATTTAGCTGCGACCAGATGGGTTAACTTTATGCAACCCCCCCTTTCTTGGTTCGTGATCGTCTTATTTAGGTGCGATCACTTCGTACTCGGGCGGTCTTATTTAGGTGCGACCCCGTACTCATCACTCACGCTTTTTCTTCTACGGGTATCTGTAATCTGAGTCATCTTTTTATGATTGCGTACCCATTACTCGCTTTTCTTTGCGGGTATTAGAGTGGCGGGTTCGCCCAAGTGAACATAGACTTTGGCTCGTTCTTCTTTGTTCGGGTCATTCGGCTTAGGTGCGACCTCTGATAGGCTTCAACTAGAAAATCTTATCAAACAAAAATGTTTTTGCAACACGTTGTATTCTATTACAACCTTTACATTTGAAGAAGACTGTCTATTACATATAACTATAGACATCAGACTATGGTTTTGAATTTAAACATTGTCTTGAATAGACATGAGCTGGCCTCATCTCGTCCGTGGAATTGATGTTGACAAGCACGAGGCGCATCAGTCTGTCTACCCTTCTTTAAGTAACATGCTCAAGAAGCAGCAGCATAAGTGTTTGTCCCTCTGGACAAGTTGTGATTATGCGGGCAGCTGCGGACATGAGCATGTGGCGATACGTCTGCTAGTTTATATCGGTAGCGAACAAAATCCTCGGCTTCGCACCATTTTGTCCCCTTGGTAGATGCGAGCATCGGCATCCGCATGTTGTTTCGGCGGATACCACGACATCCCTCCCGCCCGGAGATTTTTGGGGATACTGGGGGACTAGTGATTTACTCTTTGCATAAGCGTTGAGTAGCGTGGAGTGGCAACCATGACTCGCCGAGCATCTTGAGTCAGATGTGGCGCCAACTTGTGCTCGGAGTGTCATATGGGGGTATAAAGCTCGTACTAGGGGCGGATGCTCGATTCACGAGGAATGATAAATTTGAATCGAGTCTTTGAATACTTCGTCTGGAGGCATCTTGAACCAACTTTCTTAGATAAGCGTAGTACTTTTTCTTTTTTATCTGTTTTTTTTCTCCTTTCTTCAAATTTATCAATATGCCTCTATTTATAGTGCTATCCCAAACAGGTGCTGGCATAGCTAGTTGGTGCTAGCCTTCTGGCTTTAACTCCTCCTTTTGACATCTGTCCGGTTTTTTGCCAGTTCTTATTCAAGGATTGACACGTTCCTTTTTTGGTTGCCACCAGTTCTCAATTTGTTTTGACACGTATCTTCTATCTCTCAGTAGTGCTGGCCAGAATCTCTTCTAGAAGATCTGTGTCGAACACGGTGTGTTCTTCCTTCATGAATGTCCTGCTCGTGTTAGGTGAATGGCTGATTATGTTCGGCCAGTTGTGCTCATTTTAGCTGAATAGCTGGTTTTGTTCGTCCAGTTGTGCTCGTTTTAGTTGAATAGCTGATTATGTTCTGCCAGTTGTGCTCGTCATTATTGATAATATTTTTTCAGATTTGACGCATTCCACGAGTAGGACAAGGGGACTCTATTCAGGTCTTCCAAATCATATGCCCCATTCAACAAACGTTACGTAACTTTCTGAATGGACCTTTCCATGCTCGGCGAAACACACCCACTGATACCCCGTTGCTCGTCTTAAAACCAGCTCGCCCACATTGAACTTGCATGTTCGGACTTTGGAGTTATAGAACTTTTATGATCTTTTTTTGTACATGACGTTCTTGAAATCAGCCTCCGTCCTTCTTTCTTCTAACAGTCTGCTTTTGAGGCGGCTTTGGTCATTGATGTGCTCTCCAAAAGTCATTGTCCGATGACTCGAAATCTTGATTCTGCGGGTATAATGACTTCCGCACCTAATGCGAGAACAAGCGGGGTTTTCATGATTGATGTTTCGAAAGTTGTTCGATAGGTCCATAATATTTCGGGCAACTCTTTAGCCCATCCTCCCCCCTTGGAATTATCAAGTCTGGCCTTGAGGGTATGCTTGATAATTTTATTAACGGGTTCAACTTGTCCGTTTGATTGGGGATATCTGAGTTGAGTAATACTTTTTATGCCCAATGAGCACAATTTTTGTCGAATTCACTTCCATCGAACCCCATTTGCCATTATCCGTTACCAATGATTGGGGAAGCCCAAAACAAAAAATGATATTTTTACAAACAAAGTTCCACATTCTTTGTTCGGTGGCTTTAACAATAGCTTCGGCTTCCGTCCATTTAGTATAGTAATCAACGGCAACCACAACATATTTTACTCCCGATGTGCCAGTAGGAAATGGGCCGATCAAATCGATTCCCCATTTAGCAAATGGCCATGGGTTGTAAACTGACACTAGTTCTTCAGGTGGGCTATGAATAAGTGGGGCATGTGCACGGCCCTTGTGACCACGTAGCGAGCATACGAAGAATCTTTTTTTTGAGGGTCGGCCAAGAATAACCTTGTCTGATAATTTTATGTGCCAGGACAAGCCCACCTGTATGGTTTCCGCATACTCCATCATGAATTTGCTTCAGAATTACATGACCCTTTTCAGGAGTAATACACTTCAATAGTGGAAGTGAGAAACTTCTTTTGTATAAATGCTCATCTAAGATAGTATAACGAGCAGATTATGTCCGAGTAGTAAACATGCCTTATTCTCGGGGAGAAGTCCTTTTTTGTAAGTAATTTAAAATTGAGTCATCGGGTTTCTTCGATCGTTACATAGGCGATCACAACTCTTGGAATTGATGGCAAAAAAAGTTGTGACAACCACAATGATATCCGTCGTGTTAAATCAGCTCATACATTGTTGCCAAGTGCGTGCCAAGGCATCGACAAAGCAATTACCCAATCATGGTAATTGTTCTATGTAAACTTGTTCGAATTGTTCAAGCAACTCCTTTGCTAGTTCTTCGATATTGTGCCATCTGTTAAATCTCGGGCCTCGTACTCGCGCATTACTTGGTATATGATTATCGAGAATCATTTGTAAATCATCGACCTCTGAATTCCCATTGTCATGGCCATATGTAACCCAAATGATCAAAGCTTCGTACTTCGGCTTCATTATTTGTGGTCGGGAAATCAAAAGCGGATGGTCATTGTGAAAGTTTGTCGAGTTGGGCTTATGAAAACCACGCCTGCTCCGGCTCTTAAACTTGTTGATGAGCCATCTACATACATATGCCATGGTTGGTCGACATTTCTTTCGGGCATTTGTGGATATGTCAACTCGACCATGAAATCGACCATAGCTTGGCCGCTTTCATTCTTTGTTGTGTTTAACGTAATCTTAAATTATCTAACTCCACCACCCACTTGAGTAATCGCGCGATTATGCGGTCGATTGGAGGACTTGTAGCAAGGAATGTGGTTAATACCTCGATTGAGTGATCGAAAAAGTATGGTCGCAGTTTTCGAACACTCATAACGAGAATATATGCAAGTTTTTTCCGATTGGAGATGCGGAGCTCGAACTTCTTTGAGCACTTGGCTTACATAATAAGCGGTCAAATGTGTCGTCCCCCTGCCCGACGAGAAACGGCGCTAATTGCATGCTCGGATCGCAAAGAAGATCTGAGATAAAGTTGTTCACAGGCAGAGGCTTAGATAGTGTTTGAGTATCTGCAAAGTCTTTAACTTTAATGACTTCGAATGCATTTTGACAATGCTCATCTTTGGAATTTCCCTTTCTTTAAAGCGTCGAAGAAAGGTTTGCATTTGTCCCCAGTTCGTGATATAAACCGGCTTACGAAAGCCAAACGCCCGGTTAATTTTTGGACTTCTTTCACATTCCTGGGGGTCTGCATGTCGAGCATGGCTTAAATTTTTGATGGGTTCGCTTCAATCCCCCGTTGGCTGACCATATGTCCTAGGAATTTTCCGGAGTGAACCCCAAAGCTGCATCTCTTCGGATTTAACTTCATGTTGTACTCCCTGAGAATATCAAACGTTTGTGCGAGGTGGGTGATGTGGTCTTCCTTGTGTTCGTTTTTTACCACAATGTCATCAATATACACCTCAACTGTTCGGCCGATGTGTTCGTCGAACATTTTATTCACCAAACGTTGATATGTTGCTCCGGCATTCTTTAATCCGAATGGCATGCGTTGCCAACAATACATATTCTTTTTTTTGCGAGAAATGCCGTATTCTTTTTGATCGTCCGGATGCATGGGTATTTGGTGATAGCCAGCAAAAGCATCCATGAAGGTCATGAGCTCATGGCCTGCTATATTATCGACCAAATAATCGATATGTGGCATCGAGAAATTATCTTTCAGGCATGCCTTGTTTAAATCAGTGAAATCAATACATAGTCTCCAAGTTCCATTAGACTTGCGAACGAGCACAGGGTTCGCAAGCCATCTTGGGCATTTTACTTCTTGAATCAGTTTATTGTCGAGTAACTTTTTTACTTCACTATTCATATATGCATACTTCTCCGGACTGAACTTTCTGCATTTCTGGATTACTGGAGTTTGTGTTGGATCAAGGTTGAGGGAGTGACATGCATGTTTGGATCAATGCCAACCATGTCCTCGTGCGACCAAGCGAACACATCCAAATTTGCTTGAAGATATGCAATCCTTTTTTGTTGGAAAGGTTAAAATAATCCCGAACCAATGAATACTTCTAACTCAGGCCTGTTCGGGTTCGATATTGATAGACTCCAGTTGTTCGATAGGCATTGCTCGCTTTCTTTTTTGCTTCCACCGAGGATATTCAATCGACCCCCGGTGTTCGTCAACTACCTCCATAGGATCAAAACCTATACGAGGTTCTAGATCCGGTAACTCATTTGGCGGATCAATGTTCATTAAATCTGGGAGATCTGGGACATGAGTTACCATCCCGAATTCTGCGTTCGTGCATGGAGGTGTGCTCGTCAAATGGTATTTTGGCAACGTATTTGCCCGTTGGCTTGATTCTCCGAGCTCCCATGTTTGCTCCATCATGTTAACGATATTTTGTTTTTAAGCGCGCACATGACAAACAATCTCGAAGCTTTTTTTCGTCGCCTTTAACTTATTACCCGTTCCATCTTGAGTTGGAAACTTAACACAATAATAATAATAAGTAGAACATGCAGCTTTAAATTCCTGAATATACGGGCGACCTAAAAACCCGTTATAAGTAGATGGAGCATCGGCGATTACAAAATTTAGCATTCTAGTTCGTCGGATCTCGGATTTAGAGTTGATTCTAACTTCGACTCTAACTTTGATCATACCATAGTGGTCGGGTTCTGATTCCCCGAAACCCATGATGGTGTGATCACATGGTTCTATATAGCTACTCAAGTCCCCAACTTGTTTTTCCATTTAGTGCGAGTGTCGCCGAGCAGAATGTTCAGATATGCTCGGTATTGACGAGGGCGATGCACCTTCAAACTAGAAAGTCGAGTAAGCGATGGTTAGAGAGCCATTAATGGGGGTGATTATCCCGTCGAGATCGTCTTACGAGAACATGATTTGGTGAGAGGGTGGCGTCTTTAGTTGATGTGCTCGTCACCCGCTTTGATGGATGCTTTGCATGGCACGCGTCTCCATCTTCTTTCGTCTGACCGATAATGTCGATTGCTGGTAACATCCACCCACTGGACCATAATCAGGACGTATCATGTGGATTTCTTGACTTTCTCGACCTCTACCCATAGTAGGAGCCACTCTTTTGGGTAATTCAGACCTCTTACGTGATTCTTGGGATCCTTTGTCAAATATTTCTTGACCTTTTCGCTTACCCTACGATCTCTATTTTTTTTACGTTTGGGGAGTCTCGCTTCTTGACCTTTTTTAAGGCCCGGGTAAGGATATTCTCTTCATTATAACTTCCAAATTTGGCGAAGTAAATCGCGACAATCTTACGTATTATGCCCGATGTACTCGTGATAATTACAATATTTGGAAGCATTAAGCCGATTCTTATCCATTATGATTCTTCGTGGCCTATCCAACATGTCCCGATCTTTGATTTGATTAAAAATTGTTTACTTTGAAGCGCCCGGAAGACCGTAGGGAGTTTCTTACGCTCTTTCTTGAATGGTTTGAAAGACCCTAAACCCCCCCTCATTCATCACTTTTTACCAAAAACTTTTTTGTTGTTGATTCTGACCCCAATCATGATTAGGCGGCGGATCTGCATGGCTATGATCTTGGTGCTCGCTCTCGAATTCGGAATATGTGTTGGCCAATCTTGATGCATGGCTTTCCACATATCGATATTGTGGTCGGGGCCTCCGACCACCGAGGATCTTGGCATCCTCTTCAACCGGGGCCCCATCATACAAATATTTATCAAATCTTTTCGATGTATGCTCGATCGACTCACCCTTAAGTTAGGGAAAATCGTCAACCTTTGTTTTGGTCTTTGGCGAGCACACATGGATGAAAATGGGACAGAATTTACGTCCCCTAAAAGTGAAAAAGATGTGATGGGCCTTGGCGTGCAAAGTAGAGAACCATCTATGTGCCCGATCACCCCAAAGTCATGGGAATGATCGGCCTTTCGTCGTCAACAATTGGCGCCCATGGCGATCATAAAGTCCGAGTATTTCTTTGAGATGAACATGTGGTCGGACTCAAAGATCGAACATGGGGATTGGTGGTGGGATCTTAGCCACTTTCTCTTGTATTTCGCCGCCATGATCGCAGGTGTTAGTGGCGAGCAGGGTATTGTGCTCGCTCGAGAGAGTCCTTTAGTTGCGGCCAGGTTGGCCTGTAAGCCTTCGATGGCTTTCTGCATTTCCTCAAATACACCTCCTTGGCGCCCGATTATTTATGAGTCGTTTTATATGGAGAATATTATGTGGCTAATTCAATGACAACTCACAAACAAAATATATGCGTGTAAAATATCGTAAATAACGAGAATTTGTTATTGGGTTAAAAGAAATGACTACTGGGGGCATTCAAACCGGGGATGTAGTATTGTGAGTTTTACACGTACAATACATGATACTTCTCATGAAGAAGATTTTGAGAGTAAGTATCTGAGTCTTTAGGGATTTTTATGTGTATGGATGAAACTGGAATTTTTTTTCTAAACCTCGCCACTGGGAAATTTTTTGTGAACATCTCTTGTTGTTTTTTTCTTCTATTTATAGTACTTTGACAAGCGTGAAATTTGGTTTGACAAGCGCATTTGGAGACTTAGGGCCTTCTGAGAACTCATGTAATCTTTATAACGTTCCAACCGTCTTCTGGTTGATCTTTGCATTTGCTTGTCTATTAGTGACTCTTTTGGTCGTCGAATCAATCTTTTGCTTTCATTTCGAATGCTTTGTTAGCCCCCATTAAACCGTATCAATTTTATGCGGAATATTGTCCTCATCGAGCATGTATGCGATGACCTTCCGGGATGTCGAGCATCGAAGCATCTCTTTGACCCCTCAAGTTATACGAGCCTTGGGATATGCGAACCTTCGGGGATGTTCGAGCGCCCGGGATGTACGAGCATCGAGCATCTTCGACCACGAGGGTCTCTTTTCGATTTATCGATTTTCTTCTTCGCGATCGTCGGTTTGGTGTCGGATCAACATCTTCGAGGATCATACATTTTGCTCGGTTAGTCTGGGCGAACATACCGTTTTACTTTCGATAAATTTTTTTGAGCAACCTTGGTTGGTAAATGGCGGTGACAAAACTTACTTCATAGGAAGCATACTGCATGGTTGACAAGTGGCGGTGGCGAACAAACTTGTTTGTTTCTCCAAACTTGTACACTTACCCATTGGCGTGGTTATTTTAATAATTGAATATTACACGTGTCTTCCGACGTGTTCGATTAATACTGAGTAATTATATCGAACACAACAAACAAGTCGCAAACTTCGACAAAATGAAATAGTTCAAGTAGTTTATGTAGATGATTTTCCTCTGAAATCCACTCACAATGATTATGAATTTAAGATCTTTTAAATATATTTTATTGTTCTGAATTTAAAATTGATTTATTTTAGTTGAATTCGAAATCCGAATTGCATTTTATGATGCAATCCAGATTTTTAATTTCAAAATCAACTCAAATAAGATTTTTTTTTTCTTTTTTATTCGCCAATTGTCAGAATAGGACTCACTGAGATGGCTTCATTTGCTGTCTTCCACCCAAATCATATCTTTGACTTTGCACCCTCTCTCTTTTTCCAATTGGTTGATCTTCTTTTATCCTTTAAAAATATTTATCATCTATTCTTCTACCAATTCTATTCACCATTTACAATTTTAAATATTTATATCCCTTTGAATTGTGATTCGAGCTAATTTGAAATGACGTTGCGGTCTAAGGGTGTGTTTAGAACATAAGTAAAAGGTTAGAAGTGTTTATTTAAAAAAAAAAACACTTAAAACATATTTATAATTATTATTTTAAGTGCTTATTAGCTCTTTTGGTCAAATAATAATTTTTAATTTTTGATTTCTCGTTAAGCACTTCTACACATCTCCCAAGAAAATAATACTTCAATACCCTTAATAAAAACACTTCTTTTGCAAACACATTTCTCTTCAATCATTTCTTTAAATCACTTTATTTTAAAACACTCCTTATTTTTCATTTTACTACAAAAACCACTTAATATCATTTTTTTAGAGATGATAGTGCTTGCAAATACACACTAAAAAGGGAGTAAAATCACTTTTGTAAATTAAGTTTATACATAAATTGATAATTATTATATTAAAGAAATATTATTATTATATAATCCCTCCATCTCGAGAGTATAAAAATTATAATTATTTAAAAATAATAATTTTATGAATAACAGTAAAAACTTTTATACATAATAATTATAATTTTTTATATATAATAGTAATATTAAAAAAAATATACAACAGGTGCCTTTGTCACGGGCGAGCGTGATTGTAAACAAGGATTGGGAATTTGGGATTTTCGGCGAGGTGATTGGAAATTATGGAATTCAGTTGCCCATAAAAATGTGTTGAATATATTACTACTCCATTTATTTCATGTATAAATGCTTTTAAGGAGAATTAAGGAGTGTTTGCAGGTTTTACAATTTGATGTAGAAAAGCATTTTGAAGATAATATGCAAATTTTACAATTTGAAGATGATAAATCATCATATATTATAATTTTGAAAAGAGTATTATAATGACAGCTATACACATGATAAATCGTCAGATATCATAATTTTGAAAAGAGTATTATAATAACAGTTATACACATGGGTGGTAGTAATTCTATGCAAACTTAATATTTAAACTACCTGGTATTATTGTTTTAAGTATAATATTAAAATAATTATGTTTGAAATTCTATATTTTGATTCGAGTTCACAAGTTTAAATTGAATTTATTGAAATTCTGAAATAGATTATATATAGGATTTGATTATTAACATATCTTCTAAAATTTAATTATTAACATATTATTATAAAATCTATAATATTTGTCTTTATACATGGTAGAGATATTGAGAAGATAGTAGAGACTAGAGATATTGAGAAGAGTAATCACTACTATATATAAAGACAAACTTTTAAGCAAAGTCAAATCATCTTATTACAAAATCCCTCTAATTTGAATAACTTTAATAACTTTAATTTTAAATTTAATCTCAACCGTACATCTAAAATATTTTAAGATATAATAATTTTTAAAAAGATATCGTACTTTATATCTTATACATAATATAAGTTTGTACGATTACTATAACACCTCCAAGTCCTACATTAATTATTATTATTATTATTATTATTATTATTGTTGTTGTTATTATTATTATATATAAGTATAATTTTGGTTATGATGTTGAAAATATTTTAGATTTTTAAATTAAAATTAGTTCACCTAAATAGCACAGAGAAGTAGTAAAACAATTTATAATATAATGTGTGTTTAAAGAATTACTCCTGACACTTCTTTGTTTGCAATTACACGTGTTTACGTTGATTTCACGTCACCTTACATTATAAATACACGATTTGTTACTTGAGCGTTGGAATGAACTTGAAAATAATTAATGATAGAGCTCATTATAATATTGATATTGTTCACTTTATATTATAGAAGAATATGGCATCTGGATTCTCTCATGTTTCTGTTATTGCGTACTCCTGAAAGGAAAAACTGGAAACTGAAAGTTAAGATTGCAAGGTCATGGATTGTTCTGTCTAAAGACTCCAAAAAAGATAAATTATTTCTTGAGTTAATCCTGATTGATGAAGAGGTCTGTGCTATATTCAAAACAGGGAACTAAAATACAAGCAACTATTTGAAAGTATTTGATTAAAAAATACGAGAAGTTGGTAAAGGAGGGTGTCAATTACATGATATCAAATTTTGACATTCGACTAAATAATGGAAAAGTATAATCGATAGTCCATCCTTACAAACTATATTTCAACTTCAAAACCGATGTTGAAAGATGTTCTGACGTCAAAGTGAAAAATTGAAGTTTGAATATCCATACATTTATATTCTGCTAATTCAATGACATCATATTCATAGGAATCAATTTATAATTATTTTATTTAAGTATTTCTAATTAATACAAATATTTACAGATATCATTGCTTTCGTCGTGAGTATTTATAACGTGGAGATTGGGGACGAAAGAATGGTTAAAAAAGTTGACGTAGAGATTGGGGACGAAAGGTATTTGAATTAATTATTTCAATTACATATAAGGGTGTCAATATATCCTAATTTGCTAATATAAAATTTCAATGGCAATTATATTTATGCAGTCGCACAAGGATTACTTGCACATTATGGGAGGGCTATTACAAACCATTATTGAGTTACAATAACGAGCACCCAAATGAGCCAATAGTTATTGTTTTAGAATACGCAAAAATTGAACCACATTATAAAGGTTTTTTTTTCCAATTACCAATTACATATTTTTTAAAAGAGATTTTTCATATTTTGCTTATATTAATATTAGTTGTTTCTCTATACAAGAAAAATATGTCTCTAATAGGGTATGTATTATTTAATACTACTTATTATTCAGTTTTATTAATTGGCTACTGAAATTATTTTGTTGAAATTATGAATTGATCCAGACTTGAAACCATCCTTATTAAGATTCCTGCCCCAATAACTGCAAGTAAGACCCCATCATTCGATCATCTGCTTACTATGAGTTCGACGAGGATGTTGAGATTAAATGTTGTGGACATTGATGAGATAAAAATAGTATTTCCTAAATTTTACTTAAGATGAAAGATCATCTAAAATTTACAAAAAATACACACAAGAAAAATAATAATTTAAAATTTTTATGTTTGTTTCAAGGAATACTGCGCAGTAATAGTGTTCTATCACGCATGCCAAAAGTGTACCAAAAAGTTTCCCTTGAAAATGGATAGTGGACTTGCGAGAATTGTAAATCCAATCCAAATTCAGTTAATACCAGATAATATTTTAATAAATTGCGAATTATAATTTTATTTTTTCTTAAATATATTTTGGTATTATAATAATGTACTTCAATATAATACTTCTTTTAGGTTCAAGATCACAATGCATGTTGTTGACTAAACTGGATCAACATCTTGGATTCTATTCGACAACGACGTGTTCAAATTGATTGAAAAATATGTTTTGGACATTCTTAATGATTTGGATGAGGTAATTATACATTATTAAAAATTTATAATTTCTCTAACAAAATCAATAAAACAACATATCCATGATCTTTTAATTATAAAAAAATAATCTAACCTTATCTCCATGCATCTTATTTCACTATGCAAAAAGGATTAGATGATGATGAGTTCCCATCAGAGCTAGAAGAGTTGGTTGACATAAAATTCATATTTCGATTCCATATTTCGCAATTCAATTTGAACAACAATTATGAGGTATATATTGTTGTGAAGTTATCTACTGATGAAAATTTGATCAGAAAAATAGAGGAGAAAAATCATTCATCCAAAGTATTTAGTATTATTATTAATTATTTATTTTAAATCTTTTGGTAAAATTTAAAAAATATACATATTATTTATTCTTCAAGTTATGAATATTAATTTATAAATTTTACTTTATCAGACTAATCCCTCATTAATTTGTGACGATGAAATAGTGGAATGTGAAGAAATAACTACCGAGAACAAGAGGAAGCATGAGAGAGATGAATATCAGGAATATGATGATGGTGGTGTTGAGACTCAAGTGTCGACTACTAAACGACTCTTGACAGTCATACTTAAGAAGGACATATAGAATAATATGAAAGTTATTATTATTGTTATAGTTTTTGAATAAGTTTCTCTACTATTCAGTTTACAATTGAGAATAATTTTTTTATTGCTCTTCATTTCTATGTATTAAATTTCTCTCTCATTTTGTAATATAAATTTGATTGATCATAAAATTAATGTATTTTGATATTTTAAACAATATTAATATGTACGCAACAAATATCAACTAATGTAAACAAAATTATTTTTTTATTTCCAATAAGAAAAAACATACACAAATAGTATAAAATACACCTAAACCTATTATATCAGATAATAAAAATAATTCAATAATCGTACTATGATGTATTTCAAACCGCGTAGCACGCGGGTCTAAATACTAGTAAATTGTATAAAGTGTGATGTATTGGGAAAAAAATAATAGATTTTATAAATATTTGTAGGTGTGAATTGAATGTGAAATTTGAAAACCAGACTTGTTGGGAAATTTATAGTTTTGATGAAAGTTCCAAAAACACATGTAATAGGACGGTCGGACACATTAGTCCGATCGATGTTTATATTACGCTATAGGAGACCAGTTGATAATGATTGTATAGAACAATTTTGGTGAAATAGATAGGTCACATACATGGGGAAACTCAATATGTATAGGTCGAATCTGAAGACTCAAAAAAGCAATTTGATATCAAATGGGCGGAATGCAAGACAAAAACAGAAGATCGGATCGTCGATCTAATCGAGATATCTCAAATTGAAGTCATTAAGCTCAAACTCGAATACTTGAAGATCGGATGACTTCGGAAGATCGGACGAATACCTACATCGGTAAGTCCGCTAGTTGAAGCTAAGTCAACCGCACCGAAGACTCTATCAGTAGGTGATCGATTCAGATCGATCAAAGTCACTCACCAGTGAAATCGATGTTTCACCTAATCATCGTCGATGATCTGAACAAGAAGAATGTTAAGCTTAGTTGGAAGAACAACACGAAAAGTGGAGTCCGCTATCAATAAGAACAAGACACGTATGATCGGAGCCGGCAATTGCGGGATTTCGATGCTACCTCTCTCAGCATGCTTGGCTACAAAGTACAAATTCACGCATTTGGCCATGCCGTTCACGAAGCTCTTCACATCAAGCTCGCAAGTCTACCAAATATAGCTTTGAAATTCAAATTACTCTCCAACGGCTCTTTGATTTCAAGGTCTATATATATGGGATTACACTTTAGAGTGAAACAACGGAAACTTATTTGAACAATCGAAGCTCAAGCTAATATCGGACTTCGCACAAGAACACGAATAAGAAGATTAATTTTTATTAAGTGTTCATCCCATAAAGTTCTTAGCATAGAAATCTTTTCATCTATTTGTTAGGGTTTTATTATCTGTGAAAAAAATTTCATAGTTGGAACCAATACAATCTTACCCAAACCCCCAAGTTAGGTTAAGTTGTTTAGCAAGATTTCAAACTAGGGTTTCTAGTTCTGATCTCTGGGATCGGTTGAGTGTGAACTCTTTAAACATCTAGTTGGTGTCTTGTGTTGGACTTACACATAAAACAAAGTCCAGTTGGTTAAGTAGGTGCCCCTTGTGATAGGGAAGAGTGGGCGTAGGGATGGTTTGTCCGAACCACTATAAATCTTGTGTGCCTTTATCGCTTTGATTAAGCGATTACACAATCGCACACAACCTTTAAAAGCATAAATATTCCAAATTGAGATCGAGTTAGCACCAAGCTTCGATCGATCAAACTTGACACTTGATCGGTGATTAAAAGATTAACTTTGGAATCGATTTATCAAAACCGGTTTTTCACGGGTAAAACTTAAGCTTCCGCGACACATCAGTTAAAGCGATAGTTACCGAACCGATCCGCCTTCAGCGATCAATAAGTTGGTTATCAACCCAAAGCGATTCACTTCGACTGGGATCAAGGCTAAGCGCCCACACGATCTGCACAAAAAGTTTTTAAGTCTATTCACCCTCCCCTCTAGACTTACGCCCTCACTAACCCATTCGGGACCTACAAGTGGTATCGGAGCGGTTGGTTCTCTGGACCTAATCGACTTTGTGTATCATCGATTCTTAAGGAAGAATCTTTGTGGTCAATGAATCGATCTTGAAAAACCATTTTTAAAACTCATTCATTTTCCAAAATCACTTTCGGCATGGATAACACCTCGGTATGTATCATGATCCGCCAAAGTTCTCAATCGATGAGTATCGCAGATTGGGCCATATATATGTCCAACCATCTAGGTTCGATCGGTGGCGAATGATGGAAGTCATCGAAAAGGGACCCATCATCATATACTACGACAACCCTGCAGTTGGAGGAGATCCGGATTTTGCAACGGGAAGTCTTGTGCGTAAAAGCCCAGCCTTGATGGATGCAGAGGAAAGAAAGCTGCACACTCTAGATACTATCGCAAGGCATATTATCATGAAAACCATGGATAAGGTCACCAAGGAAAAGATTAAGTATCTCAAATCTGCGAAAGCAATGTGGGATACTATTTGAGATATGCGAGGAAATGAGCAGATAAAAAGACGGTAGTCTACAAGTCGAATGGTGAAGTTCGAAAAAAATCAAGATCTTTGCCCAACGAAACCATCAACGAACTCGATGGAAGGATTACAATGTCTATAAACAAGCGAGAACTTGGTAGAGATGTCGATAAAGATATAAACTACAAGATCCTAAGGTCTCTCACCAAGAAGTGGGATATGAAGGTCACGGTAATCAAGGATTGCCAAGACATTTAAAAAATGAAGCCAAGTAGCTTATTCTTGAGTCTTAAAGCTCACGAGTTCGATTTGATTGAAAGAGGACAAGTTGATGAAGATGAGGTGCTCTTTGAAGCCTCAACTTCAAAATCAGTTGCTTTTAAGGCAACCAGCAGCAGAACGAAGACCAACGAACCTGTTGGGAATATAATAAGTCGTGCGGCGACAGATCGCTTCCGCTTACCGGGGAAGCTTGAGAAGTCGAACGTCCAACTTGGTAAGTATCGAAGATTTTATAAGGACTATCAACATAGCCGAGGAGAGATAGGAGATCGCCAACGGATCTCCGAAAGAACCGAGATCGATGATCGGAGGGATCACAGAGATGAAAGGAAAATAGATAATCGACAGAGAGGAAGGAAGAGATAACCAAATGTGACGAAGAAGCTCGGATTACTATCGAGAAAGGAAGTCACCCGATAGGTCATACAGACAGAGTGATTCACGGAAGGAAAGGTAAATTGGATCAAGGGGCGTGCTTCAAACTGTGAGAAGCCAGTCACTATAGCGCAGATCGCCCGGACGACGCCAAGAGAAAGGAAGAAAAGAGGAACATAAGAGAGCAACGTTATAAGGACGGAAGAGCCATGGTTGCCGAGCACGCAGAATTCGACGATTCTATCGCCCTCGAGGACTCGGATACTCCTCTGTAGAAGACTTCACCGATCAAGATCTTTGTTGACTTCTATGAAAATGAAGATCGATATTCTCTTGAGACGATGATGAGATCTGCTGATGGCGGGGAGGACCAATCTGAGGTAACCTCCAAAACTCTACCCCGTTCGCTTCTACACTGCTATCATTAGCACACTGCTGGGGAGATTGACTGCAGGCTCTACTCGAGCAATTTCTTGTGGATCTCTCCAATGCAGTAGACACTTATGCTATAGTGGAAGCTGAAAATGATAAGGCGAGGACGAAATAATCACTTGCTAAAGAAAATGATCTCGGTAAAGCCTCTCGAACTTAGATCAATTTGAAACCGCTTTCGAGGCAACAATGAGGAATTTAAAATTCTCGAAGTTAAAGCTTCTGATCAGGAGAAGCAGATCAAAGATCAGCTGGCAATTAACAAACAGCAAGCTGATGACTTCAAAATCCTGCAAGCAAAATTCGATGAGCTGTTCCAAAAGCATGAAAGTTTAAAATCTTCTGAGGATAATCTGCGTAAGAAAATAGAGGTTTTTTCAAAATCATCTAAAACCGTTCAAGACATGAACGCCTATTTTCGAACAACGATTAACAAGAAGGGACTTGGCTATGAGAACCCTTCCACATCCTCAAAAGCCCCGGCTGATTCATCTCAAAAAGGTGTAATCAGACGAGTTTCTAACAAAGATACACCAAAAGCCAAACATGTATCTAATAAGGGAAAAAAGACCAGTTGAGCAGGTAAGGCAGATGCCTAACCAGAAGGGGAACATAAATGGACCTCAAGCTGGTAAAGCATCGATCGAGAATCAACAGAAGAACCGGTTCTTACGAAGAAACCTCAAACGATCAACGGATCGAGGAATCGAAAAAGACAACTGTAAAAGGGAAGTCCAATCGAGACCCAATCAAGGTCATTTGCCTAATAAGCATGCTTCGTAAACCGCAAAAAACCACCTATCTTAAAAGATATGAATCTTTTGATGGTAGCGATCGTACCTACCCCTATAATCGAAATCTAGGGTCAGCTTCTTTTTGAACCACCTTTGGATAAAAAGAAGACAAACAGAAAAAAGATAAATCCCAAGTCTTCTAAGTCATCCAAGGTTCACACTAATAATCATACAAATCGTAAAAGAAAACATATCTGAGAGACGTATGATTATGTTGATAGGTATGGGAGACAAATCGGGGCCTTCGATCTAACCGATCACAATAGAAGTGCTCTGTTTGTATGGATCCCCAAAACTAATCCTAACCCCTCGGGACCCAATCAAAAGGGGTACCTAAAGCCCTGATTTGGATCGCAGGATCGCGTGGGTCGGCCAACAAAGGAGATGTACAAGCAACTATCCGGTACATCGATAGTGGATGCTCAAGGCACATGATAGGAAGTAAGCATCTCCTCAGTTCATACATAGACGAAAGGGCCGCGCGTGTGCTCTTCGGTGATGATAACTTTGGTTATACCAAAGGATTCGGAACCTTAGAGAATGATGATGTACAAATGGCTGAGTCTCGATGTCGAAGGTCTAAAGCACAACCTATTATCGGTTTCACAATTTCTGCGACAAACGGATTGGTGTTGAGTTCTCGTCGACCAATGCACTATCAAGAATCGAGCCACTCAAATGATTTTGCTAATCGGGTTCAAGGAAAGGGACGATCTACGGTGATTGGAGCAGTTGCCCAAGAAATACATGCACGATTGTCAAGAGTTCCAAAAGTAGCAGTTGGCTCTGGCACAAAAGAATGAGCCATCTGAACTTTAAAACTCTTAATAAGATAGCAAGGATGTCTCTAGTGGAAGGACTTTCGAATGAAGTATTTTCAAAGGATCGGACATGTCTTGATGTCGGAAGGAAAACAGTCAAAGCTTCATTCAAGGAATTCCGGACCGGCATCAATAGAAAGTAATCTATTTGCTTCATATGGATCTATTCGGACCGAGATTACACGGTCGTCTCAACGGACGCAAATATACTCGTAATCGTGGATGACTATTCCAAGTTTACGGGTTATATTCTTACATAAGAAGAATGAGGCGACAACGAAGATACCCGAAATTGCTAAAAAGATTACAAAATGAGAAGGGTGTCGATTATAGTAAAAATCGGATCATATAAAGGTACATAATTTACGAACTCTTTTATTCTTGATTTTTGCTCTAAGTTTGGTATACAACATGAAACATCACCGCAAGGGCGCCAACAACAAATGGAGTAAATTTGAGCGGAGGAACAAAACTCTCAAAGAAGTTCGCTTACTTGACGATGTTTGAACATGCAATACCAAAAAGCCATTTCAGGCGGGGAAGCAATCAACACTTTGCATGCCATACTTTCGTAGCAGATGGATGCCGACTAAGGCTCACTACAAAACGCCCTATGAACTGTGGAAGGACAAAAAAACCTCGTGTCTCTTACTTCCATGTTTTTGGGTGTAAGTGTTTCATACACAACAATGGGAAGAGTCGGGTTGAAAACCTTTGAAGCCAAGTCGGATGAGGGTATATTCTTAGGATATTCCTCATCTATCAAGGCTTTTCGTGGTTACAATGCATTTAACCCTACTTGTGGAAGAAACACCCCATGTAGTCTTTGATGAAGCATCTTACGATCAAGAGAAATCGCCTCGAGAACAAGATGTACCGATCAACAAGTACCGATGCTCGAGAAAATGGATCACTAATGATCAAGGAAAAAGAATCGTAAACCGTAACGTTATACATTCCGGATCTAGTGATTCACCGGATCATTCAGATCCTAAGGTACTAAAAAACTGTCGGTGAAGAAGGTTCGACATCTGGAGATAAAGATCAACTAAACCATCCGGTTCGGGGAACACTGAAGTTCCCATTTAACAGACATCAAACACATGATGAGTCCAACATCACCGAGACTTGTTCTTATCAAGTGGATCATAACTCGCACCACTCCCAATCGCTAGTAATGAAATTTTATCGTAAACGGACGATGTTCTCCAAACCAACGCAAATCGAGCGGAAGGACACGGATAACCAGTCATCCAACTGATCTGATAATCGGAGACCCATCTGATAAAGTTAAAACTAGACATCAGATTGGTGAAAGTGCCATGTATTGTTGTTATCTGTCTATGAAGGAACCAACAACTATAGAGGAAGCTCTACAAGACGCTTGTTTGGATTCTAGCAATGCAGGAAGAGTTTGGAACAGTTCGGATGTAAATCAAGTTTGGGAACGGTAGGCGGACCAAATCATCAAGACGTAATTGGCACGAAGTGGGTATTCAAGAACAAAGAGATGAGAAAAAACGTCATCACCGTAAATAAGGCAAGACTTGTTGCTAAGGGGTATTCACAATCGGAAGGAATTAATTATGATGAGACCTTTGCACCGCCGCCGCTTAGAAGCCATTCGGTCAATTTTCGCATATGCCGCCTACGAGAGGGTTCATTGTGTATCGGATGGACGAAGAGTGCTTTCTTAAAGCGGGTACTAGCGAGAGGAAGTTTATGTCGAACAACCTCGGGCTTTGAAAAGAGCAATCGGTGTACCGCCTAAGAAAAGCTCTCTATGGCTGAAACAGGCTCCTCGAGCTTGGTATGATACACTCTCTCGGTTCTTGTTCTTGTGGGTTCACTAAAGGCGATGGGACGAGAACCTTACCGAGAATAGAAGATGGAGAAGATATTCGATGGTTCGGATCTACGTGGGCGACATCATCTTGGATCTCCCAACAAAAGTCTATGTGAAAGATTCAAAAAGTCGATGCAAAGGAAGTTCGAGATGTCCATGATGGGTCGGATGAATTACTTTACGGGTCTTCAAGTAAAAAGCAAAGTCTGAAGGGATATTCATCTGCCAAGCAAAGTACACTAGGAATTTATTGGCTAAGTTTGGAGTTCAAAATTGTAAGGAAGCCAAAATTCCTATGATGACTGGATTCAAGATGGATCCAGATGAGGATGGTCAGAAAACAAATCAGAAGGAATATAGGGCTCTCATTGGATCTCTACTATACCATTTGCCCGTGCCAGAACCGGATATAACCTTTCGATGGGTGTATGTGCGATTCGGTGCAAATCCAATGATAAGTCACCTAGAAGCGACTAAGCGGATTCTTAAGTATCTGAAGGACAATAAATCTTGGTTTATTTTACCCATCAGATGATAATCTAGAGCTTAGTGGGTATTCTGATTCTGATTATGGAGGTTGCAAGATTGACAGAAAATCCACCTCAAGAACTTGTCAATTCTTAGGAAGTAAACTGATCTCGTGGTTTTCAAAGAAGCAGACATCAGTTGCGACATCTACTACTGAAGCAGAATATATGGCTGCAGGAAGCTGTTGTTCCCAACTGCTCTGGCTTAGTCAGCAGCTGAGGGATTATAACATTGAAGCTAAAAATGTACCTATTTTCTGTGACAGTAATAGTGCTATTGCAATAACTCAGAATCCTGTTCTACATACAAGATGCAAGCATGTGGATGTCAGACACCATTTTATAAGAGATCATGTTGAAAAGAAGAATATCAGAATGGAAAAGATTCATACTGATATACAGAAAGCTGATATTCTAACCAAGCCACTAGCTGAGATCGGATTCATAGAATTATGCAATGAGTTAGGGCTTCTGGATCTTGGAGAAAATGCACCTAAAATGTTTGATGGATTGTTCTCCAGAACCAGCTGGTTAAGAGACTAACCAGGCTGAAAGGAATCAGTTGAGTTTGGTATCTCAACTGATCAGAAGATCAGTCAAGGAACTGATATGAGAAGATGCCGATCAGATTTAAAGTTTATCAGATTAAATGAACTGATCGTTTAAAGGATTATCTGATTAAATCTGTTCAGTTATACTTTGTAAGTCGATTAAGCTAAATTTCAACAAGATTCAAAGGAACTGATCAGTTTTACAAGTTATCAGATTTAGGGTTTATCAGATTAAAGGAAACGCACAATTTTAAAGGAATATCTGATTAAATCAGTTGGGTTATTTTACATCCTTGTAAGTCGATTAAGCTGATATTCAACAAGCAAGATTCACAAGTGGTATTCACAAGATTAAAGCTTAAAATCGCATAAGGATACAGGAATTTTACACAACAATGGAATAATAGAACTTTTCATTGATAAAGACCCGAAGTCCGATTACATTACAAGATACGAGTACAAAGGACCCGGAGGTCGGTACATAAGTAATAACCAAAAAACCCTAAACCCTCATCCTAACCCAAGTAGGGCAGGGGAGAGAGAGATTTTAAATCTGATGCTCTCATTTTCCCCCACTTAACAAGGGTGAGAGAGGCTTTAAAGAAATCCTAAAGCCGCTAGCTGAAGCTAAAACCAGTGGAGCGACAGCGGCCTTGATAGGATTTTTAAGCCAGGAGCCCTAAGAAAGAGTCAGTGGGCTCTCCAGCTGTTAAATGGTGAGTTAATATACGAAGATCAGTTGTTGGCTGATCAAGATCGCATATCAAACTCACGTTCATTTTCAGACTAAGTTTGTTGATGGTAGTTACATCATAACGATAGACACACAAGGTGCATACGGTTAGGAGAAGTGTCTTCTCAGTTGCAACAGCAGGCCCGCCGCCATGGTGGTAGAGAAGCTTTGCAACAATCGTATGTGAAATCTTTGATGATAACGAAAAAATGATGATAAGGGGGCGACATGGTTGATTTGAGAAAATTTGAAATCATTGAAAAAGGGGTAAAAGGTGTTTTAGGAAGTTTCATTTAGGAAATAGGGGTTCACCAGGATTCATGATTCTACAAAGAAGATAAGAATGGTGAATGGGTTATGTTGTGTAAAACAATTGGTCCAATTTATAGAGGCCAAGCAAGGGTGCAAATGCAAATTCGAGTTCTCAAAACCTTTTAGAGAAATCTGCACCAAAAGGACAGCGTGTAGGAATCACGCGACTGATAATTGGATAAATTCTGGCGGATTGACATATCGAAATATTCGGACGATAATTACAAGATGTCAAATCGCGCCAACTTAGGGAATAGAGACTACTATTCTAGACTAAGTTTTGGCGGTAACACTTATTCCAAGAATTGGATTGACTTGAGAAACATCAGATTAGGTCAACCAAAATCTGATACATACGAAGCTGATCAGATGAAGAAGATCAGCTGAGCTTGAAACTCCAACAAATCAGATACATTTATCTATGGGAAAAACAGAAATATCAGTTGAAGGGGGAACTTCAACTGATCAAGGAGGATCAGAAGGGAAATCAGACATATTTAAGGAAGATAAGTTGAGCTTGGAAATTCAACAGATCAGATGCAAGTAAAGAAGATCAGCTAAAAGGATCAGTTGGGAAATTTTAAGGCTTAGGCAGAATACTAAGATCAACAAGTGAAATCAACATGGACAAGTGGTATTGACTGATTACAATATCAGTCAACCAGATACGCTTTTCTTTTCTCTTGTTCTTTGCTTATTTATCGGATCTTATCTGATATTATTTGCCTTACTGTACCCATTATCCTTGTGACGTATTTCCTGCAAATCATTTAATGCGGACGTGGGGAACATGTATTAACTGCTACTAAATGTGCTTTTAAATCAAAAAGGTTTTCAGAACGCGTTTTTTTCGACCTACGATCAAAACCGCTTAATCTGGAGAGTTCAATCTTTTCAAGCGGTTGATCTTCAAAATCGTGTCTTCTTTCTTCCTCCTCGTCTTTATAAAGTTCATCAAAAACATACGAGTTTTCCATTTCACAAACTTGCGATTTATTCTCTCGAAAACTCCAAATTACTTCTCTCAGATTCAAAGTATTTTCCTAAGTTTCAAAAAAATCATCTTTCAGAAAAGCGAAATCGGTAATTTATGTTTATTTGATGTATTTTTTTAATCCATTGATCTTAAATGTTTCTATCATGTGTTATGCTTTATTGTTTCTTAGTTTTAAAAGTGTGATATTCTTTGTATTAATGCACAATTTTTAACCTAATCTATCTTATCGTAGATGATCACTCACGGTATGGGTAAGATAATGTGCAACTATCTTGAACCGGCAACAAAGATTGTGGATGATAAGTTAAATGCAGTTCAATATCACTTTCGGGATCCAGGAATCCATGGAGGTCGAGCAAATTCGAGAAAAGCGGGCCTTGAGAAATTTTTATACGCTTTCATCGCAATCCGGTGATGCAAAGATGAAGCACTAGAATTCTAAGGAATTTAAGAGTGGATCTGGATGCTCGGAGAAGAACTACTTTTCGGCGATCCAACGGAGAAGAAATCGATCGGTCGAATGAGGATATAACTTCGTCTGTTCCGCCTACCCAAAGGACCGAATCTCTTTGCTCATCTGAGGGGAGAACGAAGATGAGCTGATCAGAAAAGAGCTCTTCAGAGAAGCTGACAAACATCATACGTCAGGTTTTGTCAGGCCAATGCTCAAGAGGAAATACCGATTGTTGTTTGACATATTGTCAAAAACAATTATGGGTATTGCATTCAGCCCAGATGCTATTACATCCGTCAAACTGTACAGCATGGCTGCAATAATTGATGAAGCCAAAACATCAATTGGCATGGGTTTCTGAAGGCCATTCTACTCCAAGAACATGATAAATTTGGAGTTGATGAGTGGAGGCAGGTATTTCTGAAGAAAAAGATCAGCAATCTCAACAAGGTTGCAGTTATCCTACAAGATAAAATGCCAAGGGCCAAATGGGAACAGAATGGACTGAAGTCCTATAAGGGTTTTCTCACAGCCACTTCAGTCATTTTTGGGCCACCAGACGATGATATGCGGCCAACCCCCCCAAAGTCAAAGAAAGGAAAGAGCAAGAAAGCTACACACCGGAGATCTTGGACGAATCGGTGGTGAAGGTCCCCTGAAAGGCCCACCAGATGCCCCCGGAAGAAAAAAAAAAAATGGTGAAGGCCTAGGAGAAGAGGCAGAAGAAGGCGAAACAAGCCTCCATGACTCTGATGCTAGAAGATGAGTCAAATGAAGAAGGAGCCCCAGAACAGTCTGTTGCACCACAAAAATCATGTGAAGCATCAGCCAGGCAGGCTTCTCAAGGTGAGAGCTCGCCAGATCATTCTGAGGAAGAAGCTCGAGACGAACGATCTCCTTCTCCTCCATTTCTGGTGATTCACCACTTAGACTAATGGTCTGCGAAAGCATGTCTCTCCTATTCTTCCACCCGCCAACGAACTCCAAATCAGATAGTTCGCGAACAAGAAAGCTTTGTTGTGGAACGAAGCACACGCTTCCACGTGAGAATATCTGCGCAGTCGAACCGACGGCCATCTTCCGCCAACTCAAGCACAACCAGAACCTTCCACATCTCATCAACCGAACTGGACCAACAATTCTCGAGTCCCGATCAACAAAGATCATAAGCTCGGGAAATTGATCGTAATGCGAATCGAAAAGAGAAATTGATGAGTTGTATCGTAATCGGGTCGCCCAACCCGCCATACGAGAGAGGAAGTTTTGGAGATCCTCACCGGAGAGATCTTCGATTAAAAAGCTTCTCGAGACTTTATAATAATTATTGAACGGATGGGCGGTGCAGATGAGTTTGCGGACTTCGATTTCGGACATGAGGAAATCTGCTAAAGTGGGATCACCACCGAGCCGATAATCGCTAAATCTGTCAAAGCTCGATCCGGGAAGCTAGGGTTGCGGAACAGGACAAATCGGAGATCGGCGACAAAGCTCTCAAATAGATGCCATCATGAAGGATACGGAGTCGCCGATGATAGTGGAACGGTGCTGCATTCATGACCAACCACCGGAGGCATAATCAATCGAATCGGATCAAGTGACACTCAATATTCCAACATCACACGTCACTCTTGATCAACCGGAGATCAAATCTTGTCTCAAAGATCTCCGAAAAGAAGAAGTTGAGGGATCGATAGGCGATCAAAGGCGATTGCCATCAAAGAAATAACGGATCAAAAGGGAATTGGCTATTTCCCGATTGGAGCAATCAAAGATTAGTTCTCCCAAATCAGGTGTGTCCATTAAATACCGATCGATAAAGACCGTTGATACCAAATCGACTCGGTGGATAAACAACAAGTTTCTTTTCTAATGCTCAGCGACAAGCTAGAATTGACTGAAGAGAAACTTGACAAACTGATTAAAACACTCTCCACTGCCATGGAATCCGTCAAGACTGAGCTGATATCGAAGATTCAAAATCTAACTGCTCAATCTCAAGGCATATCTATTGCAGATTTCAACAAGGCGATCGCAGTCAACTTTGGTTCTCTCACCTCCCACCTCACTACTCTTTTTGATCAAACCAAAAAGGGGAAGGATGATTGAAAAACCATCGACATAACAGTGTTGAGGACATCACAAACTCGGTCTCTTGGAAAGATGTCCAAAGAATGATAATTTGAAGAATCCGAAAATGCCAAGAAGAAAGAAGGAAGGAAAAAAAATGACAGAGGCGTAAAAATCTGAACAAGAAATTCAGATCGAGAGTGAAGAAAGGAAGGGCTGGAAAATCCGTACCAGAACCTAAGCTGCCAGCAAGAGTTGATGAGATCATCCCAAAAACTGCTGCGCATGCTAAGAGATTTGAGGAATGGAATAAGATCAGGAGTGAATGGCTTCTGGATGCCTTTGTTCTTAATCTTGTTTCAAGAAGAATCTCGATGAAGAATTCCTCAACTGGTTAGAAAATAAATACCGGATTTTTTGGAAGTATCCGGAAAATGAGGCCAAGCTTATCAATGTAAAAATATCTCGCCAAGAGTATGATCTATTTGGAGTACTCAAGAAGGCAGGATGATCATTTTGACAGATGGCATTTCAAAGATTCTATTTCGACATCCTGAGCAAAACGCATATAACTGATCTTCAGCAGACTAATGATGTCAAATGGAAACTTTATCAGATTTTCAACGTACCTCAAGATCAAAGAGAGATGCCAGAAGGATACAAGCCCAAAGAGTGAAGAATCAGAAGACTACTCAGGATCAACTGTTCTTATTTTCAAACTTTTCTGATGTAACATGTAATCAACATTCATTAATGAGAAAAGTTTATTTTTCGATCCTAAGACAAAGTCTCATTGTCTTCGATTATATGCTCTTAATCATTTCTATTTTTTTATCAACTGTTTTTTGGTTTCTCAAAGTGTTTTGGTTTTCATCAAAAGGGGAAATTGTTGGGAAATTTATAGTTTTGATGAAAGTTCCAAAAACACATGTAATAACCAGTCGGACTGTTAGGTGGTGATGTTTATATTACTCGCTATAGGAGACCAATTGATAATGATTGTATAGAACAACCGATGAAATAGATAGGTCACATATTGAGGGGAAACTCAATATGTATAGGTCGAATGAAGACTCAAAGGCGGTGATATCCGACGGCCGGAATGCAAGAGACAAAACGAGAAGATCGGATCGATCCGATCTAATCGATATCTCGGTGAAGTCATAAAGCTCAAACTCGAATACTTGAAGATCGGATGACTTCCGGAAGATCGGACGGAAGACCTACATCGGCCGAAGTCTGCTAGTTGAAGCTAAGTCAACCCGGCACCGAAGACTCTCTAGTGGTAGATCGATTCGGTGATCGAAGTCACTCACCGGTGAAATCGATGTTTCACCTAATCATCGTCGATGATCGAACAAGAAGAATGTCAAGCTTAGTTGGAAGAACAACACCGAAAAGTGGAGTCCGCTATCCAATAAGAACAAGACACGTATGATCGGGAGTAAAGCAATTGCGGATTTCGATGCTACCTCTCAGAACTTGGCTACAAAGTACAAATTCACGATTTGGCCATGCCGTTCTCAAGCTAAATCACATCAAGCACCGCAAGTCTACCAAATATAGCCTGAAATTCAAATTGCTCTCCAACGGCTCTTTGATTTCAAGGTCTATATATATGGGATTACACTTTAGAGTGAAACAACTAAATTTGAACAATCAAGAAGCTCAAGCTAATATCGGACTTCACAAGAACACGAACAAGAAGATTAATTTTTATTAAGTGTTCATCCCATAAAGTTCTTAGCATAGAAATCTTTTCATCTAGTACATTTAGTCGCTTTATACGCTAAAGAAAAGATTTCATAGTTGGAACCAATACAATCTTACCCAAACCCCCAAATTAGGTTAAGTTGTTTAGCAAGATTTCGGACTAGGGTTTCTAGTTTCGATCTCCGGGATCGGTTGAGTGTGAACTCTTTAAACATCTAGTTGGTGTCTTGTGTTGGACTTACACATAAAACAAAGTCCCGGTTGGTTAAGTAGGTGCCCTTGTGATAGGGAAGAGTGGGACGTAGGACCTGGTTTGTCGAACCACTATAAATCTTGTGTGCCTTTATCGCTTTGATTAACTGATTACACAATCGCACACAACCTTTAAAGCGCATACATATTCCAAATTGAGATCAGTTAGCACCAAGCTTCGATCCGATCAAACTTGACACTTGACCAACCGATTAAAAGATTAACTTTGGAATCGATTTATCAAAAACCGGTTTTTTCACACGGGTAAAACTTAAGCTTCCAGACACATCGCTTAAATCGATAGTTATCGAATCGATCTGTCTTCAGCGATCAATAAGTTGGTTATCACCTAAAACCGATTCACTCAAGACTCTGATCAAAGCTAATCGCCTCACACCGATCTCAACAAAAGTTTTCAGAAGTCTATTCACCCCTCCCCTCTAGACTTCTGCCCTCACTAACTCGTTCGGGACCTACAAGACTTTAAATTTCAAACTCGTACAAAACTGAGAGCGCAAAGTCATAAATTCGTCCACGTGAGTTTCAAAAGAATCAAAAGAGAAAAAATCACAAATGATCCTGTAACTTTGCCCGAATCCACAAATGGTCCTTTATGTTTTTACTTTATCAATTTTGGTCCTTTTGGTTTCAATTCTAGTCATTTTCTCCGGAAAATTGAAAATTTTGACCGGAAAATGACCGGAAATATTATGTAGCACACAAAATAATGCAAAAAAAATATTAAAATGACGGGTTCAATGAAAGGAAGAGAATATTATAAGTTTCGACACTCCCTCAACGTAAATCACTCGAAATTAGCCACGATAATGAATGAAATTCATGATTTTGAAGTTGCGATTCACGGGGGAGGTGTAAACAAAACATGAAATTGATGGAGGGTTTTTCTTTCTTGATGAAAGACAATTCAAATGAGAGTGGTGACGACCGTCAATGTGACCAGAATAAAAAGTTAGGTCAATTTTCCGATCAAATTTTAAATTATACGGAGAAAAGAACTACAATTGAAACCAAAATGATCACAATTAATAAAATAAAAACTTACAAGATTATTTCTGATTCGGAAAAATTACAGGACTATTTGTGATATTTTATCTTAATCAAAATAAACACAGTGTAAATGAGTGGGACTTAGATCTCAGAATTATAAAAATAATAATTAAATAATAGGGGGAATTTCCATCATTCTTTCGATAGCCAGATGTCTCATTATGTAGAGTCGGCACTTTCCTTTTCAAGATATATTTAATTGCCTTCTGTGTTGCGACTTCATTTCCATTTTGGATTTAGTCAATGACTTTTGTTTTATAAAAATATATAGTTTTCCATAAAAATAAATAAAAAAGACATTGTATTTACAATAATGTTTTTTTTTTAAGTTCCGAAAAAAAAAAACACTTTTGAAAATATTTTCAAATCTGAAATTTATGGACCTAAATATGAATTTCAATTAAGCTTTAGATTAATAGAAGTACATGTGAAATCAATATCCTTATTATTAAGTTCAGCCTTCTCAATAGTTATTTGTTCTTAAATTCAATAATTCTTTTGTTAAAAAAAAAAGTATAGAACCAACATGGATCGGATATTCAGATCTGAAAACGGGACCTAAAAATCAATTTCAATTAACTTTAAATAAATGGAGCCAAATTAAGAGTTATTTTTTTTGTGTAAGTTCAACATATATGTTGTTTAGCAACATCCAATAAACACTTAATTTTCACTAGGTTATACATATAATTTTCCATAAGGTTAAACAAGGATTCAATAAATATGAGCATAATCTTTTCTAGTTAAATCAATTCTTTACCATCCATGTAATGGATTGCCTTTTCTGTATCTGGTTAATTTTCAGTAGTTGAGACAATCAAGTTTTATGGGTTCAATCAAAGCATTAATAATAAGCTAACACGAGCAAATTAAACAAATGTAGTAAAGTTTCATTTTCAGTGATATTCAAAATTGATGTAGGCAGCGAGAGCGTATAATAAAGATGAATAAATATGAGAACACAAGAACACACTAATTCCGTTAAGAATATCCGGAAAAGTGGCAAACGCAAATTACGTTGATTCTCACAAGAATACCGTAAAATAGATACTGAGATAAAACTCCCATTTTTCATTAATCAATTCAACTCCCACTTACAATAATAAGAAATCATGTTTATAATACTAAATTAACTTAAGGAACAAGAAACGTAAATAAATCCTAAATATTACAATATCAAATCAAATCCTAAACATAAATAAATAAATATAATTATACCATAAATATAATCATAAATATTTTTCAGCATCTTCATCCATATCTCCATCAAAAAAATTTGTAGATGATGTTATATTAATTGTGAATGAATTATAAAATAATTTCTTCTCATTTAAAAATTAAAAAAATTGAACTTATAGAGAGACTTAAAATTAATTTATTTATATAATTCTCTAATATAATATAGGAGTGGTAGAGGATGCGGAGTAACATTCTAATATTATTTATCATCTAAGAAGTGTCTACCTGAAACATGTACAATAAATTGAAAAATTACTAATATGACTAATTTACTCATCATATGTACAAAACTATAGATTTATTGGAAACTTATTTAAGAATAAAATTGATAATAATATTCGGCACTTAAATATTTTTTATATTGGTTCTTTTTAATATTCTTTCCATATTCCTTTCAAAAAAAATATTCGTTCCATATTTATTTCTACTAAAAAGGACTGATTTCATTGCACAATTCTTGATTTGATTGATATCGAGTTAGTTAGGTTTAATTTTAGTCTGATATTAACATTTGATAACTAACTTACTTGAATGCTTAATTTGCACATTTTGAGCATTTTATATTGAATGCTTAATTTGCAAATCGTGATCTTATGATAAAAAAAGTATTCGTAAAATAAGTTTGGTGATCGCCAAATAAAAAAGTATCCATCACCAGACAAAATTGATTTTACAAAATCTAAATACTCAAAATAAAAACATCCACGTTAAATGGATAATTATAACGACGTATCAGTCTATCACCATTAATTTTAGTTGACTATAATCATTTCCAAAAATCTGAGCAGAAACATGGTGAATGACAAAAATAGGTCCTAAAAGAAAAGAAAAATAAATAAAAATGGTCCAAGGAAAAATGGAAGCCAAAAAAAATTAGCCCGTGGAACGAGAAAAAATCACAAATAATCCAGTAATTTTTCCCGAATTTATAAATAGTTCTGTAAATTTTCACTATATTAATTTTAGTCCTTTTAGTTTTATAATTTTAGTCATTTTCGTCGAATAATTTAAAATTAATCAGAAAATTGACTTAATTTTTTATTTTGATAATATCGACAGTCGTCACCACTCTCATTTGAACTGTCTTTCATCACGAACAAAAAATTCTCTATTAATTTATGTTTTGATTACACCCCCCATGAAATTCAATTTCAAAATTACGAATTTCATTCATTATCGTGACTAATTCCAAATGATTTACGTTGAGGTGGGTGAGAGTCGAAACTTATGCTATTATCTTTATCTCCCTAAACCCATCATTTTAATATTTTTCCTGCATAATTTTTTATGCTACATTATATTTTCAGCCATTTTTTAAAAAAATCTTTCAATTTTTTATTAAAAAAACTAAAGAAATTAAAAGGATTAAAATTAATAAAGTAAAATTTTATAGTAATATTTATAAATCTATAAATATATAAAAGTAGAAGTTTGTCAAAATTTCAAGTGCATATTTAAGCAAGTGTAGTCACACTTGCTTTATGGTGAAATTGTGTACTTCACTCTCTAGAAAAGAGAATGACTTAATATCAACCAATAAAGTTTCTTCATTTTATTCTTTATATTTTATTTTATACTCTTACTTTTAAAGTTTAATACTAATTTTTTTATTATAGATATATTTTTAATATATTATGTGTCAAATGAATATTTTTTTACCAATCTTTAATATGACATACATATTGCATATATATAAATAAAATTCACATTTAAAATATAATTTTTAAATATATTTTTAATCTTTTAAACAATATGAGTTGATTTTTTTATTTTATAAAATTTTAATTATCATTAAAAAAATATAATATATGTAATGATTTTAGTGTTTAATTAAAAATTATCTACTTAATTTTATTATTGTGAAATACTCATAAATATATTATTTCATAAAATATATATACCAATTAAAAAATTAATATATGTCAAAATGTATATATACATACTAAATTTAGTTTAAATTCCTATCATAATTCATCTTTTGATTGAAACTTTTAATATTCAAGCCGTGCATTGGGAGAAATACTAGTTGGAGTAATGTTGACTTTTTCTCCCCGTAGAACACTGTTACTAGCTCAGTGTTCCAACAGAAAATGACCACTCACGACAAAATGACCACCCTGCCCCCACGCTTCAAAACTTTCGTAAAACCCACCCCACATTATTTTTGCTTTTTTGGCTTTCATGTTTCAAAGCGTAATCCGTAAGCATCACCCGCACCAACCAAACAAACCCAGCAAAAAACATCTCCCTACGTTCACACACTCATCATCACACACTCAAATTTCCCCTTTTTCTCTCCCCCAATCTCTGTATCTAGCTGTTTGTTTCTCCTTTTTTCTCCCCACTCACATGGCCATGGCCTCTCGCCGGAAAATGTTGCTATAATTGAATCCTGATTGTGTTGTGACCGTGTGTCTTGAGTAACGGAGGATGAAGAAAGACCCGCTAATGGCGGTTTTCGGATTTGTGGCATTGTTGCTGAGTCTGCACCGAGTTGTGGCCGAGCCGACTCAGGACAAGCAAGCGCTGCTTGATTTTCTATCAAAAGTTCCCCATGAGAATCGCTTGCAATGGAATGCGAATGTTTCCGCTTGTAATTGGGTTGGTGTCATTTGCGATGCTTCGAATTCGTCGGTTTACTCACTCAGGCTTCCCGGCGTAGGACTCGTCGGCCAGATTCCGGCGAATACTATCGGCCGGCTCAGTCAGCTCCGGGTTCTCAGCCTCCGGTCGAACCGCCTCTCCGGTCCAATTCCGGCCGATTTCTCCCAACTGAAATTCCTGCGCAACGTTTACCTTCAGGTTAACGAGTTCTCCGGTGAGTTCCCTCCGAGTTTCGCCAAGTTGACTCGCATCACTCGTCTCGACATTTCGTCGAACGGCTTCAGTGGTCCTATACCTTTTTCGCTAAACAATCTGACGCATCTGACGGGGCTGTTTCTGCAGAACAACAACTTCTCCGGTAAAATTCCCAGCATTGCCCCGCCAGGCCTCGTCAGATTCAACGTCGCGAATAACCGACTCAACGGCTCGATCCCCCCCTCGCTCGCGAAATTTCCGGCGACGGCGTTCGCGAACAATCTCGATCTGTGCGGCGGACCTTTGCCTCCCTGCAATCCTTTCTTCCCCTCCCCTGCGCCGTCGCCTACATTACCCCCACCCGCCGTTGAATCTCACAAAAAGAGCAAAAAACTCTCCACCG
The DNA here is from genome assembly GCA_037126765.1 of Stenogyne calaminthoides. Classification (NCBI taxonomy): domain Eukaryota; kingdom Viridiplantae; phylum Streptophyta; class Magnoliopsida; order Lamiales; family Lamiaceae; genus Stenogyne; species Stenogyne calaminthoides. The sequence continues at coordinate 10,830,951 of JBBCBC010000020.1, forward strand.
CCGCCATTGTCGGAATTTCAATCGCCGGCGGGCTACTCGCTCTCCTCCTCCTACTCGCAATCCTTTTCTTCCTCATAAAACGAAGGAAAAGAACAGATCGGCCAAAAACGCTCAAACCGCCGGCGATCGAGACGGCGGCCGTCGGAGACGTAGGAACATCTTCATCAAAAGATGACGTCACCGGTTCAGCAGAAGGCGGGGAGAGGAACAAGCTGGTGTTCTTCCATGGAGGCGGTTACAGTTTCGATTTGGAGGATTTGTTGAGAGCTTCAGCGGAAGTTTTGGGGAAAGGGAGCGTGGGTACAAGCTACAAAGCGGTGCTGGAGGAAGGTACAACCGTGGTGGTGAAAAGGCTTAAGGACGTCGCAGCGGCTAAAAAAGAATTTGAGCAACAAATGGAGGTATTGGGAAATGTCAAGCATCAGAATGTGCTGCCATTGCGAGCTTATTACTATTCCAAAGATGAGAAATTGCTGGTGTATGATTACATGCCTTCTGGCAGCCTATCTGCACTTCTTCATGGTAATATTTCTTCTTGTTTATCTTCTTATTTTACTAAATTGTTTCTGTTATCAGTTTTAATTTCTTGCTGTCAATTATGAAGTTCTGCATCCGTTTAATGTTCATTTCTTGTTTGATGATTGATTGGGGACGAAGGTGGTTGAGGATTTGATGTGCATTTTAATTGGATTAAGCTGCAATGTATGTGGAAATTATTTTCTTGTGAAATTTTTGGTTGGGATTTTTTTTCCCACCGTCAAAAGAGTGGATTTCTTTGATCACTTTTTCAATAATTGGAGTCCTTCACCCACCTGTCTTTGTTTTTTCACTTTTCTCCCTTTATGTGGGGGGTATGCCAATCAATCAAATGGTGCTCACTCATAAGTTTTAGAAATGGTCCCTTTTGAGATGTCAATATTGTGGACTACTTGGAGTAACATGCAATATTTGAATCTTTATTTTACCTTGTTTGGCATTCCTTAAGATTTGATATATATACATTTTTTTTTAAAATTCTAAGCATACTAAATGTTCTGTCATTTTTCTTCTGTCTTCCTATTCTTAGTAAAGAGGAATTGCAATTAAAAAACAATGGGATCAAATCAATGAAAAAGTCATATATAGCTGTTGTGTTGCTAATTCTACTTCTCTGCTCTTAGCCGGCCTTTAGTTATGATTATTTTCTTTAATTTGACAAGATTAAGGTGGCCTCTCTTGCTGCTTACATTTTGTGAAGTTCTGATTCTTCAAACTCAAAGTATTATGAATTTATGATTATTGTCTGTGGTACTGTGTGAAACTGAGATATAAAGGCTTTTTTTTTTTGCTTTTGATATATTAATAATAATATTATGTAATATGATTACATTGATGGATTATTTTTCAAACAAAGTCCATACTCCATATGCGCGTGCCACTTTACATGTTTTCCTACAATGATTTTTACCTCTGCCCACAAACTGTTCCTCCTTTATAAATTAATATATTAATAAAATGATTAACAATAAGTGAAAAGAATAAAACAAGTGATGCTTACGTTTTCCTCTTTTGTTTCTTTATTAATTGTTTTCTTAACCTTCTTCTTTTCTTTTCATAAAAATATTCCTTGCCCCTACATTACGCTATTGGTGTCACATGTCTTTGACCCTTTGCCTAATTTAATAATCATACAGTTGATCGTTTGCATAAATGTACCTATTTTGGCTAATCACATGCAGACACAGTGACATACATTCCATTTTCAATAAAGAATAGATTAAAGAAAAGGATTAATTATTGTACAGCAAGACTTGTCTGCATTTGCCAGATTATCTGGACTATAAATATATAAGCATTATTTCCTAGGCCATGCTCTGTTTTCCATCTTCTCTGCACACATGTGTTGGATTCCATGTGACTTCTTTTTGTAAGAGGTATGCAGATACTGAGATACCCTCCCTGCCTCACCTTATTACCATCTAGATGCCGTACCACTGAGCTGTGATTTTCTTTTTTGGTTTATTGCTTGCTCAATTGTATGAGATTCTATTTTGTCTCTGAACTAAAGGTATTTTGATTTTTCAGTTTCAGGTTAATATCATTTTTCGTCCCTAAAATTTACCTTTTTCTTGTTTTTGTCCTCTCTTTCACTCACTATCAAATTTGGTCCTGAAAGTACACAATTGCTCCCGCCATTAATTGACCGTGTGCTGACTGAAAGAATCAACTATTTGGTGGTGCTAAATGTAATATTTATAATTTTTTTAATTTTTTTATAATTACATTCAAGTACAAAACTTTAAATATTTACATAAATATTTGATTTTGTCAGTCAATGGATGATCAACTAACGTCGGGATTAAATATAAGAGTAAAAGTGTACTTCTAGGACCAAATTTGATAGTGACTGAAAGGAGGGACCAAAACTGGAAAATATAAAGTGTAGGAACCAAATTATATTAACTCTTTAATTTCTCTTTTATTATCGATATTGCATGTGGACTAAAATCCTGCAACCTTGTTTATATAGGACTAAAATTGCATCCATTTAAAAGTTATGCGACTTAAATGAGAAAATTGGTCCGTATAGGACTAAATTGCCAACTGCCAATAGATACATGGCCAATTTTGCAATTTATTCGCGAAGATTCCATGAGTTTTAGTTTCTCTTTTATCAACTCTATTGTGTGTAAATTTGATCTTGTGTGTATGTTTATATAGGTAGTCGAGGCTCAGGCCGAACGCCACTAGAATGGGACAGTCGACTGAGGATCGCACTAAACGCCGCAAGAGGACTCGCCCATCTCCATGTATCGGGAAACATAGTCCACGGCAACATAAAGTCGTCCAACATCCTCCTCAAACAAGACAACATCGACACCTATGTATCAGACTTTGGTCTGAACCCACTCTTCATGAACTCATCCTCTCCCAATCATCGCATCATGGGGTACCGTGCGCCCGAGGTTCTAGAAACCCGGAGAGTCACCTTCAAATCCGATGTCTACAGCTTTGGAGTACTCATATTAGAGCTCTTAACTGGCAAAGCACCTAATCAAGCTTCTCTAGGTGAAGAAGGGATCGACTTACCTAGGTGGGTCCAGAGTGTAGTACGGGAGGAATGGACAGCTGAGGTGTTCGATGTGGAGCTAATGAGGTACCATAATGTAGAGGAAGAGATGGTGCAGCTACTCCAGATAGGTATGGCGTGCGTGGCAACAGTGCCCGATCAAAGACCGGCAATGCAAGAAGTGTTGAGAATGATCGAGGATATGAGTCGGGGTGATACGGATGATGGGCTACGCCAATCGTCAGACGATGCCTTGAGAGGAGGGTCAGATAGCCAAACGCCCCCTACGGAGTCTAGGGCTTCTCCTCAGAGGATCACACCGTAGAGCGTGGCTTGGTAAAGTAAGGGATGTTTGGTTGAATACTTTGAGAGCGAAGATATGGGAATGGAATGAACATATAGTGGGAATCCACCATAAGTCATCAATCATACCTATACCCTTTCCCGGCCCTCTATATTTACCAAACAGCTCCTAAGTTTCTGGGAAGAATTGGAAAGCAGGGAGAAATAAGGTGAGTTCTGAAATGCAGGTGGTTCAAAGATTGGTTCTTTTAGGGTTTATATTCTTTTGGGAGGTGTTTTCCTTCTCTTCTCTTGTTTGTTTGTGCAATGATTTTATATTTTTATTATTTTTCTCTCTCTCTTTTGTAGAGTATAAGTAGCTGGTGCAGCATATTAGAATCGTTTGTTGGGTTCGGAAGTTTGTGATGTTGTGGTATTGTTTATGTGAGGGTTTTCAAGTGTTTACACTTTGATTCTTTTGGGAATATTAATTTATAGAAGTAATTCGCTTGTATTTGGCTCTTTCTTGTGAACCCACTCCCAACATTCGCCTTCCTGTCATCCAGGTGGATTATATAAAAAATTACATTTAAGTATAGTTTGTTGATTCTTTTATGTTAAATATTTATCGTAAATTGAATTATAAAAAAGAGATGATTTCATCCAATGTGTGGGGTTGTTTTTGCTGATGGGTACGAGAAACATGTTGGATTAATTTCTATTGAAATATTATGTAATTATATTTAAAAAAAAGAATTTTGTTGGCTCTCTCCCTTATATGTCTTTCTGTTTGAACACATTCTATAATTTATAATCCACCTAATTGAGGAATCAGCAGTACATTTGAGGAAATTTCTATCAATTCCTTAAAAAAAACATGTTTTTATTTTTTGGAGTTACAAGAAAACATGTTTAATTATGCATAAAAGCCGTATGAACTAGAAAAACCCATTTCCGTTGTTTTCTTGTGTACATTTTCTGCTCTTTAGCAATTGTCCTCATTCTTGCTAACAAACTGCTCAAGACAATTCTAACCCAATATTCGGGAGAAAAAAAAAATAAAACGATTCTTTATATTTGGCCTGTATTTAGCTGTTTTGAGTATTTTCATTCATCAGATTCCGCTTAAATTAAGCAGATTCTAAAGCAGCAATGACTACTTAAAATCAGCTATTTATACTATTTATCTATCATTAATCTTCTTTAAAAGCAGAGTTTTATTCTTTTGTAAACATTTATAGTGATCGAAGAGGAACGTAAAACAATCATTGAGAATAATAGCAACAGAAAATAGTAAATTTGAAAATACTTTTATTTCACTCCCTTTGGATATATGACCAATTCTCCAATTTCAGATACGAATAAAGTAGTTTAGGGAAATGATTCCTCCCCACCAAGCAGACACCTTTTACTCATTTCTCATTCATACTCTTCTTTAAATCTTGTAACCACCAATGCAAGTCGCAAGAGGTCTCCCAAAAAAAAAAAGAGAAAAGTGTTGGGGAAACTCCGTCCCCCATTCATACCAAGGGAAAACAAAACAAACGAGAAATAAATGAAGAAAGAAAACTAAAATCAACAACACAAGATTTTACGTGGAAAACTCCAAAATGGGAAAAAAACCACGGACCAGGAAAGAAACATCACTATATGATAAATTTCTACAATCATACAGATTTTTCCTCTCTCGCTCGACACCTCCTACACTATTACAAGTCTACATGACTCACCTTCTCACAAATACGAGAAAGAAATTTACTTAGAATCAAACACTAGACTAAAGTGTATTGACCGGTGCATTTGTAACAAAGACCCAAAGACACCTTATATAGAATTTGGAAGTCCACTTTCTTTGTTCTCATCCGATGTGGAATAAAAAAATCCCTTTTATTTTAACACCAAGCCCAACAAAAAAAGAGCGTGATGTGAAAGACATATATATAGTCGTTAAATTTTATCCAAACGGCACTTAAGCAGCAAGAAAGTGGAAGATAGCTTTCAAAAAGCAGGAATACAATGAGACTTACCGCGACAGGGACTTATTCTAAAGTTGTTGGATCCTAAGCTACAAAAGAGTGAAAATAAAACTATGGAAAACCCATAATAAAAACTTACAGTTAAATGTTAATAATCCAATTCTTTGAGGTGGCGTTTTAATAAAGGGTAAATTTACCCAAATCACTCAAAAAAAGTTCAACAAATGAGAGTGAATAATTTCAAATCTTGCTATCCAAACAATCACCAATAGGCTGTGTTGCACGGGTGCGAGTGCGGGGTGCAGATACGATTCGATTCGGGTGCGGGGATTCGTAGATTTTCAAATTTTTAGGATACGATACGACCAGGATACATCAATTTTTTAATTTAATTATATATATCACCTGTAATAATATTAAAAAATTTACAATAATTATATATAACACATGTAATAATATCAAGAGTATTTAAAACACAAGTACTAATATCAAGGAATTCATCCCTTAAGCAACAAAACAACAATTAAATCAAATATCATTAACCTATGCAAGTCATAAATCATAATAAAAGATTAATAAATTTTAATATTTAATAAGTTTTAGAGTGTGTCCTTCAAATTATTAGTAAGTTTTATTTTTTTACAAAAAAAAAAAAAAAAAAACCCCAAAATTTAATAAATTTTACAAAAAAATCTCGATATGTATCCGATACGCGTATCCTCGGAACAGGATACGCGTATCCTCGGAACAGGATACGTGTATCCGATAATTAAAAAAAAAAAGGGATTCGCCACGTGGCGAATCGGGTGCGAATCTCAGACGAATCCCACCCGAATCGCACCCCAGACGAATCCGATACTACTATTATTTTTTTAAGAATTCGTGCATTAGAGCCAATAGGTTTGCTATTATGAACCCCAAATCTATCATTTTCTTACTTACAAATTCAACCCAAGAGTGATAACCAGCTGATAAGAGAACTTATAGTGTGATTGATTTCATGAATTGGTATCAAATATTTATTTTATTTGAACCGATTTAAGAATCTTTTTTCCATTTTAAACATTGATAGAATTCCGTCTCATCTAAAGATCTGAACTTGTAGAGAGGTGTGAAATTAATCAATTTATTTAATGTCCATCAAGTGGACAATTTAAAATGAGCGGAGTTGCTCTCAGCGGGAATCAAACCCAGAACGTGGGCGTGAGCCTGAAGGCTCTAATACCATGATATAATTTTGTCTCATCTAAAAGTCCAAACTTGTAAAAAAGTGTGAAATTAATTTATTTATTTAATTTCTCTGATAGACATCGCATTCAGGTGTTTCCACTCTAATTCTAGCACACTATCAAAATAGATTTATCAGGTATTTAGTGTGCATAAAATGATTTGTAATACAAGCGCATACCCAGACCAAACAAAAAAGGCAAGTCTTGCAATATAATTCAAGATAAGCCTCTCATCATTTTAAACTCTCACATACACTCACTCATACACATAAGATAAAACAACTTAAATTTGATAACAGAATTATGGATCTAACTCTTTCACTTGGTGAAAAAATGTGATGCTAACAATGCTCGGAACTCAGCCAAAAGGAGTCGGAATACTGCTGTGACATCAATATACTCCAGTGTGGGTTGGATTCCATTTATTGGCATATAAGTCCACACACATGTTAAGAAAATGATAGACAGAATGAGTGACCACACAACCGAACACTCATATAATTTAGAGATAACAACAGTTCTTAAGGTTTGACCTATTAACAAAAATATCCAGAAAAAGACCTTAAATTACAAATACCTCACCTCCATTCACATTTACTTCTATTTTACACATTGCACCAACTGAAGAAGGTATTCGACTTCCGTAATAAAATAAGAAATTGTAAGGTAGCATTTAAGTACCTCATAGGGTATTTTTAATTTTAACACTTTTGTAAACAGATCAAATCTTGGTAGTTTTCGTAGTTTACCATAAATTTGTGCATACGTCATACGTGTGTAAGTATGTAAGGAAACCAATTGCAACAATACAAATTGATTGAACAGACTAGAAAATTAAAGATACACAGTGCAGTTATTAGAAAACAAACATCACAGAAGCATCAAAATCCTCAGCCAGCGCAAAACACAATTTCAGGAGTCAGGACAATCAAGAACTATTGAAAAAAATCATATCATAGATTAAAGATAACTGCAGTGTACCAGCACAAAGAAAAAATGTGAAATTAAATTGAATATTCAATCAGAATTAAAATCTACCTCCACCTCTACCTCTACCTCTGCCTCCGGCTCTCCTTCCCCTTCCTCTTCCTCTTCCCCTGAACTCAGTTCTACTGGCATCATCTCTTTCGAAATTAAACATGCTCATCGTTATATTTTTAGCTTCCCTCATATTAGGATCACTTTGCGCCTACATATAATATAAACAATATCAGTTAATATGACCAAACATTTAGCAACAATTAAGACTCCATTGACACTTCTGTATCTACTATGAAATTAAAAAAATGAGTACATGATTATTATCCTCCAAATCAAATTGCTCCTGGAGTTGTCTTGCTAGATCCTCATCTCGACTTAAATGGGAATGCTCGTGTGATGTTGGAAGATCATTTCCAGCTTTCCTCCGTTCCCATTCATCCAGAGTGAGTACAGATGAATCGTCCTCTTCATACTTTCCCCTACGCCTATGACTTCTAGAATGCGATCGGCATAATTAGGCTGAGTTGTCTTCTGGAGAAGTTTCTGAGCAGCCATTTGATTTTGAACGGGCACTGATGCAGTTACTGCAGGTAATTCAGATACGTTAGCCAAAAATACCAGAAAGAATCAACAAAGTTAAACTTTTACAGCTCTTTACTGCATAACTGGAGGCCAGGTAATCTTGGGTTTGATTAATCGCACAAGTAGTTCATAAGGGTATGCTTCATTTGGGATTTTAAAATCTAAATCAAGTTCTATTTTGGGATTTCAGAATCCGGTTTTTGAAAACCCAATAGATTCCCCCGTACAAATACCAGACTCACTAATGCAAATATGATTTTTTTATTCCCACTATTATTATATTCATCATTTTTTACACCTTTTATTCTCATTTTTGCAACTTCCAAAAAACACACTAATTATTATTATACAATCATTCAATCAATACAATTACAATCAACTATAATATAATAATTCAACATCCCACAATCTTATACAAATCGATTTGACATAAAGTAAAACCCTACCCTATTTAAATCCTAAAACAAACACACACCATTACTATTTTTTAAGATTATGAAATCCAGATTTCAAAATCCCCTAAATCCCAAATCAAATGTACCCTAAAAGTGTTCATGCAGATGAATGGAAATTAGATTTTAACGAGCACAACAGCACAAAAGTCTATCGAAGACCCATTGACCATGATAACCTGTACCTTTTGGTCTTGATGAGGAGCTCGTTGCCTTCTCAGTATTTTCACCGATAGTGTTAAGCATCTTCACTTCATCAGTTACACTATCCACGGTTGTCTTATTTTTCTGGGGCTGGACAGTGTGACTCAAATTGGAGGATTCACCTTTTGCAGCCAAGCTTTGTGTACGATCATTTAAGGATGTACCAGAAGCCCCTGAGAATCAGAAAAAGGGTATTGGTCTAAAAAGAACGATTTAACAAGTGGAAATAGCCTTTGTCCTTGTAAAAGGACCTACTATCAAATCAAAGACATTCCCAGCAAAGAAAAGAGCTCATGACTATTTTGCAATTAACCCTTATAAATTAAGAAAATTATATGCAACTTGATAATGCACCTGAAGTATCTAATGAAGAATGCAATCCCTTATTAGCAGAAGTGTGTAAAACAGACGCAGCTCTCCGTCCAGCTGCATGAATTTGGAGTTTTTCAAATGGTGGAGGATAGCTTGCTGCATCTTCTTGTGAGAGCCTTAATTTTTGGCGGAGACGTTCAAATACTTGCGCTTCAGTTGCCATTCTTCATAAAGGGACTGAACAAGACCCCCTATAACGGAAATTACCTTTTGGTTCAAACACAAAATACCACTACATATATCAGCTTTATTCTGCAGACGAACCTGGAAATTCAAGCACCAAGCTTTATAAATGACATAGGTACAGATGCATGTGAGTTGTAACTGTTAAAATACTATGATAGAATAAACATGGACAATGGAGATTAGCACTAATGAGTTCAAACATCGAATTTGATAACACAAGCGGATGTTCATCAGTTATAACCCAAGATAAATCCAAGACCTTCAATTTCCAGTTTAACGATATCACATGGCATAATTAATCCAAAATAATGTTTGACAACACTTTTAATAGTAGACAGGTTATTCAGCTTCAATACAGAATCCTCATTTTGTGCTCATCAATCTGTTGGTTAGCAGCTTGGTAAAACTTAGCCAGAAATACAGCATCAACAGGCTCAATTCTCCTACGATAGTCATCTTTAGAGATAAAACACAAATGATTTATGTCCTCTTTCATCTATAACAAAAATGACTACAGCTTGAGTCATTTAGGATACCAATTAATTCAACACAATAGTAATCCAATGGACAATTGTTATTCTTTCTGATGTAAAATCTGAGAAAGCTCATGTCAGAAAATGATTTAGAAGATACATGGATAATTCTAGATCCCAGAACTTGAATAGAAGTTATACAACCAATTTGCCAGCACCGTGCTGGATAACAACAGATGGACCATGAATCATTCACAAGGACCTAACGCTTCAATGTAATGACTACATAAAATTTACCAGAAACAATAAATTCCATCCAACTTTTTACCTTTCTCCAAGAACAATGATGATTTTTCTAGTTGCTTGATTAGGATATGCATTACAGAGCACATGTAGTTTAGTAATCTAACTAGGTTAGCATAATCCACACACAAATAAACTTCTCTGAGATTCTTAGAAGCTTTTCCATATTATACATTTCAGCTAAAAGTTACCCCAGAATTAGGGGTCAGCTGATCAGTTGATTGAGCAATTAATTCAATGTTTTCCTTTCTCAATAAAGGAACTTAAAACATAATTAAAGGGTCGTAAAATCTGAAACCTTAGTCCCAGGGCTAATATCATCAGGAATTGATGGCACGTGATGGTACTCTACAGCAGTTATTTCAGAATATCCATCAGTGAGCTTCAGCCGTAACAGCCGCCGGTTCCCTGAATTCTCTGAACCATCAGCTATACTGCTTCGAGTTATATCCCTACTAGAGCACACCTGTTTCACAAATATACACTTGAATTCATACAATATTAAAAATTCACGAGTAATTAGACAAGAAAAACAGAAATTAGGTTAAAGCGATTATGTTATCTATACTGTTTATAATCAACAAGTTGGACTGCAGCAACGGGGAAAAGTTCCTGAAGGACAACCGGGCCTTGAAGATGAGAAACTTTGCCAGGAGATTGAGGCAAGCATTTGCCACCAATTGATCGCAAATCCATGTTGACGAGCTCAGATTCAATTGAATCGACGGTGCAATTCGGGAATAACTGAGCTGTGATGAGTAACTGAATTTGTTCCGTATCTCTGAAATGCCAGCCTCTGGTGATGAGGCTCGAAAGGATTGACTCCGATGAAGGAGAAGAAGTGGAGGCGGCGGAGGTGGTGGCTGCCATGCCTATCGAACGCCGGCGTGGGTTATTTCAAAGGCTATTGTACAAATTTGTTACCAGTGTTGGGGTTTCGAGCGCTAAATATGTTTATCGGATTAAATCACGAATTGTTGTTTTTTTTAACCCAACTCAACTGTCTATTTTATTAATTAAGAACGATTGTATAAACGGCTGAGCCAAATGGGAAACTATCCTCAACCCAAAGTTGGGCGGAAGATAAAGACAAGGAAAAAGAAGCTAAAGCATGCGCCAATACATTTTTCGTTCCGGAGATATGCGCTATGCCAGTAAAATATGGGGTGTGTAACATCGATCTTAGCTCTGAGATAGTCGTGCCAGTGTAGTCTCTATTCCTGCGTAGACGTGACTGCTCGTACCACTAGCAGGGAATCTTAATACTCACGAATGTGAGTGTACCCCGTGTCTATGACGAAGAGAAGAGCATGATGCAAGGCCACTAATTCCCCCATAAATACGGACTGAGGCTCGGGCGTCGGTATAGCTGCCGCTACGCGAAGTCTCCCTCCAGGCTCAAACAGCACAAACCCGACCCCGAACCTTCCCTTCTGTGGAGCATATGAAGCGTCAACTTGAAGAACGAGCTCACATGGGCCATCCGTGGGGATGTGTGATCTGGTAGGTGACATCTTTGCTTCATGTGGGGGTGAAGACCTTCGTTGCACTTCCTGAAATGCTCGTAGCCCTGCATCAATATATTCCGCATCTGGAACCATCCATCTATTCTTGTCTGAATGTGTGTAGTTACATACGGTTGCCCACATGCCCCATGCACACATTGCAAATAGTTCCATTGAACCGTTGGCGTAGGACCGTTGAATAAGCTCAGCACACTGTCGAAATGTCATGTGTTTGCCTGGCGCCAACACTTCCCAGAAGTTCGTTTTTTTCCAAGCTTGTCGTGGTAGGTGGCAAAAAAGCAAGACATGAGCCGTTGTGGCACCTGACGCTCCACAGATGTTGCACGAGTTGTGGACTGGGACGTGGTGACGACGTAAGTTTACAGGCGCTGCTATTGAGTCTCGTGACGCTTGCCACATGAATATGCGGACCTTCGGGGGCACCGCTAGGGTCCACACCACACACCACCAGTGGTCATCGGGGGTGGTGGATGACGCCTCAAAGGGTTCGTAGAAACCAATGGCGAGTTTATATGCTGACTATACCGAGAATTTACCTGTCGGCTCGTACCTCCAGAATATGATATCTGAGTGTGCATCCATAGGAAGTGGAATTTTGGCTACCTCATCTCGCTCAAATGACATCGCCACTTGGTTCAGGAGTTGCATATCCCACGTTCTGTTAGGCTTAATATGTTGTGCCACCGTGGAAATTGGTTGTCCCCGGTTCGTCAAACACCCCGATCGCAGACCAGGAATCCAGGGATTCATAAACGGATTAATAGAGGCACCATCCCCCACTCTCGTTAGTAAGCCCATTTTAGTTAAGGTCCGAGCCCAAAGCAACGACCACCAGACTAAGGAGGGATTCGAGCCTAACCCTGCCTCGCTTAATGTTATATGACGGAAGTACCTAGACTTGGAAACTCGAGCGACCAGGGATGTGGGGTATACCATCATATTCCACACTTGTTTTGCCAACAGTGCCTAGTTGAATTGCTGTAGCCTCCGGAAGCCAAGACCTCCTCTACATTTAGGTTTCCTCAGTTCATCCCACTTAAACCAATGCATACCTCCAGAGGATGCATTCGAGCCCCACCAAAATTTGGCCATCGCCTGTTGTATTTGATGGCACAAACGTCAGGGGAGCCGGAAATAGGACATAGCATACGCCGGTATTGCCTGGAGTGCCGCTTTAATTAGTGTCTCGCAGCCACCCTTAGAAAAGAGGCGCGTTTTTCAACTGTGTAGACGCTTAATGACCCGATCCCGAATATAACCAAATTGGAGATTCCTCTCCCGCAATGTAAATGTGGGCAACCCAAGATACAAGAAATGTCCATCCACCACAGGGATTGAGAGCATCGATTTAATGGCATCCACTATACCTACAGGGGTAGCAAGCGAGAAAGTGAGGGCCGATTTGTCGTAGTTGATAACCTGGCCAGACGCTCGCTCGTATGAAGATAAGCACTGTCGAACGCCCCTGCAGTCTAACTCCGTAACCCGAAAGAATAGGAGACTATTGTTAGCAAAGAACAAATGTGAGATTATCGGCGCCGTCGATGCAACCTTTAGCCCTCGAATTAAACCGGCCTCCACATATCTGTTGATCGTCGCCGACAATGCTTGTGCCGTCAAGACAAACAAATACGGTGAAAGTGGGTCACCCTGCCTGATTCCTCGTTCCGAGCTTAAGTCGCCAACCACAGAACCGTTGAGTTGGAAGGAGTAGCGTACCATGGAGATACACCGCTGAATAAGGTCGACAACACACATAGGGAACCCCATTTTGAGCATCATAACATGTAGAAACCCTCACTCGACTCTGTCGTAAGCCTTACTCATATCTAGCTTGAGGGCCGCATACCCTGTTTTTGTCTTCTTATTGTGACGGAGCCAGTGTATACATTCAAACCCTAATAGAACATTATCCGTAATTAGTCTGCCCGGGACAAAAACACTCTGCTGGTGGTCTATGATATCGTGCAGAGCTCCCCTCAGTCGGTTAGTTATAGCACAAGCTACCTGTTTATAGGCCACATTACACAAGCTAATGGGTCAGTACTCTTTGATCGAGCGGGGCGCTTCCATTTTGGGTATTAGTGTAACAATTGTATGATTCCAAGAAGAGGGGTCAGCTGCATGGTTGAGGATACGAAGAGCGTCGTCTGTGAATCAACTTCGACTACAATGTCGACATATCCTTTCTCCAATGCTAGAGCTACTCCTCGACAAACAGCCTGAGCCTCTGCCACTTCCACCGATCCGACATTGTTTACCACCTCAGCTAATAACGCCACAACACGAACCCAAACTCATCATGTATCACACATCCTAAACCAGTTCCATATCCAGGTTTGCACGCAACACCCACATTCATTTTCACAGTTCTTGGCATAGGGGGTTGCCACCCAGTGGAAAAAATAAAATAAAAATTAAAAATATATTTTTATACTATTTATATAGGTTAAATTTAATTTTATTACATTATAATTAATTTAATTAATATAATTACATCATAATATTCAAAATACTATTGATCTCATTCTCTAAAAAAAATTATATGTATATAAATTGTATAATAAAAAAAATGTGAATTTAGTGAAGATTAGTCATAAAAAAACTGTCTAAAACTAAATTATTAATAATTATAGTTCCAACAATAAGTGTGACAAAAACCGACCTCAACCTGATTTATGATTAAAGGAAGGACCTTCAATATTTAGCCCTAAATAATTTGTACTAAAAAAGGGGAAAAAAAATAAAGGAAACGAAAATTCAACAAAAAATTGGAACCTGAAAGAATAAAGGAACAAAAGTGTGACCAACAAAAATTGAAACTTGATCTATGATTGATAGAATGACATTAACAAAATGACACAGACCAATTTTAACAACACTACTTATTAAGAATAGAATATAACTTATATATATATATATATGTATATATAGAATTTCGTAAAAGTTCCGAGAGGGGGGGGAAGTGCCCCCCTGTACCAAATGTGGCTCCGTCCTTATTGCCACCGTTCCGGTTCATCTCGCTTCGATACCGGAGGCTTGCTCGAGTTTGCTGAATTATACTCGGCCACATGAGCCCGGGTCATCTCCAGTATTCGAGTCGGGCTAGTCACCATATTTATAAGATATGAGACAAAGGGAGTACTTCCTTTCCCCCTTGAGCACATGAGTTTCATTTGTAGAATTATACTCGGCCACATGAGCACATGAATGTCATTTGTAGAATTAATGTAGTCGAAGGATTCATGATTTCAATGAGTTCGAAAATTTATAAGATGTAATGATTTTATAGGTTAAGAAATTCATGTGACATTAATACTGTGTGTAGGTTTGGGTTGAAATAGAAAGATGCTTATAAATAATTAAATGACTTTGAAAAATATGATGGAAAGATTTAGTACTTTATAATTTTGTTAATTATGCTGTTATTAGAGGTTTTGACGCCGGTGAATAATTAATCTCGTTAGTTTGTACAATAAAAAGTGATGAGAAAAAAACTATTTTCAATTTGAATTTAATTATTCAATGATAGGATTGTATGCAACAAAAAAAGAAAAGACATGATTTATGATTTTCAGCACAAGAATAAAAAATATAAAATGTGCAAAGGTTGAATTGAGTGGATGAATGTGAGCTATGAGTTTAAAAAAGAAAGCAGCAGTAAATTGATTCATAAATTGTTTGTTCATATGTTTTCCGCATTTAGTCATAGTCAAAAACATCCCACATCGACAAACCAAATTAAAAGTTAAGAGTCGCATGAATAAATAGTGGGGAGGGCTCGCACTCTTTGAGTTACGAAGCTGCGCAGTGAGCACAAAGCGAACTATTCTTTCGCCTTTTACTAAAGAATACCGTGTGCACGCTGCATTTCAAGCAGCATACGCCACTTTTTGAAGGGTTTTTTCTATTTTAGAAAATGCCCAACAATTCTAGTCTAAATTTTTAATGTGGGATATTATTTGCTTATGACTATGATTAACTTTCTCTTGAGTATTTCCTGGTATTTCTGTATTATGGAAAAGTCAATTTCAAGTATTTCTACTGTGAATTTAATTTCCTTATTTATAGACTCCTTTGGTCTCTCAAGTTTAATTGAATATTAGTAAAATATGTACGTGCTCTACTCAATTAAATATTCAATTGAACATTTGTCAACATGGTAAAAAATGTATGTCTTTCTACTCAATTGAACATTTGTCAACATTGTAAAAAATGTCTATTCTAAATTCAATTAATAAAATAACTATTTCTCTTTTATATATTAAACATCTCAATATTATACTCAATATCATTATTTTTTTCAACACTAAAAATCAATTTTATCTCATTTAATTTATACAAATGTCACTACTTTATCATTTAACCTACATAAAAAAAATAACTTACCCCATCTAATAATATTTTTTATGAGTAAAAATTATATTAAATAAAAAATGGGTATAAGAAATACCCTACACCATCGTCCATACATCAACCATGAAAAGCTTTAAAAAGAAAGAATTAACCCCCAAATACAAGACGAAGATTCTCTAGTCAATCTATATATGAAAATGGCAACAACTAACTTCAAAACTCGTGATCCAACTCTACAAACGAGCCTTCAATTCTTCCATCACCCTTTTTGATTCAACCTTTTCATTCTGAAAGACAACATCATTTCTTGTTTTCCATAACAATTATTATACACATTCCCAAATGCAAACTGCGAACAACTTCCCCTTTTTCCCTCTAAAAAGTCTACTAAAATAAAGTAGATTCGTTGAGGTGTCAGATGAAAGAACTGTATTCGTTGTCAACCATCTTATACCCCTTTTAATAATAATAAATAGTTTTTTTTTTCTTAAAACCCGTGTGTATAATAAATTTGTTTACCCCTTTACTTTTGACACATATTTTAATGTGAACGTTATTTATTAATATTTAAAGTGATGTGTTTTTTAGTTTAGGATATTGTAGTCCTTTTTACTTTATCATCAAAGTAGATGATTTTTTGTAAGTAAAAATAATAACATGAAATGTAATTTTCAGATGTTGAGAAGACATAGTTAAAAGAGGTGTAATTATTTCATTACTTATTATGGAAAAAGATAAACAAGTTTGCGATGAAGCGTTTGAAATGTTTGAAAAAAGGAATAAACACGTTTGAGACAGAGTGGGTAATATATAGCTCGCAGATTCATTCATAGGACTTGCTACTTGCTGGAACTAAATTACAAATCAATAGTTTCTTCAACCAACTAAAATGTGCCTGTAAAAAAAAAAAAACCAACTAAAATGTGAAAACTTATCATTAACTTATTCGTATTTGATAATTTGAGAATGAATTTGAAATCTTATTCTAATTTCGAAGGAATTCTTGAAGAATTTGCGGTCTTTTGTCAGATACTTGTGCCCGTGATTCCTGTCCCACAGTTCATTAATTATCAAAATGTAATTTAATTTATTTGAAAAATGAATTTATTTAATTTTAGCAATTATTTACTATATTTTCCAATTAAAATGCTTAGATTTGATTTATTTAGAAACACACTTGTCTAGTTAAATCGTAGAGTTTAAAAGCTGCAAGTACTCACTATGTCAATATATCTCAACGTTATGGCAACATAAAATTTCTCACATGGATTTCTACATTTAAACTCCATATAAAATGGACTCTTCAGAACACCTGGTTCATCTTTTTTTCCAATCATTAACCAAAGATTTAAATTTCTGCATTATCCCTCTAGTCATATGCATTGAATTTTAAATAAAAAATACAAGCACCAGTGGTCTAGTGGTAGAATAGTACCCTGCCACGGTACAGACCCGGGTTCGATTCCCGGCTGGTGCATAGCTTTTTTTTTCTACCGTTCAAAAAGTAAACATCCTTTGATTTTAAGTTTCAGTATAGGATACATCCATCAGTAGTTCGACCCCACATCGAAAGCTTACATAACTACATTATTTGCATCAACTATAAAGTGGTGACTAGCAACTATGCAATATTTATCTTTGTGCTTGGGGCAATGATGCAGCTAGTGAGGTTCTAACCGAGGCGCGTCTATTGCTGGTTGAAAACTATTTCCAACCCCCTCTTGGGCGCCCTTGAGAATTTTTGATAGGGTTTTATTGCAGCCTTACAATATTTAGTCAAAAATTTAGGCCTCCAAAAATGTTATGGTGTATTATAATAATAGCATAAAACTACAACTTGCAAGATTTAATTCGCCAATTGAAACACAAGAATGATCAAGCATTGAATTGCATTTTGATTCTTCTCCAGTTGGCATAACCTTAAAGAAATACTCTGTGTATAAATAAACACGCAGACCTCTGTTAAACTGGAAAATTATAGTGCCAATTATTATCATTATTTAAATTATTCCCTAATTTTATTGTGGATTAAAATATTGCGCAGACGCAGTTGCCTTACTGAATCAATAAATTGGGCCAAAAAGCTATTACAAGCTTTAAGTTTCATATACTTTTGTCCTACAATGGGTATTTTCCAGTAATAGTGCAATGCGAATACAGGAAGTAGAGCCGTGACTCGTGAATGGCCTTTTGACAATCACGCACACATATTTTTGAGGTTTCAAAATCACTCAGCTAAGTCAAGTTCATGTTTGAGCAATATGCTCTTCTAGAGTCATTTTATTGAACTGCTCATCAAGACATCAACATAAAAAATTAGCAGTCACTTAAAATTTGTAAACCATATTTTCTGTGTATCCAAGTTCCTTCAGTATCCCGGACAGCTGCAAGTAACAAATGATACCAGGGGGGCAGGATAGTAAATACATAGAATCTCGAATCAAAGAAGAAGAGAAACATGAGAGAGAGGAGTCTTTTCCGAATGCGTACCTCGCCTTGTGAATAATCCTTTGCCTTGTCACCAGATATATGTGCCATCATTCCAGGGGGCCCACAAACCTAGAAAACCAGTATAACGTGCATGAGAAAAATGTGGCAATAAGATACATTATTGTTCATCTAAGTTTTCGTGGTGCAAAATCAGAAGGAGAAAAGTCCATTTCTCGAAATTGAACAGAATCACAAATGTGTTGCTTTGCTTTGTTTCTGAGGATGGTGGCTCCCTCCCTCTCTCTCCAATACTCTCTCCTTTCTTAATTATTTGTTTGGTTCTATCCAAAATGACGTTCTTAATTATTTGTCATTTTGCTAATATCAATAAAAATTAACCATTTTTCCCACCAATACCTCTAATGAATACTAACCATCTTCTTGTAATTATAATTTTATTAATTTAAGTAGTAATAAACATGGGTATAATAGTCTTTTCATATGTGAATGGATAAAATCAGACAGATAACTAGACATGGAGGTAGTACACACAAAAATGAAAAATCACATGCATGCAATATGCAAAATTTGCTACAGGATTAGAATATCACAGTTCATCTTCCATGTATTCATGGCAGATTAAACTTACAAGAATTAGTGCGTCATCACTTGGGCTTGGCAAACCTTTCACTGCCATGTCTTTTGATATGTAGCCCCTACCTCCAAGCCAATCATTCGTTGGATTATCGACAGTGTAGAATATCTACAAATTCAAAAAGACATAATTTTATTTTATGGAAATAAATGTGTAAAATAAATTTCAGCAAAACAGTAAAGAACTTAAGATTGTGTTTTTTTCTGGTAGCACCTTCAAGTTTGGGTTGCTTGCAGCAAGTACGTCAAGCTTCTTTTTGAGAAGTATATCATCAGGAGATACATTCGCATATATCAGAGAGACCTAAACAGGCAAGAGCTTATTATCCGAGCCCATATATATTGGATGAGTTTCCTAAAAAAATAAAAGATCAGATCCGATTTACTTGCTCACCTGGGTATTATCATCAGGGTTCTTAAGGATAGCATCTATTATCTGAAGCATTGGAGTAATTCCAGATCCTCCAGCAATCTGAATATAAACACTCGAGATAGTGAATAAACCACAAAATAAGGGATGTAAGATGTACAATTCATTTTTGATAGACCTAAAATATACCCGGCCTCTTATATGTTTATATTCTTTTCTTGATTGTCAACTCTTCTGCAATAGTATTTGATACATGCTTATTTTCTAAAGGAAATGATGGAAATTAGTGTTCTATGCATTTTCTTTTTCCTATGCAGTTTCCTTCACTACTCGTATCTCCATAGGGAGTGGGTAAGTAAAAATGAAATCATTTGAAAAATCATAGTCACATTTAACGAGTTGGCATCTAAAATTTCAAATGATTAATTATTAATTACTAATGAATTTTAGTTATACCACAGATAAAAGGCCTAATCCTGTTTGCACTGGATTAATTTAATCTACATTTACATGTGTAAAAGTAAATTACAGTTAGTAGTCTTACCATGCCAATATGTTTCTTCATATTTGGACTGTACTTGAGTTTTGCAATAGGCCTGGATGTAAAAAAACATATTTATTGGTGAGTATCCTATGCAATCTTAACTTATAACTAATGGTATAATCCTTACCCTTTCACTTCTAGTACGTCTCCTGGTTTTAAGCTAGCAAAATACTGACTCATTTTACCTTCTGGGTAGACCTGTAAAATGCTCAGTCTGATCATATGACAAGCATATATATATATATAAATCAAAGAAACATAATTGAATGACTACCTTAATAAGCAAATCGAAGTGACCCTTAGCTTCTGGATCTGATATTGGAGTGTAGCTGCATAAAAACGAGCTTCAGAAGAATTTTATACCAGAGCATAGTAATAAATTTTAAAAATGGTGCATCTTATAACAGCTACAAAAATACTCAAATCAAGCACATAATGCCATATATGTTAAATATGTGGCTTTCTTCATTTCTAAACAGTACTATAAATTTCAATCAGGATAAGAATAGGGATGCATAATAAAATAAATTCCAACCATAGACTTAATATTAATCAAACATGTGAAGTAACCATGGCATAAGCATAACAATTAAATAAACACGACTTACGGGCGAATCACATATTTGGTTTTGCCCTCAGCATTTTGGCCATGTGGAGCCCTACAAGAAAATCAATAATAGGCAGTCATTTAGGGTATATTGAAATATCCAAGTTCATGAATGTAACAAAACATATGCAAGATATCAAGTTTCTGAGGAAGTACCTCGTAATAAGGCATGACGCAACATGAAGACCTAACTTCACATCGGGATCAAAAGAAAACCTGCCATATATAACAGAAAACTAGTCAACTTCAACAACTTCAGAAAGCAAAAGCCATCACATAACCAATTTTTCAGTACCATCTTTGCACTAAGCAATTCATAAAATGTCAACGTTAGATCAAAGTGACCTCTAGATTAGATTATTGCAAGTGGCAAGTGGCAAGTGCTACAATCATTTTCTTTATTTAAAGGAGCCTTCAGCCCAGATAATCTAGAATTGCAATCAACATAATTAATTAAAAAAAAGTCCAAATGAAAAGAGCTCTCGTTAGGGTTTATTTGTTTCCATATTTGTTTCCACCAGTGTCCTTACTACCAACAATAAATAGTTTCCATCCCACAAGGCACAATACTGATATCTAACATGAGACCTGAACAACAAGCTCTTCGCTCCTTTTAATTTATAATTCTATAGGGAAAATGAAACACGAGTCTTAATACTTATTGTCTCAATTATGTTTTTTAACCTAATCTCTCGTGTTTAAACCTTATATTTTTCATGAACATATGTTTGGAAGAGCTAAATCTTTTAAGAAAACCTTCTTAGGGTAACGAATACAGAAATAGATCAAACCCACCCTAAGTGCCAGACTATATTGTATTGAACAGTACTTAATGCTTGAGCTCTTTATAATTAATCTATCACACTGCTTCCGCTCTTAAAAGTTCACTCTTCTGTGCAGCAACCAAAGCTCAAATAGTTAAAAGCCGCATTCATGCACCATTCAATAATTCAATAACAAGAAAATAAATTCGATATCAGGGGAGGGAATGATGAATCATGAGTATAATAGCTATTGGAAGAGCCATAAGATAATAAGCTGACCTAAATAACTGACTATTATGACTGGCCTGCACCTTGTCTTGGAGCTTGAATTCAATCCATTTATCAGGATTTAGGGCTGAAAAGAAAGAAAATAATCAATTAATCTGAGAGAGAAAATTATCAGCATAGGTCCTGAATGAATTATATTCAGATTCAGCTTCCACCCTGAGATCATACGTTTTTTTAGCACAGATGTTAATTATGGTGAGAATAATTAAAAGAAGCCTTGTTTTATGCCTTGATAAGTGTTGTAAGCTTCACCAAATGAATGGAAGCCATTGAAAAGAAACAACTTGATTAAATAATGAAGTTCATTTATGTTCCTCTCTCTGACTACGTTTCTGATGTCTAATTATGTGATGCAATAAAGCATCAAACTCTACACACAATGCAGCACTATAGGTCTCACCTTGAGACTTGATTGTATTTCATGAAACATGTAAAAGGCTTTGCTTCACCTTAAATAATCCCTAATTACATTACTTGGACTCTAAGATAATCCTAGGAGAATAAACACTATCTATGTAGTTGACAAAAGATAATCCTTTCAGTTGATTCCTATGACATACACTGTTAAGCTCTACTTTGATTAATGGTTTTGGGGCTATGGTTTCAAATCCAATGAACTTGTTGGGATAACTTCTACATCTTAAACCCTTAATTTCCATTTTGACTTGTGTGATTTTGCTGGCTATGATATCCATTTCATATGGTGTTATTCGACCCAAATCTTTCCATACAGATGAAACCGTTGAGAAGCTTTATATGATGAGAAGCAGATGAAATGACCAAAAGAAGATATTGAGACCAGAAACAAGATTTTATTAGTTAGTAGATAGACTAGGGGAAATACACATACCAGTTTTTGGTGCAGCATCTTCATTGAGTTGATCTAAATAAACCTGAGTAATACATCACAATATCATCTACTGTATAAAATATACAAAAATATTAATATATGCTGTCAAACAACATAAGCATAAAAAGAGTGTATCACAAGTATCACGTGATTAGGAGATAATCAACTATATCACCATCATGGACAACGACATAATCTTAGCAAGAAACTGGGAAACATGTATATAAATATGCACATGAAAGGCAAAAACAGAGAGAATTTATTTTTTTCCGTAGGATATGCTTTCAATTCATACTACATGAAGTTAATAGAATGCAGAAGGTAAGCCATGTGCTAGGTTTATTTCCTTTATCATTACATTTTTGTTCAATTCTTTTCCATTTTGGGGATGGAAGTGTTATTCATAGCAGTTGATAGATATGCCAAACGATAGGTACTTGGACAAAATCATGGGAGAAACAATATTTTTAACATTTCCGAATCTTCTATTTGCCTTCAACAACCAACCAGAGAGGTTCAGTTCCTAATGAACAATTTTTTTGTTCAGTTTACCCAAGACAGTTGATGTACATAACTACATATATATAATAATTCATCACTACAGCCACATAGCCAGGAAGAGCATAAGCAAGTATTTCTTTCACATTCAAAATTAAATTTCAGAAACCCCTGGTTATTAGGGCAACTGTAACTCGATACGATCTTAAATTAATAGAAAAGTGTATCAGCTGGATATCAAACTTAGAATTGACTCAAATTCAACATAGCAGCACAGCCAAAGAGAAGAAAAACGAATTTTCTAGTTACTCAAAACACATAATTCATTGTTTATCGAAAGTCTCTGGATGAGAGGACAATAAAGCACAATGCATCACACGACATTGTCGATTCAAAATGAGAAATTACCACATTTGGGGAATAAACAAAGTAGTAAGAGGCGATTCCGCCGGAAATGGCGGCGAGAGCTCCAAACCGGAGGCGAGAGCCGGACTTTGTTTGGCCTCCGAAAGCGATCGGTGCTGCTTTTGCCAGTCGTTTAAACAACATCGTCATTCCAATTATGAATACCGATTCAGAGAATTATTGCAGATCACTCGCAGAGTAGCAGTGGGTTTGCGCAGCGAGGGTTTGGACCAAAGGATTTATGTTTTAGTTTTTTTAGGGAATTAAATCGATCGAGTCTATTTTCTATTTTTTTAGGGAATTAATTCGATCGAGTTCAGCTGTTTAGATTTCTAGTTGCATTTGATAAATGTGACTTTTGTAGAAGTCTAATCACTAATCACATATGTTACAATTTTTATGATTTTATTAAGAAGATAAAAATCTTTTTGTGTTTGGACAAAATCTCTCATCACACATATTTATAGACAAAGTATAGGGTGAACAAGTTTCACGGTGAAACTGATTAAAGAGTGTGACTTATATTACAAAAGAGTGTGACTTTTTACTATTAAATGTATTACTTATAAAAGTGAAGGGTGTGACTTATATTATAATAGAGGGTATCGTAGTGATAACAGAAGGGTGTGACTTATATTACTAAAGGGTGTGACTTATATTACTAAAGAGTATGTCTGTAAAAAAAATCAGTTTCATGGTGAACAAGTTTCACAACATACCAACTCATATTTATATTCCTATTGAAATCATGTTTTAAAGCAATGACAAAATCTTGGATAGACTTGACTATGAAGCCGGATCAAATTTGATCCATATACTATAAATGAGTCAAATATGTATTATTTGAGATCCCATTTAAGCCCATTCTTCGTATCAAAACGGATCAAAACAAAAAACGGATCAAAACGTTGCCCGTTACAGCCACCGGCGAACCCCCTTTACCGACAGATTCATCGGCGTCTTTCTCCTCCTTCCTCCATCGCTGCCACCTCACTCGCCGTAGTCGGAGACGAGCTCAACGAAGTCAACGTCTTCTACACCAACAAATTCTCCGAGCCGCGGAGCAGCGGAAGCGCATCCTACACCGTTAACAACCACCGATTCCGCCATTCCTCCCGCCAACAGGAGAAGTTCGACATCCTCGCCGCGCTGCCGGAGGACCACCACAATTCCACAGCAGAATCGTCCAGAAACCTGCCGTATCCTCCTCCCCTACGTCGCGATATTCCGTCGATTTCGAACTATCATTGTTATTCTATAACACTCTCACTATTATGTTATAAAACTATCACTGTTATACTATAAAATTATCACTGTTATTTCTATAAAACTATTATTGACATTCTATAAAACTATCACTATTATTTTATAAAACTCTCACTGTTATTCCATAAAACTCTCACCGGTATGCTATAAAACTATCACTATTATTCTATAAAACTCTCATTGTTATTAGATAAAACTTTCGCGAGTAGCGCGAGACGGGTCGAGAACCCGCTAGAATGAGAGTGGAATGAGATCGAGTACGAAAATTCGGGTCAACACATCCTCAAAAGGAGTCATATTGAATTATGGTTCATAGTGTGAATCTGATTCACATGAGTGTTACTCTAAAGCAATATGTGGTTTATTTAAATATTAAAGCGAGGTTTCTTCTCGTACATAATATAATCTTACGTAACTCTTTTTTATGTAAATTAGTTGTACGAATTCTATACTCGCACAACGGTATCCGACCCGACCCTACTCTTAATGCAGATTTTCAAAATACAACCCTAACCATTCTAAAATTTTAGGCAATGTTTGGAACAACCATCTTAAATAATTCAAAAGTAAATAAAAAGGAAAAAAAATTAATGACTTTACGAATGAGAGTTTTGATGGCGATATACTAAGAACTTGCCAAGGTGTTTGGACAAGGAGAACCATAAAAAATAACAAAGGTTAGATGAACCTTTTGAAATCCCGTCGGGCAGTACCCTCTTGGCATATCATAATAAAATAGTCATAACTTTCGGTAGGAATAATATTTTTTAGCTCCAAATTTTTTCCTTCAAAATTGAAATTTTAGGTCTTTCCCCACTAACACATGGATTGCACTCTAAATCTGGTCCAATGAAACCCAAAATTTGTAAAATCACATGAATTTTCTGGAAAAATTACTAATAAGTACAAATTTTTGATGCAAATTACTAATAAGTACAAATAAAATTACATATATAGCTAAAATTGCACACGAAAGTACAAATGCATCTATTTATATGCAATAATTTTATACATATTAGTAAGTTGTAGTTTTGAAATGCACCTACCAGCAAGTCCTTCGAAATTTCTCATGTTAATATTTCTTAATGAACGAGGAGCATATATTTGAGTATCCAATAATGCAAAAGCAGTGTCTATTTTTCGCATCACCCAACAGGGAAGGGAAGTGGATTCTTTTTCGGTATAATTGAGAGAATTAACCCCCATCCCCTTTTCACAACTTGAGAATAAAATGCAAATTAGCTCTCAAAGGTTTTCTTCGACGTGGAATAGAATATTCATTTTGTCTGGTTAAATTTTACAAGCAATTGCAATGATTCTTTCTTATCAAATCCTAGGTAATAATGCTTGGTTGCCATGTCAGTTTGTTAAAGGTCCCCTATTTTCACACTCAGAGAGACATATATATGTCAACACCTTATTCCAATTTACAAGTCCAACTTGATCCAGTTTCTTATACCATAATATCATAATCTAGCAAGGTGGAATATGGAGTATAAATGTATCGAATTTATTGTGTATATAGGTTTAATTTTGTTGACAAAAATTTGTGTGAAGTGTGACGGTGAACTCTATTTCTTCAAATACTATTGTTATTGCTGGTCCCGGTGCAAACGAGTCTCACACGTGTATGGGGGGAATACACGTGTTCAGTGATTTTTAAAACTTTTTCTTCACTGAGATCAGATGGGTCAGAATGTCCCGAGAAGCACAAATCGCCATGAGTCAAAGTCTACTGAGACAATGATCCTGAGCAGCTTTCAGAAGCTTCAGATTAGCCCAACTGATCCTGAGAAGCTTGGATCAGATAATTATCTTACTGAATACTCAGTAGAGTTAGTTCAGTTTGGTAACAATCTGTTCTAGCTAATCAAGAATGCGGAATGGTTGGCCCTAAGTTTATACTCATTTTAACTTGCTGAAAATCTCTTCCTTAATAAATCAGTGGTTAAGGCTGTGATCAATTTGATGCAAATTCAGTGGATTGTTTCCAACTGAATATCAGTAAAATATGCTTTCAGTGAAAAACATGCAACATATATAATGCAGTATAGAAAGCAAACAACACAGCAATTATAGTGGTTCAGAGACTCAAGCTCCTACATCCACTCTCTCTGATCTTCAGAGAAATTCCTTAACACACTTCCTAAAGCTTTCAGGCTGACTCACTGCAGCTTACTCACTTTTCTACCTTGAGTTTTCTGGCTGGCTCACTGCAACTTACTAACTCAACACACACAAGTTTTCAGACTACCACAAGTAGCTTACTAACTTCTCCTCTAGAGTTTTCTGGCTGACTAACCTGCAACTTACTCACTCATTACAACTCTAACTCACCAACAAATCACACACACAAACTACCTTGACAAAGGGTTTGGGTTTGGTTGGTTTCCAACTAGGGTGAGATATCCTGTACAATAGGAACAAATGCAAAGGCTAGGATATCTCTACTAAGCTTTGGATATATCTATCAAATCTAGGCTTAGTGAATGAGCTCTCTCCAATGTGAAACACTTGGAAAATTCTAGGGTTTTCGAGTGCTTCAATTTGCAAGAATACGAATGAGCTCTTGAGTTGCTTTAATTTCCTGTAACCTCTCAATGTTGGAGATCACTGGTATTTATAGGCAACTTCACCAATGGTCACTCTTTGAAAAACTATCCGTTGGAAGAGATAGCTTCGAGAGTTTCCACTTCTGGTTATTGATGAACGACTATTTTTAGGGTTTGAACACTCCCTTGCATGTTTTAGGTAATATGCAACCATGTAGCCAATCACCAATTTTTGCAGTCTGGAACATAGTACTATTGACAAAATTCAGTGACCTGTCGCTTTCAGTATCAGTAAAGTACGGTGTTGTCTTCCTCTGATTGGTTCTTGTCTTCAGTGAATGTAGACAAACAAAATGGCTCTTTTAGGTCAATCTCTCTGAATGAGACAACCTTAAACAACATTTAGACTTAGTTCCTTTTGTCTGCTCTTGAATGTTTTGGGCAACATTCATTCTTTATAAATGTGCGTGTTTCTCAGTTTTGCATGTACTCAGATAGATATTCTTCAGGTCCTCTGAACATTCAGGTTTACCTGAGTCTTCAGTAACTTCAGAGTCTTCAGTATCTTCGGAGTCTTCAGTATCTTTTGAGTCTTCAGTATCTTCTGAGTCTTCAGTATCAAAAAACCTGATTAATATCTGCTGACTATACATGGTGCAAATATCTTCCTTAACTATTCTATACTGAAACCTGACTCAGACTATCAAGATTATCCTGAACATGTCATACTCAGGGGTTTTGAGATCTAATCAAAACTCTTTATTAAATTCATCTCCCAACAATTTCCCCATTTTTGATGATGCCAAAACCATCTTGTTACCTTTAAGAAAACCTAACCTATACTCAGGTTTCAGTTTATCTATTACAATCCAAAATGGCATAACCCAATAATTTCAAACACAAAGGCATATCAAATAGTTAAAGACATGTAAGAAGATAATGAGATATTATCTTTGAGCATAAAAGATAAACTTTTTATTGATCAGTAGATAGTCATTACAGCTTACAATGAACTTTCAAAAACAAAAGACATACACATAAAGTAAAAAGTCTTCAATCTTCTTCCACCTCATCATCAGGGACTTCAAGATTGAACATCCCATAATATCTCTTCTTCAATTCATCCCTCTTCTTGGTGATTTCTGGATTGCTCCCTGTCAGTCCCAACTGAACAGCATACTCAGCAACTTCTTTGGCAATAGCAGCTTCATTGATGACTCCAGTGCTGAATCTAGGTGCTGGGTACTTGTACTGACCAGGTGCCTTTAGAGATACATTATGCTCATCAGCTAGATTTATCCACCTCTGTAGATATTCAGGGTAAAAAGTCAGCAAATATTCTAGGAAGGCTTCATTGCGGTCAGGGCATCCTCCTCTCCATTTCTGCAGAACATCATGATTGAACCAGAAGGTTCTCTTAACCTCTTCCCAAGCATCATTGATCTGGAGTGACATCCATTTATCAATGTGTGGCCATTTCTGCACTCTGGTTTGTTCTTTGGACTTGCCCCATCTTTTTCCCATAAAATTCCTGAAGCTTCCTCTACTGCTCTGCTCTTCTTCTTTCTTCTTCCTGGTTAGTTCTGCTCCTGATACAGACATTGCTTGCCTTTTCTCTTTTTCAGCACGCAGGGCAATGAGCTTGTTGTGCCAATCAAAATCCTTGACTTGAGCACTTGTTTCATAGGTTCCGAAACCTTCTTGGAGCAGTTTCTCTGATTCAGTTTATGTCTCTTTCTGAATTTCGAACTCTTCAAGTTCAGAGAAATCAACAATCAGTCTTCTCTGAATTGGTTTGGTAGAGACTTTCTTCTTCTTTCTCTCAGCTTCAACAAATGCCACTGACTTCCTCTTCTCAGCTCTTTTTGGATCAGCTGTCTCAACAACAGCATGAGCAGCAGCTGTCAGGCTTGTTTCAGTTTTTCTTTTCTCTGATCTCCTCAGTATCATTGCTTCCTGAGCTGTCTCTCTGTCAGTCTGGAAGAACTCAGTATCTTCAGGCTCAACTGACTTCAATTTTTCAGTTGCCTCGATTTCTTTCAGAGTCTTCAGAACATGTTGAGCTTTAAGTTCCTGCTGAGCTTTCTTCTCAAGGGTTTTCTTCAAAAGTTCATCTAGCTTACCCTTTGTTGAATGAGAAGTCCTTTCCCCCTTTTTGGCATCATAAATTGGAAGGATCTGGGAAAGAGTAACATCCATGTGGAATTATTCTTTGTTAATAGCTCTAATTTCTCCAGCTAGAACATCCAACTCATCATCCATTCGCCTCAGGACATTCTTGCCAACTGAAACCTCTTCAAAAAGTGGAGCAAATTGTTGGGCAAGAACTCCATGTATCAGATCTGTCATCTTGTTCATGAGTAATGAGCTCATGTTCTCAACAACTAACTTGATCATCTCTTCATTTTTCTCAGCTAACTTCTTCTCCAGATAGGCTGTCCTCTCATTGTACTTAGCAGTAAGCTCTTCAGACATGCTTTTGGACATTTCTCCCATCTGAGTATCCAGATCAAAAAATTTTGCAGTCACTTCCCCCTGAACTGCTTGAATTTCAGTAGATGTGCTCAACTTAGCCATGTGTTGAGCTTGTTCATGCAAAGCAGCATCCATCTTCTTGGATTGATCAGCCATCATCAATTCCATCTGTGTAAGCTTGGCTGTCATTGGCTCAACCTTCTTCAGTTCATCCAAGATAGAAACCAGATCAATCATCTGAGCATGAGATGTATAGCTTGATTGAATATCAGTCTGCATACCAAAATCAACAAACTTAATGATAGGTTCTTCAGTAATTTTGGCATAATGAATAGTAGTGTCAAAAAGTACCTGAAGGGGTCTATCTTCAGTCTGAGGATTTTCAGTAATAGCAGCTGGCATGACATTCTCAGCTTGAGTGTCCTTCTTTTTAGGTTCAGGTCCTTTCTCTCCATCTCCATCCTTGTCCTTCTCAGGTTCAACTTTCCCATACTCTCTTCCGTGCCACTTGGTTTCCTCTCAGCAATCTTTCTTTCGACTAGGTCATCAATATCTGAGACCTTCATCATGAGTTTTGTCTTCCTGAATCCTGAAAATTCAGTAAGAATTGCTGTTTCCTCAGACCACCATTCTTCTCCTCTGAATGCAGCAATATTCAGCATCTCTGGCAAGGTCTGATTCAGGATGTAAACAGTTGTCCTCAATTTGATAAATAGATCCCGAAGGTCAGGGAATTCAGTGAGCTCAGGATATCTATCCAGGACAAATCTTTCACCTTTGCTTTTCCACTCAGCTTCCTCAGCTTCACCTTTCTGTAGTTGTGGAGGCACAGTTTTCTCAGTGGGTTGGATAATCTGTAGGGCAGATGGATCAAGGAATGGTTCAGTGAGTAAGTGTAAACACCCGTTTACTGCAGTAGAAAGTCCAAAGGTTTTTAAATTTTGAAAGGAAAAGAAACAGTCCTCCATTGACTCTGTCTTAGCAGTTTCTTTGGGCATTAAATTCCCATTATCTTGGCTTGGCTGTTACACATAGAAGTAAAGGCACAAAATTTTAGGAAAGGAAACTCACGCTTTTTCTGACCACAAAGCACAAAACAGTTCCTCTCCCTCTTCTCAGAATTTTAGACATCTCTCCATCTCAACAAAACAGGAACAAAGGTTACTTTCTCACTTCCTACTGGGGGCAGAAACTCTCGGCCACCTCTGTTTCCTCTCTTTTTCCACCATTTTATTGGCTTAGGGATTTTCTCTTATGGAGGTATTAATCTATTTCATTTATTTGATTAGTGTACTGCATGATATATTGGACTTTTCAGCCTGTTATTAATCCAGTAGCAAGTAAGATCAGCCATGTTTTTCTTTTCAGATATTAAAGTATATAATGTGTGTGTATATAATGGTTTTGGAAAGTATGAATTAGATTTACAGCCTTGATTTGGCTTTGGTAATTCACGGTAGGGAGTTGGTTTGATGCCATGCTTTGTTAATTCTTTTGTTTGATATTTTATTTCTTTGAGTTTTGAACTTTGGTTTCTGTTTTGAAGCATGTAGCTATTTTTTTTTTGATTAAGAGCTATATATATATACACCAAATTCAGGAAGCTTTACTCTTAATTTGGTTGCTAGAGGTTTCATACAGTGGCATTAAGCTTTTATATTATTTTGTTATATTGTTGTATTTGGACAATTACGATTTATCAATTAAGTTTTAATTTGGGAATTTGAGCTAAGGTTCTGATTTTGGGGATTTTTGCTAAAAATTGAGTTTTCACTATTTATAATTAGGTCCCTAATTACGTTTATAAGCCCTAGCCTTTTCGTCCTTGGAGTTTTATCAATTTCATTAGTTGATTACATGTTAGATTCTATACTAATTAAATGTTTGTAATCACTAATTGCAAGGCAACGGCAATTCCGAAGACTAAGTTCGTACGAACTTTCCATTTATCGTTTCTTGCATCCATATTCGAGGTGGGGTTTTATTGCTTTAATCTCTACAGTGGTTAGTAGAGCTCTTTTGCATGTGTTATTCGGTTTTATATGTTTTAAATAAATTGTTGAGTTATCTACTATGTGAATTATTTTCCAAGGTTATGCAAGTGTTTATGTTGGCAAAGTTACTAATAGCCAGGGGCCCTTGTTGTGGTCCGGGACCGACGGGTCTTCGGGTGTATCCCGCCGTGCTTTCGCAAAGTCTATCTTGAGGGCCCTTATTGAGGTCCGGGACCGACGGGTCTTCGGGTTTAACCCGCCGTGCTCACAAGTTCTATGGCAAAGTTTCTATGGCAAAGTTATATGGCAAAGTTTCTATGGCAAAGTTATATGGCAAAGTTTCTATGGCAAAGTTATATGGCAAAGTTATATGGCAAAGTATCAATGGCAATGTTGGCAAAGTCTAAGCGAATGTGATTTACAAGTTGATTACTTGATTATTTATTTTTAACATTTATTCTGAATAACGTGGCTCCACTGAGTGTGCTTGCATGCTCACCCCAAATTACTTTTCCCCCTTTCAGGTTGAGGAGTTGGAGGGCGAGGAGTGGTGATGGGAGACGAATTCTAGTTGTTAACTATACCTAAATAAATGATCCAAGTTTATGCTTGACTGGATTTCTAGTATTTCAAATTTTACCTATTGTGAACTTCCTCTTTCATACTTCTATATTAATGGGATTTTCCGTTGCTAGTTAAAATATTTTTTTAAATTTTATAGCCGTTGTTCTTTACCGTTAGGGTATTTTTAGATTTCTAGCCGTTATTACTTACCGTTATGCGTTTGAAATTTAAATGTTAGTTGCGCTCAAGTTAGTTACTTTAACTACTTTTGAAATGTCCGTTTTATGAAAACTAGGACGTGACAGTAAGGCATCTAGATTCAGAATATCCTGGGATTCATTTGGCTATGAGGGGTGTGAGGGTGGGATCTGTATTTGGCTATCTTTAGCAGGTTGTTGGGACCCTGTAAAGATTTCTTGAGAAATCTTGTCTTTAGCAATGGAGGTTTCCATTACTTCAGAAAACACATTCTCCTCCCCAGCAACCTCCTTTTCTTCAATATTTTTCATCACCTATGCTAACACCTGGAGTGGCGATTTCAGACCTTGCTGAGTTTCAGTTTGGCTTCCTTCAGTTTCACTGGCTTCTTTCTCAGCAATTGTCTGAAGTCTTTTCCTTTTCTGAGGGGCTAAGGCTTTTATTTGTAATTTCTCTCCAGCCTCCCTCTTTGCTTTCAGTAGGGTCTTCCCCCTAGCTTGTTTATCCTCCTTCATACTTGATTAAATGGCTTCTTTGAATCGACTTTCTAGTTTCCCTTCTTCGACTCAACCCTTTGGGGCCTTTTTCCTCGGCTTTTTCTTGAAAAGTCTCCTCCGAGACTCTCGGATTTTTTCCTTTTTTCCTCTCATCCCCTTCTTGGTTGATCTGAACATTATTTTGGATACAGGAAAGGCTCTTGAATTTGTAAAGATATCTCCCTCTTCTCTACAAGTTTCCAAGATGAAAGCAATCTTGGTGGCGTGTAATATCATTTTCTTGATCACAATAGTACCATCCTTCTCCCTTTTTACATGATCAGCTTGATCACTGACTATTGTTACCAGAAATTGCAACCAATTAAATGCTCTGGAAGGAGAGTCTTCAATAGCAGCCATCAACCCTAGCTTAGGCTTACTAATCTGTTCAAGACTTTCAGTCCCGCTCATGAGGCATCTGCTCACAATGTCAAGAAGTACCCGATACTTGGGTTTCAAATACTTCTTGTTTAATGTGCCCTCAAATTTAACAGGGGCTTCCACAATCCCATCCAAATATTCTTGCTCCCTACCCATCATGTACAAAGTAGGATCCTCCCCTCTATCATTTAACTCATAAACAACATTTAGATTTTTAGGGATTATATAGAGCTCTCTAACAAAATCCACATACTTCGTACCATGTTCCAAATGCGAGACGGTAATCCTAGAGTCAATGCAATTATCATCATCAATTTGCATATTGGCCACAAATTCGATTACCTCTCTTGAGTATTCTGCATCTGGGCGATTCGCGATCAGGCAAGTGAGTTTAGCCAATCGGATCATATGCAGCGCCTCCTCTTCATGTGCTGCATTTGTTGTACCATCTAGAGAAACAACGTTCTCATAGCATGGTTTGTTGGAGATAGCAAGCTTGTCAAAGATTGTCAAAGTCATTTTTGGAGAATTTCTGTGAAGGGTTTTGAGATAGGTGAGAATTCTGGGCAATCGAAGATTTTTAAAGCAGAATGTTTGTGAAGACGAAGGTTTTTGAAGTAGAGTATAAAGGAAGTTAGAAAGAGGTATATATTTCGAACCGGTTTTGATCCAAGGATAATCGTGCAGATTTAAAGAATCAACGGTTAGGATTAATTTGGGCTAAATCGGGTAGTTGAAAGGACAACTAGAGAGTACTAGCCACCAATTTTTATCCTTCTTGGTGATTAATGAATAGTGCATTTAATTACTGTTCCTGCAGACTGTTGACTTTCCTTGAAAATTTCAAACGTCTCGCCCAATTATTTCCTCAGGTGTTTTATCATTTATTGTCAATGATTTCTGAGATTCAGTTAGACAATAAATGAGGTGCATGAGTCAATAACTTCTTCAGACCAATTTTAACCATCAGTCTTACTGAGTTTTGACCTTGATAAAAAAGTCAGTATAAAAATGAGTACTGAACTTCAGGATTACTGAGTTTCCCAAGACTCAGTGTTCAGGACCTTCATTTTTATCCTGAGTTTTTCAGTAGAACCTGAAAAACTTCATGCATCTGAAAACCTTCAATTTTTCAGATTTACCTTATTCACCTAGATCCAACATACCTAATTCAACTGATAGTTCCTGAAATCTTGATTCAGCCAAAGGTTTAGTCAAGATATCAGCTCCATGTTTATCAGTATGAATTTTCTCCATTCTGATATCCTTCTTTTCAACATGATCTCTGATGAAGCGATGTCTGATATCAACATGCTTACATATGGTGTGCAATACTGGATTTTGTGTAATAGCAATTGCACTATTATTATCACAAAATATAGGTACTTCATTGGCTATAATCTTATAATCCCTCAATTGTTGTCTGAGCCAAAGAATCTGTGCACAACAGCTTCCTGCAACCATGTATTCAGCTTCAGTAGTACTGGTTGCTACTGAGGTATGTTTCTTTGAAAACCATGATATCAGTTTACTTCCAATAAATTGACAAGTTCCTGTAGTAGACTTCCTGTCAATTCTACATCCTCCATAATCAGCATCTGAATAACCAGTTAATTCAAGGTTATCATCAGCTGGATACCATAATCCCCTATTCACATTGCCTTTAAGATATTTCAGAATCTTTTTGGCAGCCTCCATGTGACTAGCCTTAGGATTAGCTTGGTATCTTGCACATATTCCAACAACAAATATTATATCAAGCCTACTTGTTGTGAGATATAGCAATGATCCAATGATCCCTCTATAATCACTGTGATTTACTGATTTGCCTTCAGGATCAGGATCCATCTTGTAGTTAGTATTCATAGGAATTCTAATTGCATTGCAATTCTATACACCATACTTAGCAATCAAATCTGTGGTGTATTTTGCTTGATTGATGAAAATTCCTTCCTTAGTCTGTTTCACCTGAAGTCCAAGAAATAAATTCATCTCCCCCATCATAGACATCTCAAACTTTCCTTTCATCGGAGTAGAGAACTTCTCACACAACTGATGATTTGGAGAACCAAATATGATGTCATCCACATAAATCTGAACTAGTAAGATATCCTTCCCATCTTCTATTCTGAACAAAGTTCTATCAACAGTTCCTTTGATAAAACCATGGTCAGTAAGAAATTGAGAGAGTGTATCATACCATGATCTGGGTGCTTGTTTAAGACCATACAAGGCTTTCCTGAGCCTGTAAACTTGGTCATTTTGACAAAATCCTGGAGGTTGTTCCACATACACCTCTTCTTTAAGCACACCATTCAGAAATGCACTTTTCACATCCATTTGATAGACTGTGAATTTCATGTGGGCAGAATATGCAAGAAACATTCTGATGGCTTCTAGTCTTGCAACAGGTGCAAAGGTTTCATCATAGTCCAAGCCTTCTTCTTGGGAATAACCTTGTGCAACTAGCATTACCTTGTTTCTTACAATGTTGTTGTTCTCATCTCTCTTATTCTTGAATACCCACTTAGTTCCAATCACATTGTGCCTCGTAGGTCTGTCCACTAGCTCCCAAACTTTATTTCTTGTGAACTGATTCAGCTCTTCTTGCATAGCTGTAATCCAGAATGAATCTTGAAGAGCTTCTTCAATCTCAGTAGGTTCTTTTTCAGATAGGAAGCAACAACACAAAGCACTTTCTCCAGGGAAACTTCTTTTTTTAACTCCTTTTGATAGATCACCCACAATCTGACTTGTAGGATGACTATCTAACCATCTTCTCCTTGATGTTCCCCCTTCAGTAGTATCCTCAACATCAAAAATGTTATGTTCAGGTAATTCATCAAATTCAGGGAACAACAGAAAATGAGAGAGTGAATCATCTTCTTCAGGGGAAATTCCATTCAGAACATTGTCAGAGACATTTGTTCCCCCTTGGTTGATAGATTCAGAGTTTGCCTTAGCTGTGACCACATCTTCATCGGTATTACATACCTGAGTCTGAACGGGTGTATGTTCATATTGGTCAGCTTCGGTATGTTGGCTTTCCTTCAGTGGAGAATTATTGTCCTGAGTCTCATCATCCTGAGTATTTCTATCCTGAACTTCTTTATCTGAGTCTGATTCACTCCATTCATAGAAAGTGATTGACTTATTCTTTTCAGGTTCACAGGATGTTTTATCATTCTTTTTCAGGCTTAGTCTGATGATTCTCTTGATTATATCTCCTGAGTCATGTTCCTGTTTCTTCTGAACACAAGTAGATTCATCAAAAACAACATGAGGTGTTTCTTCCACAATAAGAGTCCTACAGTTGTAAACTCTAAATGCTTTACTGATTTCAGAATATCCTAAGAATATCCCTTCATCAGCTTTGCTATCAAAAGTTTTCAACTGATCTTTACCATTATTGTGTATGAAACACTTGCAACCAAACACACGAAAGAAAGAAACAAGAGGCTTCCTTTCATTCCACAGCTCATAAGGTGTTTTTCCTTGATTCTTGGTCAGCATTGATCTGTTCTGAGAGTAGCATGCAGTGTTGATAGCTTTAGCCCAAAATCTCTTAGGAATATCAGCTTCAGCAATCATTGTTCTTACAGCTTCTTTCAGAGTCCTATTTCTTCTTTCAGCAACACCATTTTGTTGTGGGGTCCTTGCAGCTGATGTTTCATGAGCTATTCCATTTGCTGCACAATAATCAGATATAATATGGTTTATAAATTCAGTTCCTTTATCTGATCTGATTTTGACCACACTCAGATTCTTTTCAGTAGTTCAGGCAGTTTTGTCTAAGTCTCTTTCTTACTGAGTAAGAATATGACCCATGTGTATCTAGAGTAGTCATCAACTACCACAAGTGTATATTTTCTACCATTTGTACTCACAGGTGTCACTGGACCAAAGAGATCCATGTGTAACAGTTGTAGAATTCTGTCAGTAGAAACTTCTACTTTACTTTTGAATGATGCTCTGATTTATTTTTCTTTCTGACAGGCATCACATACATGATCTTTACTGAATACTTCATTGGGTAACCCCCTCACAAGTGCTAATCTTGTAAGTTTGTTCAGAGTTTTGAAGTTTAAGTGATTCAACCTTTTATGCCACAACCAACTGGTATCAGTAGAACTTTTTGCAACCAAACATGTATCTTTAGGTGATAATTTCCAATCAGCAAGATACACATTTCCTTTTCTAGTACCAATCAGTAATGTTTGCTGTGAAGCATTATCTTTCACATAACATAAGTTCTTTGAGAACTCAACATTGAATCCTTTATCACAGAATTGACTGATTGAAAGCAAGTTATGCTTTAAACCAGACACATATGAAACACCATGGATATGAACAGAATCAACTTCAAGAGTTCCAAATCCTTCAGTCTGTCCATTGGAGTTGTCTCCAAATGTAATCTGAGGGCCTTTTTGCTCAACATAGTCAGTGAGTAATTGTTTATATCCTGTCATATGTCTTGAACATCCACTGTCCAGATACCATGCAGCAGGAGCCAATTTATTTCCACTCATCAGGGCTATGTTGTCTTCATTCAGCTCAGTGCCCTTTTCCTTCACCTGAAAAACAGATCAGGTCTTAGGTACCCATTTGGTGTAGGGTCCTACCAGGTTAGCTGTACCTTTTGGAACCCAAATCAGCCTGATAACTCTAATTACTTTAGAGTGGCAGATTTATCTCCCATAAACATCTACATACACATTCACCACCCTAGGTGCCTTGGCAATACTCAGTGTATGAGTGCCAGCCTTAGCATGAACATGAGTCTTAGAGTTCTTCTTGGGTTCAGGCCTCTTGTTCAAATGCCTTGGCTTTGGTGCAGCTGGTCTCTGTCTCTGCTGACTTGGGTTTAGGAAACCTTTACCCTTAGGCAAGTGGGGTTTAGGTTGTCTGTACTGAAATTGTGGTTTTTCAGTAACCTGAGGACTTTGTCTTTTCAGTTGAGAATATCTCTGCTGAGTGTTTCTCTTCTGAAAATTCCTCAGATGGTTCAGTGCAAATCTCTTCAGGTTGGTATTCTTAGCCTGAGGCTTTGAAGTACTGGCCTGAAAATTTCCTACTGAGTGTTCAGGTTTTCTAGCCTTTTCCTGAGGTTTGGGCTTTCTTCCCTGAACCTTTAGTTTTTCTGAAACCATAGGTCCTTTACCCTTGTCCAAAACACTGGGCTGTTCTTCAGTAAGAAGATTAGTACATGCCACTGGTTTAACAAAGATAGTCTTAGTGCTACTAGAAGCAGCATTCAGAAGACCTTGTGAGGTTTTTCCTGGATTATATCCCAATCCAACCTTTATAGTTGCAGGTCTCTGATAACTCTGAATTTCATCTATTACTTTAGATGCAGAATTCAATAGAGTTAAGTTTCTCTGCGCACTATCCTCACTTTTCTTTAGAGTTTCATGCTTCTCAAAGAGGTCATTGAACTCAGTTCTGATAAGCTGAATTTCCTCAGTGGATTTATCTAATTTTCCATTCAGGATTTCTATCACCTTCTCTTTTTCTGAGAGTTGTACTTTCAGAACATCTAGTTCATCAGTAGTTCCCATCAATTGAGAAGTGATCTCAGCATTTTTAGAGTCTTTCCACTTCAGATTCTCAGCAGTCAGTTCCTTATTCTGCTCTTGAGTTTCTATGAGCAGTTCTTGTAACACAGAATAGTCCTTCATAAGATTCTCAATAGAATCCATCAAGTCAAAGTTACTGGTTACAGATGAACTTGAAAACTCAGGTGCTTGTGTAGGAGCAACAATAGAGATAGAAGAATTTACCTCCTCCATAGCAACAAGGCAGACATCATCACTGTCACTGTCTGAGAATATCTCATCTGAAGAACTGGATCCTTCTTCAGATTGTTCTTCTTCTTCTTCTTCAGCAATCATAGCCTTCTTGCTAGAGATCTTTCTGTCTCTCTTGGCTTGTCTCTCCTTTCTTTCTTTGGCACTCAGCTCAGGACAATCATACTGGAAGTGACCCTTTGTTTGACAGTTATAGCATCGATTGGTATCATCATCCTGATCACTTTCCTCCTTGGTCTTGGAGTCTTTCTTACTGGATGAGGAACCTTCAGCTTTGTGGTCCTTCCTTTTCTCAGTGGATCTGTCCTCAGCCTCTGAGTTATTCCTGTTCTTGTACCTGTGGTTCCTGTAATATTTCTTGTATTTTCCATATCTGTTATTGAGTCTTTCAAACCTCCTTGCCATCAGTACTAGCTTATCCTCTTGCTCATCCTGATTTTTGGCAAGTGAGTTCTCAGACTCTCTAGATTTACAGGATTTATCTTTGGCTTTGAAAGCCACATTTTTGCTAGATGAAAAATCATCTTTGCTATCAGATTTCTTAGTTTTCTTATCAATCACAAACTCATAAGCTTTCAGTTCAGAGAAAACTTGTTGGTATGACATGGAATCAATATTTTTGGTGTTTTCAATCACCACAACATGTATATCCCATTTCTTAGACAATCCTCTAAGAATTTTCAGTGTCACTTCTCTCTGTGGGTATCTTTTCCCAAGAGCATTCAGATCATTCATAATGCTAGTGAATCTGACTTACAGTTTGTCAACGGATTCACCATCTTCCATTTCAAAGCTATCAAACTTTCCAATAACAACAGAAAGCTTGTTTTCTTTAATATGATCTGTGCCTTGACACATAATAGCGAGTGTGTCCCATATTTCTTTGGCAGTTTCACAGTGAGAAATCATCCCCATAACACCATCATCAATAGTGCTATATAGAGTATCTTTAGCAATGTAGTCCAAATTGACTAACTTTCTCTCATCAGGAGTAAGTTGATCATCAGGCTTTGGAAATTCATCTCTGGGATCATTCCTCTCAGTATCAGTAATTTTGGGATTCACAACAGTGTATTTGAATGGTCCTTCAGAAACCACTCTCCACATTCTTTCATGTTTGGAATACAGATGAGCCTGCATTCTCAGTCTCTATAGGTCATAGCTCTCAACAGAGAACATATGAAGTTTCTTAGAAGACATGATGAATGGGCCTTGTAAGATATCAGCAGTAAGATCTATTTAGTAGACCACAAAAGTCTTTCAGCAAATAGACTATGACTACCAAAGCAAGTGGTCAAAATGAACCACTTCTCTGATACCACTTGTTGGTCCCGGTGTAAACGAGTCTCACACGTGTATGGGGGGGGAGAATACACGTGTTCAGTGATTTTTAAAACTTTTTCTTCACTGAGATCAGGTGGGTCAGGATGTCCTGAGAATTTTGCCCCGAGAAGCACAAATCGCCCTGAGTCAAAGTCTACTGAGACAATGATCCTGAGCAGCTTTCAGAAGCTTCAGATTAGCCCAACTGATCCTGAGTTTTTTCAGAGATCCTGAGAAGCTTGGATCAGATAATTATCTTACTGAATACTCAGTAGAGTTAGTTCAGTTTGGTAACTATCTGTTCTAGCTAATCAAGAGTGCGAAATGGTTGGCCCTAAGTTTATACTCGTTTTAACTTGCTGAAAATCTCTTCCTTAATAAAATAGTGGTTAAGGTTGTGATCAATTTGATGCAAGTTCAGTGGATTGTTTCCAACTGAATATCAGTAAAATATGCTTTCAGTGAAAAACATGCAACATATATAATGCAGTACATAAAGCAAACAACACAGCAATTATAGTGGTTCATGTTGGGGAATTAATTGCCTGGATCTATTCGGGATGAATATTTAAATACAAATTTAATTCTAACAATTATTACTAGCATGAATTAATCCTATATTAATTCAAATAATAATTCAACAACAAATCAAGCATATAAACAGTTTACATAAAACCTACGCATGCGGAATTGCTACGGGTTTACGTGAACTAACCTCTTGGAGTGGTAATGGTCTCGTCGATAAGAACACACCAAAAAGCCTTCCCAAGTATTCCCTAGTCCTTGCTCGTCAATCCGGTGGAAGGAAGCTCGCGAACAATTAACAAAAGGGAAAATAAAAAATTGTTGCACCACCTTTGTGGATTTACTAATTTTTCCAGCACATGGAATTGTACACTCACAATTGACGTTTTTTGAAAATACACAATCTGTCGACGTTTCAAAATATTTGATATTTTATCGACGCTGATATTTTTCCGAAAAACCAATTTTCGTGTTCACTGGGAATGAAACATTCATCCCCTATTTATAGAGGGGTGTTGGTCGAAATTTTGTGCATGAATAAGATGGGAATTTTTTTTTCTTGATCTTCAAGAAATCTTGAATATATCCAATATATTCTTTTCTCCATAATTAAAATATTCCCCAAAAATCCCAACTCCTCTTGTTATGGGAATTATCGAAAAATAAGGATCAAGATTCCAAGATTTGGATCTTCTTGAATTTATGAGATATACCTGTATTGCAAGAATACATATGTTCCAAAATATCTTTTCAAGAAAATCAAGAAAATCTTTCTTTCCCTTAATTATTCAAAATTTTTGAAATTTCATAGTAAATAACCAAGTGGGAGATTTATTGAATTTAATGAGATAATCTTGTGTTGGTCCCGGTGCAAACGAGTCTTACACGTGTATGGGGGGGAATACACGTGTTCAGTGATTTTAAAACTTTTCTTTACTGAGGTCAGCTTGGGTCAGGTTGTCCTGATGATTTGGTCCTGAGAAGCACAAATCGCTCTGAGTCAAAGTCTACCTAAGACAGTGATCTTGAGCTGCTTTCAGATACCTCAGATAATCCCAACTGATCCTGAGTTTTTAGAGATCCTGAGCTGCTTGGATCAGATAACTAACTTACTGAACCCTCAGAAGAGTAAGTTCAGTTTGGTAACTATCTGTTCTAGCTACTCAGATGTGCGGAATGGTTGGCCCTACGTTTATACTCGTTTTATGTTTTGCTGAAAACCTTCCTTTTTAATGGAACAGTGATTAGGCTGTGATTCAGTTCAGATGCAACTTCAGTGGATTGATTCCAACTGAATATCAGTGAAAATATGCTTTCAGTTTAAAGATATGCAACAGTTAATCAAATCAAAACAGAAATCAAATAACACAGCAAGTTATAGTGGTTCAGAGACTCAAGCTCCTCATCCACTCTCTCTGACTCTTCAGAGAAATTCACTAATCACTTCCTAAGGATTTCTGACTACCGCTGTAGTTTACTAACCTTTCTATTTTGAGCTTTCTGACTACCTCAGTAGTTTACTAACTCAAAACACACACAAGCTTTCTGACTATCCAAGATAGTTTACTCACTTCTTCTCTAGAGCTTTCTGACTACCTCCTTGTAGTTTACTAACTCTTTACAACTCCAACTCACCAATAATCACACTCAAACTACCTTACAAAGGGTTTGGGGTTTCTTGGTTGGTTTCCAACTAGGATGAGATATCCTTTACAATTAAGAACAATGCAAAGGCTAGGATATCTCGACTAAGCTTTGGATATATCTTATCAAGCTAGGCTTAGTGGAATGAGCTCTCTTCGATATAAAGCACTTGGGAAATTCTTGGGTTTTCGAGTGCTTCAACTTGCAATAATAAGTTTGAGCTCT
Organism: Stenogyne calaminthoides; assembly: GCA_037126765.1. Lineage (NCBI taxonomy): Eukaryota > Viridiplantae > Streptophyta > Magnoliopsida > Lamiales > Lamiaceae > Stenogyne > Stenogyne calaminthoides. The sequence goes on from JBBCBC010000020.1 coordinate 10,873,822, forward strand.
TGAGTTGCTTACAAATTTCCCGTAACCTTCAATGTAGATGGTCACAAGTATTTATAGGCAAACACCAAGGTCACTCTTGAAAAACTATCCGTTGGAAGAGATAGCTTCGTGAGTTTCCTCTTATGGTGTGTGATGAACGACTATATTTAGGGTTTGAGACTCCCTAACACGTTTTTAGCCATAGCCTTTCATGAAGCTGGTCATCACTTTTTGCGATGCAGGAACGCAAGATTATCGACATGTTTTCGATGACTGTCATTTGTCGATTGTCGATAATGTCGATCTTTTCTTTTTTTTTGACTTTTGTCTCCAGTTAAATGTAGACACACAACGACTCTTTTTGGTTACCATCTCTGAGTGATATAACCTTAACAACACTTTGTCTTAGTTCCTTTTGTCTGCATGGGAATGTCTTGGGCAATATCTATTTTTCTGGGCAATCACATTTTTTCGATATTGTATCGGCCAGGATAGATATTTTCGATTGCCTCGGAACATTGGGTTTATCTTGAGCATTGATACATTCTGCGAGTCTTGATAATTCTTGTGCCTTGATATCCTTGATCTTGAGTTCTTGATCTTACATCTTACGTCTTACGTGTCTTGAGTCTTACGAGTCTTGAGGGTCTTGAGTCTTGAGGTCTTCGAGTCTTGAGTCTTACGAGTCTTGAGTCTTACGAGTCTTGAGTCTTCGAGTCTTGAGGTCTTGAGTCTTGAGTCTTACGAGTCTTTATAGATATCTTGGCCCGATGTCTTGAGTCTTATCTTTGAGTCTTGATTTTCGATTTCATCTTGAGTCTTGATTCTCGATTCACCTTTGAGTCTTGATTTCTCGATTTCTCTCGGTTTCTCGGTTTTATCTTGAAACTTGAAAAACTTTCATTTCGAAATAGAAACTTGATTTCATCTTGAAACCAGAACTTACCGAGTCTTCAGAATCTTCAGAATTTAACCTGATCTATATCTGCGGACTATACATTGTGCAGATAACATCCTGAACACTCTAAAACTGAATCCTGACTCAACTATCAAGATTATCCTGAACATGTCATACTCAGGGGTTTTGGGATCTAATCAAAATCTCTCTTTATTAAATTCATCTCCCAACAATTTCCCCCTTTTTGATGATGCCAAAACCTATCTTGTTACAAAACATTTAATCTATACTCAGGTTTCAGTTTATCCTATTACAAGATTGGTTTATCTCAAACAATTTCTTAAACAAAGAATCTCCCAACAATTAATCTCAGAGACAACATTCAGGCATATCAAAATTAAAGACATGTAAATTAAGATAATGAGATATTATCTTTTGAGCATAAATGATAAGGTTTCATTGATGATTGGTAGACAGTTACAAATTACAATGATCTTATCTAACAAAACAAAAAACAAAAAGACAAAAAGATAAGAATATTACAAGAGTCTTCTGAGTTGATCTTCAGTCTTCTTTTGCTTTTCTGCTCTGGCTCTTCAGTTTTGATCTTCCACCTCATCAGCAGGCACTTCAAGGTTGAACATTCCATAATATCTTCTTTTCAGCGCATCTGGCCCAACTGAGTGGCGTACTGGGAAATTTCTTGAGCAATGGCTTTCTCATTCACAACAGCCATTATCCAGCCTGGGAGGAGGGTGCAGTATGGACGAGGCGGTTATTATTCAGACCTTTCCTTCATCCGCAAGATTTATCCAGCCTTGAAGGTATTTTGGATAGAAGGTCAGGAGATAGTCAATGAACGCCTCATTGGGATCTGAGCTCTCCCCTCTCCATTCTCTTAGCACATCATAATAGAACCAAAAAATTCTCTTAATTTCTTCCCATGCATCGTTGAGTTGGATTGGCATCCACTTGTCAACATGCGGCCATTTCTGTGCTTGTGCTGTCCCTCTTCTCTTGCTCGCGAACCTCTTGAAACCACTCCTTCTTTTCTGCTCTTCTTCCATCTTCTTTCTGATCATGGGCACACCAGAAACAAAAGCAACAGTTTTCTTAGCTTGCTCAATTTGGAGTGTATTCAGAGCACTTCTAGTGTTGAAGACCTTCTTCTGGGGCACTTCCTCAGACTCTTCAATATCCTGAATCAGCTTTCTCTGAACTGGCTTAGAAGCCTTAGCTCTTTTGCCCTTAGGCTCCTCGAACGCCACAAATTTTCTTTTAATTGGCATTTTGGCTCGGCTTGGCTTGTTCCAACTCTTCTACCACTCGGTTTTTCAAGAAGAACTTCTTGCATTGTTTCCTCTGAAACACGAGTGTGTAGGCCCGCTTCTCCACCTTTTTAAACTTAAGCTTTTCAGTGGCCTCGATCTCCTTCATGGCTTCAACAACGATTTTCTTTTCAGCTTCCTTGACAGTCTTGCCTTTCAAAGTATGTTTCAATAATTTCCTGAGATCAGCTCCAGGTCTTTCCCCCTTCTTGGAACCATACTTAGGCGAGGCTTTCGGAGAAATCTTGTGTCCATATGATCTTGTTCTTTCTTGACACTCCACCTCCCCGCTTAACCGATCCTGCTCCTCTTCGAGCCTTCTAAAGTGGTTCTTCGCCACTGAGAATTCTCCAGAGACATGAGCAAATTGGCTAGAGAGAGCTTCCTTGAACATGTCTGTCATCTTGGCAATGAGCATTGAGCTCATCTCCTCAACAACATTTTTTACCAGCATCTCATTCTTCTCTCGCCAATTTAGCTTCTAGAGATTCGGTTTTGCTCGATGCTTCGCTTGACTCTGCGTCAAATTTCGACCTTTGACCCCTCCATCTTCTCTTCTAACTTTCCTTCCATGGAGGTCGAACTTCTCATCATAGAGTTCTAAAGTTGCACCGATTCAAGAAGAAACTCAAGCTTTCAATATTCTTAACTTTGGTTGGCCAATACCTCGCCGATCCCCGAGCAACTTTGGTCGGGATTGGCTCAACCTTCTCCAACTTCTCCATTACGAGGGTGAGATCAATCTCGGGAGCATATCTGACCGGCTTGTGTCTCCCGAAATGGGTTGTTAAATCTGAGTCTCGATCTGAACTGAGAGCTTGATCTCGAGGCTGGGACTTCACCCGAGCTTGGGTGTCCTTTGAGCCTCGGTCTGAAAAGGCTAACCAGTCGAGAATGTTTGACAATGACCTCTTCAAGATCGGTTTGGTCTTTCTCATCTCGAGATTGACTCTCATCATCCCTTGTTGGTCCCCATCCCGAGATTTGTCTTTGGAGCTCGGGGCACCAACTTCCATGACCTTTTCCTCTCAAGAACTTTCTTCTTAACCAACTCATCAAAGTCGACGTTTTCATTCGAAGCTTGGTTTTCTGAATCGAGAATTGGTGAGCGAGTTGTTTCCTCGTTCCACCGGTCTTCGCCTCTGAATGAAGCTATATGTTGAGCATTTACGGAAGAGTCACGGTTGAGGATGAAGACCGTTGACCTCAATCTGAAAGAAGATATCTTGGAGGTCGGGGGAATGCTTCGAGGGGTAGCGGTCAAGAATGAACCGTTCCTTTGCTTAGCCATTCGGTCTCTTGACTTCACCCTTCTTGAGCATCGGGCTCTCAGGTTCAGGAGAGAAGTCTGCTGAAGGATCAAGTAAAAGATCACTCAGGAGCTCATCAAAGTTCATCGGCTCCTGAGGCTCAGCAATTTCGAGGTTTGTTTGGCGACTCCTCGGTCGAATCGACTTGGTTACGAGGTCCGAGTGGCGCGCCTCCCGAGGGAATTTCGGTTTGCTCGAGGTGCAGTGGGCATTTCCTCAGCAGGAATCTTAGTATCTTCTGCGGTCTGAGCCGGCACTTCCTCAGAAGGAATCTGAACTTTCTCTGAGGTCTGAGGTCCTTGGAATATTTCTTGAGAGAACTTGTCAGAACTTAGCGGCGTCTCAAGAACCTCAGAGAAGACTTGTTCCTTAGTTTGATCCTGTGTTTGTGCCGTTGAGATAACCTGAGCCAATACATGTAAAGGCGATTTCTGAGCTTGTTGGCCCTCAGGTTGAATCTCCTCAGCCTCACTCTCCTCGTCATCATCAGTGAGAACCACCATCCTTTTGCGCTTTGGAGCAAGGGTTTTTTTCTTCAATTTTTCACCCTGCTCCTTCTTGGCCTCCAACAAAGCCTTCCCCTTGGCTTGTTGGGTTTCTTCAGCAGCAGCAGGAACCGACGATTCCATCTTCTTCTCTTTCTTCCCTTTGATGGTCCTCTTTGCAGCAATGGGCATGAACATTACTTTGGACTTAGGGAAAGGAGTAGAGTTGGCAAAGATATCCTCCTCCTCTCGACACATTTCCAAAATAAAAGCTATTTTGGTGGCATGGAGGATCTTGCCTTTGATCGAAATTGAGCCATCCTCATTTTTTATGACCTTGGCTTGCTCACTCACCACCTTGATTAGATACTTCAGCCAATTGAAATCCTTGGTGGGTGAGTCCTCAATCGCCGCCATCAATCGGAGTTTGGGAGTGCTAATCTGCTCAAAACTCCCCGATCGACTCATTATACACTTGCTCACTATATCCATCAACACTCTGTATTTTGGCCTTAAATGCCGCTTATGTAAGGTCGCCTCAAACTTAACAGGATTCTCAGTAATTCTATCAAGATACTCTTGCTCCCGACCTAACATATACAAAGTGGGATCATCTCCCCTATCGTACAACTCAAAAACATCATTTAAATTTCGAGGGACTATGTACAACTCCCTAACAAAATCTACATACTTCGAAATGCGAAACAAAAATCTTGGACTCAATACAATCATCCTCATCTATTTCCATATTAGAGACGAACTCAATTACCTCACGAGAATACTCATCCTCCGGTCAGCTTGCGACTAGATTCGTCAGTTTTGCCAATCGGATCAAGTGAAGCGCCTCTTCTTCATGTTTTTCATTTGAAGTACTCTCCAGAGATACAACGTACTCATACCAAGGTTTATTGGTTTCGGCCAATTTATCGAAAATGGTATAAGTCATTTTGGAAAATTGAAGGTTTAGGGTTTCAGAGTGATGAAGATTTTCTGGGCAAAGGGGATTTTATTTGCAGAGTGATTTGGGAACGAGGGTTTAATAAAAAATGGCTTGAATGGCTTCTCAAGGAATATATAGATCGAGATCGTGGGAAGTCATACCGGTTTGGTGAAAATCAACGGTTGAGATCTATCATCGATTAATCGGGTATGCGAAATGACTCTCACGAAAAGTAAGCCGCCATTTTAACCTCATTGGTGATTAAAAGCAACAGAGCATTTAATGACTGTTGACCTTCCTCGGCTTTTCAAAGATCCCGCCCAAAACATTATTCAGGTGTTTTGTATTTATTGCAAATGATTACTGAGTTTCACTTAAGCAAATAAATGAGTTGCATGAGTCATTACTTCTTCAGACTAATTTCCCTCTATCAGTCTTACTGAGTATTGACCTTGATAAAATGTCAGTATGATACTGAGTACTGAATCCGATTCAGTATGATACTGAGTACTGACCTTCAGTACACCTGAGTTTCTCAAGACTCAGTTCAGTATTTCCTATTTTATCCCGAGTTTCTCAGTAGAATTCTGAGAAAACTTCATGCATCTGAAAACCTTCAATTTTTCAGATTTACTCTATACACCTGGATCCAACATCCCTAATTCAACTGATAGTTCCTGAAATCTTGATTCAGCCAAAGGTTTAGTCAAGATATCAGCTCTCTGCTTATCAGTATGAATTTTCTCCATCCTGATGTCCTTTTTCTCGACATGATCTCTTATGAAGTGATGTCTGATATCCACATGTTTGCATATAGTGTGCAAAACCGGATTTTGTGAGATAGCAATAGCACTATTATTATCACAAAATATGGGTACTTCATTGGCAACAACTTTATAATCTCTTAATTGTTGTCTGAGCCAGAGAATCTGTGCACAGCAGCTTCCTGCAACCATGTATTCAGCTTCAGTAGTACTGGTTGCTACTGAGGTCTGTTTCTTTGAAAACCAAGATATCAGCTTACTTCCAAGAAATTGACAAGTTCCTGTAGTGGACTTCCTGTCAATTCTACAGCCTCCATAATCAGCATCTGAATAACCAGTTAACTCAAGGTTATCATCAGCTGGATACCATAATCCTCTATTCACTGTGCCCTTAAGATACTTCAGTATCTTTTTGGCAGCCTCTATGTGACTAACCTTAGGATTAGCTTGGTATTTTGCACATATCCCAATAGCAAATATTATATCAGGCCTACTTGCTGTGAGATAGAGCAATGATCCAATGATCCCTCTACAATCAGTATGACTTACTGATTTGCCTTCAGGATCAGGATCCATCTTGTAGTTAGTATTCATGGGAATTCTAACTGCATTGCAATTCCGTACACCATACTTTGCAATCAGATCTCTGGTGTACTTTGCTTGGTTGATGAAGATTCCTTCCTTTGATTGTTTCACTTGAAGACCTAGAAAGAAATTCATCTCCCCCATCATAGACATCTCAAATTTGCCTTTCATCAGTGTAGAAAACTTTTCACACAACTTATGATTTGGAGATCCAAAAATGATGTCATCTACATATATCTGAACTAGTAAGATATCTTCCCCATCTTCTATTCTGAATAAAGTTCTATCAACAGTTCCTTTGACAAAACCGTGGTTAGTAAGAAACTGAGAAAGAGTATCATACCATGCTCTTGGTGCTTGCTTAAGACCATACAAGGCTTTTCTGAGCCTGTAAACTTGGTCATTCTGTCTGAAACCAGGAGGTTGTTCCACATAAACCTCTTCTTTAAGCACACCGTTCAGAAATGCACTTTTCACATCCATCTGATAGACTGTGAACTTCATGTGGGCAGCATATGCAAGAAACAATCTGATGGCTTCTAGTCTTGCAACAGGTGCAAAGGTTTCATCATAATCCAAGCCTTCTTCTTGGGAATAACCTTGTGCAACTAGCCTTGCCTTGTTTCTTACAATGTTGTTGTTCTCATCTCTTTTATTCTTAAATACCCATTTGGTTCCAATAACATTGTGCCTTTCAGGTCTATCCACTAGCTCCCATACTTCATTCATTGAGAATTGATTCAGCTCTTCTTGCATAGCAGTAATCCAAAAAGAATCTTGCAGAGCTTCATCAATCTCAGTAGGCTCTTTCTCTGATAGGAAGCAGCATAATAGTGCACTCTCACCATGGAACCTTCTTGTCTTAACACCATCAGTTAGATCACCCACAATCTGACTTGTAGGATGACTATCTAACCAACTTCTTCTAGATGTTCCCCCTTCAATAGTATCCTCAACATTTGAAATGTTAGGTTCAGGCAGTTCAATAAACTCAGGGAACAACAGAAAAGGAGAAAGGGAATCATCTTCCTCAGGGGAAATTCCATTCAGAACATTTTCAGTGGCATTTGTTCCCCTTTGGTTGATAGATTCAGAATTTACCTCAGCTGTGACCACATCTTCATTGGCATCACATACCTGAGTCTGAACTGGTGTCTGTTCAGATTGGTCTACCTTTGGTGTATTGGCTTTCCTGAGTCTCACCATCCTGAGTTCCATCCTGAACTTCTTTGTCTGAGTCTGAGTCACTCCATTCATAGAAGGTGACTGACTTCTTCTTTTCAGGTTCAGTGGATGATTTGTCATTCTTTTTCAGGCTTAATCTGGTGATTCTCTTGGTCAGTTCTTCTGCATCATGTTCCAGTTTCTTCTAAACACAAGTAGATTCATCAAAAACAACATGAGGTGTTTCCTCCACAATAAGAGTCCTACAGTTGTAAACTCTGAAAGCTTTACTAACTTCAGAATATCCTAAGAATATTCCTTCATCAGCTTTGCTATCAAATGTTTTCAACTGATCTTTACCATTATTGTGTATGAAACACTTGCAACCAAACACACGAAAGAAAGAAACAAGAGGCTTCCTTTCATTCCAAAGCATGCAGTATTGACAGCTTCAGCCCAAAATCTTTTAGGGATATCAGCTTCAGCTATCATGGTCCTTGCAGCTTCTTTTAAAGTCCTGTTCCTTCTCTCAGCAACACCATTTTGTTGAGGGGTCCTTGCAGCTGATGTTTCATGAGTAATTCCATTTGCTGCACAATAATCAGATATAAAATGGTTTATAAATTCAGTTCCTTTGTCAGATCTAATTTTGACCACACTCAGGTTCTTTTCAATACTGAGCCTTTTCAGTAATTCAGGCAGCTTTATCCGAGTCTCTTTCTTACTGAGTAAGAATATGACCCAAGTATATCTTGAGTAGTCATCAACTACTACGAGTGTATATTTCCTACCATTAGTGCTCACTGGTGTTACTGGACCAAAAAGATCCATATGCAACAATTGAAGTATTCTTTCAGTAGAAACATCTACTTTGCTTTTAAATGATGCTTTAACTTGTTTTCCTTTTTGGCATGCATCACAAACATGTTCCTTATTGAACACTTCATTTGGCAACCCTCTCACAAGAGCTAATCTTGCAAGCTTATTCAGGGTTTTGAAATTCACGTAATTCATTCTTTTATGCCATAACCAACTGGTATCTGTGGAACTTTTAGCAACCAAACATGTATCTTTAGGAGTTGAACTCCAATCAGCAAGATACACATTTCCTTTTCTTGTACCCGTTAGTAATATTTTCTGTGAGATATCATCTTTCACATAACATAAGTTCTTAGAGAACTCAACATTAAATCCCTTATCACAGAATTGGCTTATTGAAAGCAAATTATGCTTTAATCCAGATACATATGAAACACCATGGATATGAACTGAGTCTATTTCCAAAGTTCCATATCCTTCAGTCTGTCCCTTGGAGTTATCTCCAAATGTGATCTGAGGGCCTCTTTGTTCAACATAGTCACTGAGTATTTCCTTGAATCATCGTCATATGTCTTGAGCATCCTTTGTCAAGATACCATCTGTTGAGAGCCATTTCATTTCCACTCATCGGTCTTTATGTGATCTTCAATCACTCGGTGGTTCTTGTTTTTCTCTCTGAAAAAAATAGATCAATTCTTAGGTACCCAATTTGTGTAGGGTCCTACCATGTTAGATGTACCTTTCAGAATCCAAATCTGCCTGACAACTCTAATCACTTTAGAGTGGCTGATCTATCTTCCATATACATCTACATACACATTTACTACTCACGGGTGCCTTAGCGGTTTCGATGTATGAGTGCTTTTAGCATGAACATGAGCCTTAGAGTTTTTTCTTTGGTTCAGGCCTTTTGTTCCATTGCTTTGGCTTCTGTGCAACCGGTCTGAATCTTTGCTGACTCGGGTTTAGGTAACCTTTACCCTTAGGCAAGTGGGGCTTAGGTTGCCTGTACTGAAATAAGGGTCTTTCAGTATACTGAGGACTTGGTCTCTTCAGTTGAGAATGTCTCTGCTTTGAGTGTTTCTCTTCGAAGATTCCTCTCTTTGGTTAAGTCAGATCCTTTCGGGTTTGCATTCTTAGCCCGAGGCTTGAAGTACTTTTTCGAAATTTTCCAGTGAGTGCTTTCGGGTTTTCTAGCCTTCACTTGAGGTTTGGGCTTTCTTACCGATCATTCGGGATTTTTCTTTGGAACCAGAGGTCCTTTTCCTTGTCTAAAACCTTGGGCATTTCTTGATTCGAAGTGTAGGTGCCATTTGGTTTAACAAAGATTGTCTTCTTGCTACTTGATGCAAAGATTGAGATGACCTTGTGAGGTTCCCCTGGAATGTATCCCAATCCAGATTTTATAGTGGCGGTCTCTCGATAACTCAATTTCATCTATTACTTTAGATCACGATTATTCAATAGAGTTAGCTTCTTTTCGCACACTATCCTCACATTTCTGTAGAGAGTTTCATGCTTCTCGGAGAGGTCATTGAACTTAGTTACGATCATTGAATCTCTTGATTGGATTTCTCTAGCTTTTTGATTAGGGTCACTATCAACTTCTCTTTCTTCGAGAGTTGTACTTTCGTAACATCCGGTTCATCAAGAGCTCCCATTAATTGAGAAGTGATTTGATATTGCTTTAGAGTCTTTCCACTTAAGATTTTTGGCCTTGATTCTTTGTTCGCGCTCTTGAGTTTCATTTAGCAGTTCTTAAAAAAAAGATAGTCCTTCATCGGACTCTCAAAAGAATCCATCAGTCAAACCGATCAATTTTATAGTGGAACTTGATAACTCTTGTGCTAGTGTAGGAGCAACAACAGAGAAAGAAGAGTTTACCTTCTCAATGACCATTAGGCGAGAGATCATCACTTTCACCGCATCGAGAATATTTCATCGAAGAGCTAGATCCTTCCTCGAATGTTCTTCTTCGCAACCATGGCTTTCTTGCTAGAGAACTTCTTGTCTCTTTTAGCTTGTCTTTCTTCTTCTCTCCTTAGACTCGTGTCTGCATAATCATCCGAAGTGACTTTTCTTCCGCAATTGTAGCATCTGTTGGCATCATCATCCCGATCACTTTCTTCTTTGGACTTGGAGTCCTTCCTTTTGGATGAAGATCCTTCAAACTTTCGTGTCCTTCTTCTTCTCGGTTGATTTGTCCTCGGGTTTCTTTCCGCACTGTGATTCCCTGTAATAGTTTTTGTATTTTCCATATCGACTATTAAGTCTTTCAAACCTCCTTGCCATCGTCTTTAGCTTATCCTCAAGCTCATCCCGATTCTTAGCAAAAGGGAGTTCTCGAACTCTCTAGTTTTACAAGTTTTATCATTGGCTTTGAAAGCCACATTTTTTACTAGATGATGAATCATCTTTTTTGTCAAACCTTTTTAGATTTCTTATCAATTCTTAACTCATAGGCCTTCAAATTTCGAGAGAAGACTTGTTGATATGGCATTGAATTAATGTTTTTGGTGTTTTCAATCACCACGACATGTATATCCCATTTCTTAGAAAGACCTCTAAGAATTTTCAATGCAACTTCTCTCTGTGGATATTTCTTTCCAAGTGCATTTAGATCATTCATAATGCTAGTGAATCTGACTTCCAATTTGTCTATAGATTCACCTTCTTCCATTTCAAAACTATCAAACTTTCCAATTGCAACTGAAAGTTTGTTTTCCTTGATATGATCTGTACCTTGGCACATTACAGCTAGTGTATCCCAAATTTCTTTTACAGTGTTACAGTGAGAAATCATTCCCATCACACCATCATCAATTGTACTGTATAGTGTGTCTTTAGCAATATAGTCTATATTAACTAACTTCCTCTCCTCAGGAGTAAGTTGGTCATCAGACTTAGGAAATTCTGTCCTGGGATCATTTCTCTCATTTTCTGTTCCTCTGGGATTCACCACAGTAAATTGGAATGGCCCTTCAGAGACCACTCTCCACATACGTTCATGTTTAGAATACAGGTGAGTCTGCATTCTCAGTCTCCATAAATCATAGTTCTCTACTGAGAACATGGGAAGTTTCTTAGAAGACATTTTGTCTGAGTCTTTCAAGAATTCAGCAAATAAGATCTGTTCAGATAGACCACAAGTATTTTAGCAAATAAGACTTTGGTCAACAAAAAGTGGTCAAGTTGAACCCCGCTCGATACCACTTGTTGCTCCCGGTGCAACGAAGTCTTACACGTGTATGGGGGAATACACGTGTTCAAATGATTTTAAAACTTTTCTTTATCGAGGTCACTTGGGTCGGTCAGTTGTCTCGATGATTTGGTCCGAGAAGCACAAATCGCCTCGAGTCAAAGTCTACCCGAGATAAGTGATCCCGAAGCCGCTTTTCAGATACCTCAGATAATCCCAACCGATCCCCGAGTTTTCAGAGATCCCGAGTCGCTTGGATCGGATAACTAACTTATTGAACCCTCAGAAGAGTAAGTTCAGTTTGGTAACTATCTGTTCTAGCTACTCAGATGTGCGAAATGGTTGGCCCTACGTTTATACTCGTTTTATGCTTTGCTGAAAACCTTCATTTTTAATGGAACAATGATTAGGCTGTGATTCAGTTCAGATGCAACTTCAGTGGATTGATTCCAACTGAATATCAGTGAAAATATGCTTTCAGTTTAAAGATATGCAACAGTTAATCAAATCAACACAGAAAGCAAATAACACAGCAAGTTATAGTGGTTCAGAGACTCAAGCTCCTACGTCCACTCTCTCTGACTCTTCAGAGAAATTCACTAATCACTTCCTAAGGTTTTCTGACTACCTCTGTAGTTTACTAACCTTTCTATTTTGAGCTTTCGACGACTACCTCAGTTTACTAACTCAAAAAAAACACACACAAGCTTTCTGACTATCCAAGATAGTTTACTCACTTCTTCTCTAGAGCTTTCTGACTACCTCCTTGTAGTTTACTAACTCTTTACAACTCCAACTCACCAATAATCACACTCAAACTACCTTACAAAGGGTTTGGGGTTTCTTGGTTGGTTTCCAACTAGGATGAGATATCCTTTACAATTAAGAACAATGCAAAGGCTAGGATATCTCGACTAAGCTTTGGATATATCTTATCAAGCTAGGCTTAGTGGAATGAGCTCTCTTCGATATAAAGCACTTGGGAAATTCTTGGGTTTTCGAGTGCTTCAACTTGCAATAATAAGTTTGAGCTCTTGAGTTGCTTACAAATTTCCCGTAACCTTCAATGTAGATGGTCACAAGTATTTATAGGCAAACACCAAGGTCACTCTTGAAAAACTATCCGTTGGAAGAGATAGCTTCGTGAGTTTCCTCTTATGGTGTGTGATGAACGGCTATATTTAGGGTTTGAGACTCCCTAGCACGTTTTAGGCAATAGCCTTTCATGCAGCTGGTCATTACTTTTTGCGATTGAACGTAGTACTCCGACATGTTTTTCAAATGACTGTTTGTCAAGGTCGATTGTCGATAATGTCTGATCTTTGTCTTCTTTTTTTTGACTTTTGTCTCCAGTTAAATGTAGACACACAACGGCTCTTTTTGGTTACCATCTCTGAGTGATATAACCTTAACAACACTTTGTCTTAGTTCATTTTGTCTGCATGGGAATGTCTTGGGCAATATCTATTTTTCTGGGCAATCACGTTTTTCTCAGTATTGTATCCTTCAGATAGATATTTTCAGTGCCTCGGAACATTGAGTTTATCTTGAGCATTCAATACATTCTTCGAGTCTTGATAATTCGCGTGCCTTCAAACATCCCGGTCTTGATTCTTGATCTTACGTGTCTTGAGTCTTGAGGTCTTTCGAGTCTTGAGGTTTTTCGAGTCTTACGAGTCTTCAGGATCTTCTGAGTTTTTATAGATATCTTGACCGATGTAATTGAGTCTTAATCTTGAGTCTTGATTTCTCGATTTCATCTTGAGTCTTGATTCTCGATTACACCTTTGAGTCTTGATATCTCGATTTCACTTTGAGTCTTGATTTCTCGATTTCTCCATCGAGTCTTGATTTCTCGATTTCTCTTTGAGTCTTGATTTCTCGATTTTAATTTGAAACTTGAAACTTGATTTCATATGAAACTTGATTTCTTGAAACTTATCGAGTCTTGTAATCTTTGAATTTAACCTCGATCTATATATCTCACGACTATACATTGTGCAGATAACATCCTGAACACTCTAAAACTGAATCCTGACTCAACTATCAAGATTATCCTGAACATGTCATACTCAGGGGTTTTGGGATCTAATCAAAATCTCTCTTTATTAAATTCATCTCCCAACATCTTGTATTCCAAGAATACATATCTTCATTCCATAACAAAATTCAAAGAAAATATTTCTCCCCTTTTATTTACTATTTTCGAAATTCAGGAAAAATAGGCAACAAAAATTTATTTTATTTTTAAACACCTTTTTCAGTTATTGGACTTTATGTTGGGCTACTTGAGGGGCCTTTAGGAGAATTAAAATTGGATCTTCTAATGGATCTTGAATTATCAATATTGAGCCACAATATTATTCAAGCCCATAAATATTAATTAATCCCACTACATAATTAATATTGCACTATCCATCTTAACCCATATTACAGTCAATATGGCTCCCAGTTATTATTTCCCGTGTTTAAGATTATCTAGCCCATTAATTAATTCAAGCCACTGAAATAACTTTCCATTAATTAATATCTTTTATCCTTGGTAAAGGAACGGTTCAACATTATTATTCATCTGGGAAACTAGTTCCACTTGCAAGATTTGGTATGATAAAACTTATGAACCTCCCAAGGGGCAAATCGAACAAAGCCGCATTTGCACACGATTCTCCGTATTAAATCTTAGCAACACATGTGACCAATAATATTGCCCAAGATATAAAGTATTGAATCTCGTTGATTCTCTACCCATAATAAGTCAAAGCAATAATTACTAACCACAAGCGATCCTATTTAAGGGACAAAGATTAAGAAATAACGAACCATTGAGGTCTAATTCATCCTAGTTCAGTTCTGAAGAATTTATCCTCCTGTAGGACCTCTTCAGTGCACTAGACATGCACTAGTGTAATCTCTTGGTCAAGACAAGCCAATCTGAGAGTTACACTTCAACCTTTCACGATGGATTGTTCATTTCCATCTAGGTCGTGAATGGTGTACTTTTGGTTACAAGGGACTGTTAGTTTAATCTTCTGTGATCTGGTATCACTAAATTAACAACAATGTAACACGTACTATTTATTGAACAGTTATGCAGTAAATATATGTAACATTCGATGATATTTACAGCATCAGTGATAAACAATTTAATTCAGTAAATAAGTCCGAAATTCAGTTTGATTATACAAAGTAAAAGCATACTTTCCAGTATAATCCCAACAGTTCAGAGACTCAAACTCCTACATCCACTCTCTTTGATCTTCAAAGAAATTCCTTAACACACTTCCTAAAACTTTCAGGCTGACTCACTGCAACTTACTCACTTTTCTACCTTGAGTTTTCTGGCTGACTCACTGCAGCTTACTAACTCAACACACACAAGTTTTCAGACTACCACAAGTAGCTTACTAACTTCTCCTCTAGAGTTTTCTGGCTGACTAACCTGCAGCTTACTCACTCTTTACAACTCTAACTCACCAACAAATCACACACACAAACTACCTTGACAAAGGGTTTGGGTTTGGTTGGTTTCCAACTAGGGTGAGATATCCTTTACAATAAGAACAAATGCAAATGCTAGTATATCTCTACTAAGCTTTGGATATATCTATCAAATCTAGGCTTAGTGAATGAGCTCTCTCCAATGTGAAACACTTGGGAAATTCTAGGGTTTTCGAGTGCTTCAATTTGCAAGAATACGAATGAGCTCTTGAGTTGCTTTAATTTCCCGTAACCTCTCAATGTTGGAGATCACTGGTATTTATAGGCAACTTCACCAATGGTCACTCTTTGAAAAACTATCCGTTGAAAGAGATAGCTTCAAGAGTTTCCACTTCTGGTTATTGATGAACGACTATTTTTAGGGTTTGAACACTCTCTTGCATGTTTTAGGTAATATGCAACCATGTAGCCAATCACCAATTTTTGCAGTCTGGAACATAGTACTACTGACAAAATTGATTGCCAATCGCTTTTCAAAGGTCGATAGAAAATGCGGTGTTGTCTTCCTCTGATTGGTTCTTGTCTTCAGTGAATGTAGACAAATAAAATGGCTCTTTTAGGTCAATCTCTCTGAATGAGACAACCTTAAACAACACTTAGACTTAGTTCCTTTTGTCTGCTCTTGAATGTTTTGGGCAACATTCATTCTTTATAAATGTGCGTCTTTCTCAGTTTTGCATGTACTCAGATAGATATTCTTGAGTCCTCCGAACATTCGAGTTTTTACGAGTCTTGATAACCGAGTTTTCGATTATCTTCCGAGTCTTGATTATCTTTTGAGTCTTGATATCTTCCGAGTCTTGATATCTTCGAGTCTTGATATCTTACGAGTCTTGAGATCAAAAACCTGATTAATATCTGCTGACTATACATGGTGCAGATATCTTCCTTAACTATTCTATACTGAAACCTGACTCAGACTATCAAGATTATCCTGAACATGTCATACTCAGGGGTTTTGGGATCTAATCAAAACTCTTTATTAAATTCATCTCCCAACAGTTATATATATGCATTATCATTATTTAAAAATATATATATATATATATATATATATATATATATATATATTTAACGATAACATAACAGTGATAGTATTTATGCATAACGGTAATAGAGTTCACCGTACAGGAGATTTACTCAAGTTCATTAATTTATATCTAACATTATAATTTTTAGGGAAAATTAATCTTTTTGTCATGTAACTTTGACCCATTTTTATCTTAGTCCAGTCTTATCTAAAAGCTCAAGCTTGTAGAGAGGTGAATAATTAATTCATTTGTATATAGTTCCCTAATACTATCCCTCACTTGTGATTAATTCATTTGTATATAGTTCCCTAATTCTCTCCCTCACTTGTGGACTGGGTTATCCTCTGAGCTGTCAACTCCATCAATGGGAGGAAGAAGAGGCCCAATAAGTGTATAATAAAATGTGGATGGGTAGAGTTTTTTGCTGTCATCGGGGTTTGAACCCAGGACGAGAGCGTGAGCCTAGAGGCTCTGATACCATGTAAGAATCTCGTCTCATCTAAAATCTCAAGCTTGTAGAGAGGTGATGAACTAATTCGTTTGTATATAGTTCCCTAATAACTCCTACTAACTTAATATTTTTTTATTGTGATCCTGTAACTTTACAAAATTTGACTTTTTCGTCTGGTCACCGGCTAGTTACCTGCAAAGCAGGTGACATGACTAAAAAATTGAATTTTTCTAAGTTACATGACTAAAATCAAAATTCGTAAATTATGATCTTGATCCTGTAATTTTAAAAATTTAACTTTTTAGTTCTGTCACCTGCTATTGCAGGTAACTAGCCGGTGACATGATGAAAAAGTAGAATTTTGTAAACTTAATTACATAACCAAAATAAAAAATCATAAATTAGTAGGACCAAGATCAAAATAGGTCAAATTTATCTAAATTTTACATTAGTTATATATAGAGTATCAAATTGTGGCTTATTAAAATTTATTCATAGCTAGCTAGTTATAACTATTAATGAACTATATACAAATGAATTAATTCATCACCTCTTTAGAAACTTGAGTTTTTAGATGAGATGAGATTCTTACATGGTATTAGAGCCTTTAGGCTCACGCCCTAGTCTTGGGTTCAAACCCCGCTGATAGCAAAAACTCTACCCACATTTTATTATACACTTGTTGGGCCTCTTCGGATCTCCTCTTTGTCCCAATGATAGAGTTGACAGCCCAGATGATAAATCAGCCCACAAGTGAGGGAGAGTATTAAGGAACTATATACAAATGAATTAATTCATCACCTCTCTACAACTCTTAGATGAGACGAGATTCTTACAATAAATACCAACTCAAAGCAGAGTACCAAGTATTTGAGTAAGATAAATTTCATTTAGAACAATTTCACGACTTATTATTACACACAAGAATTTGTCGATATTATAAACCATATAATGCATAAAAATTATTTCCTTAACTAAAATGACATTTCAATCATCTAGTTGTAGCCTGCATGAATATACAAATTAAACAGAAAGTTTTCAATTGTATTTTCTTCGTTTCTCAGCAATGCCCGAAAGTTTTCAAATTGATGGAATATTAGGTGAACAATCTAAAGGTCGGTCACAGTAATTCCCGCCAATAAATTAGTTTTGTTGAAAATTCAGTAGTCATGCACCTTGAAATTTTTTGTAGTCAATTATTTATTTTTTGGTAAGGAAGAGACGAGAAACTCTTCCACCCGTATTGTTGATCGATCAATTGGGGGGTATGAATCGAGGGATGCACACACGGGTAGAGAGAGTCAATATGATTTAATTTTTAGAATAAACCTCCATAATATTTCAATAGAAATTTGTGCAACACGGGGTTAATTCGAACCTTTAACTTGTCACATGTTTGAGGCATGCATGAAAAAAGTTTGTGCAGAATATACTCTATCCATCCTGAATTTTATAAATTGCAGGTTAACTGTCTTCTCTTACATGATCTTCTATTGTGAGAGCATGACATGCATGTGATCGATGGCCTCCGAGGAATCTGACAAGTGATATCTTTTGCATTATTGCAAAAATAAGATTGCATGCAAAATGATGCTAGCTGTTCCATCCACCCACCTTTAAATGGACATCGAATTATTGCATGTAGATAGGAATAATTATTAACACATACATGCAACGAAAATAAAAAGGAATGAAATTTGATTCCAATGTCAAAATGCTTCAATCTTATACGTACGTTTAACGTGACCATTTCAAAATGGAACAATAGGAGCCTACTCATCTGACGTGGCATCCACATGGGCAAATGAGTGGGCCCCAATTCTTGATATTCGAGTAAGAAAAAACTAGGGGCAGTGAAATGTGAAGCCTTGCAAATAACATCTTCCCCTCATAACACCTTGCCAGAAATGGGCAAAGAACAGAGAATAGCATTTCAAACTCTTTTTTCAGCAATAATGCTAATCGGAATCATCCAAAAATAAAGTGACATGTCATAATTGACTTCTTTTTTGTGGAAACCAATTTCTAGCTTAATTATTACTACAATCTTTTCTTTTCATAACTTTACACATTATTTCCTCCTCGTGTCGTCTCGTCCAAATTTAGAGCATTTCTTCACTCTTCAACACTTTATTAACGTTATAATCAATTTTGGTCAGGACTTCCTGACTTCATGTTACACAAGACTAATGGTGTGTTTTGAAACACTTAAAACAGCTTCCAGAAGCACTTATTTTCAAATCTCCCTCTCACAGCTTTTGAAAATAAGTGCTTCTGAAAGCTGTTTTAAGTGTTTCAAAACACCACATAAGTCTTGTATGCATCCAAGTCCACCATGCACTCATTGTGCATTTTAAAACAATGCAACTTGTTATGTCGAAAGATGCAACTTGTGTATATTGAAATGTGCAACTATTTTTTCATATTAATAGTTGCACGGTTCAATGTAAACAAATTGCATCTTTCAGTTTAACAAGCTGTACGATTCTAATTAAAATGCACTATGAGTGCACGGTGTACCTGAATGCACATGAGAACCACTCGTTACACAATTATATTTGTAAAAAAATTTAAACCTCCTTTATGAATGGCACATGAGATAAGAGTGTTGTCAATTTAAGGACAATATATAATGACTTTGTGGCAAAAAAAAATTACTCATTCCGTCTCATGAGGACTTGAACACTGAAAATGACACACAAACAAAGTAAAGTGGGTTTTAGTGGGTTTGAGTGGAATAAAATAAATGTGTTGTTAGTGTATTAATATTATGTTTGTTTCTATTTTAGGAATGTTCAAGTAATGTTGAGACGTCCAAATAAGACAAGTGTTCAAGTAATCGCGGGACAAAGAGAGTATCTTTTAATTTTTTGCGAAAGAAAAAAAAATATTTTTCTCAAATTTAGGACTGTAAAATGCAACGTTCGTAGAATATATTAATTAATGACCTACATTTGCGCCAAAAATAAATTAATAACCTTCATTTACCATAATTAAAATATATTGTCCTTATATTGTCACCCCGAACTAAGGACCATAAATTTTTATCTTTCTTGTCTCTGTGTCATTCTTCTAAAATATTTTGAGCTGAGAAGAATTGTATAACAGAAAATCCGGATTGCTCCAGTCAGATTATCCCATTATGGCCCCACAAAATAGTTCTTCTTTAGTAGTATATAAACCCCATATCAACTCATTCTCCAAAATCACCAACTTCAAACATCAAATACTCCCTCATTTCTTCTATATTTTCACAAGCAAGACATCAATATTATACATATACACAAAATGAGTAGGCAAGGAGATTGGATGTGCGGTGCATGCCAACACCTAAACTTCCAAAAACGAGACTCTTGCCACCGGTGTGGGTGCCCCAAATATGCAGGGGCATCTGACATGTCTTCATATGCAATGAACAAGACTGAGGTGTTAGCCGGAGATTGGTACTGCGCCGCCATGAACTGTGGGGCCCACAACTACGCCAGTCGAACGAGCTGCTACCGATGCTGTGCTTCCAAGGATTACTGCGGCTACGGAGCTGGAATCATGGCCACTGCTGCGGGTTGTGCTTATGATGCTGCTGTTCCTGGCTGGAAAACCGGCGATTGGATTTGCACCAGGTTTGTGTTTATCACTTTGTACTATAACAAATGATACTTTTAGTAGAAAGAACCAATACTATTGAACTAATACCTTTTAATGAAACAACTAATACTATTTAAAAATATATACACAAAATGCAAACTGGTTTCATGGTAAAACTGGCTTACATTGGTCTTATTTATAATGTAAAACAGTTGTATTGTGCAATTGGTTCACAATCACAACTACCACTTTGTAGTATAACAATTAATACTGTGTAAAAATATACACAAACTCTGGTTTACGGTATGTATAATATTTTTTTCAATGCGACATAAAATTAATAATTTAGATAATTAAACATCTCACTTTTAATTTGATATATACATGAACAGATTAGGATGTGGCATGCATAATTATGCTAGCAGGATGGAGTGCTACAAATGCCAAACTCCTAGAGATTTTGGTAAGATTAATTCATTTATTAATCTCTCTTAATTTTTCGATTCACCTACCCTTAATCAATTATGCATATTAGGTATTAATTCTATCTTATTGTTTATTTTTTCAGGGGCAGCAATGTGATTCGAGTATTTGTTGGAATTCTATTCTCCGCAACTCCTTTTTTGGGTTTACTTTTCTCTAGGTTTTTTTTTTCCAACTTATTAGTAAGCTTTAGTTGCGGGTTTGGTAACTGATTTTGGGTGGCATTTTTCACTTCTTCAAACATGCCAACAAGGTTTCATTTCGCTTCAATGTATGGTGCAAAGTGTTCCCAGCATGATTAATTAATGAATTGTTAATGAAATCTCTCAACTTAATTGTCTCCAATCACTCAATCACTTTTGTTCTTTTTTTTTTTTACAAATTTATAATTTTTAGAGACTATCTCTTCTCTTGTGAGATGGATATAAAAAAAATCACTAATTAATTAGTCAGAAATTAAAAAAAATAATTCAAAATGGGTTAGTGAATAAATATTTAAAAAATGAGTAAGGTACATTTTATTTGTATCCAATCCATGGCTTGTTAGATATACAGCGTGTAATGTCACCTTAATAACTTGTCTAAATTTTTAATTAATGCTTATATATAAATAATTAAATTCTTGACTTAGAAAAAATTAAACTAATAATTAGGAAAGCATGTGTGATGTGTAGTATCTCTACCAGTTGAAGTCATTGTTGATATCATAGAAAAGAAATTTATTCTCTTGGAAAAAAGAGTCGCAAGTAAGTGAATAAGTTGTTATAAATGATGAGAGAGTAGATAAGAACCAGATGCTCCCTTTTTTGAGCTAGCAGGAGTCAATTCCTATACTATTGGTTGATATGCTGCATTGTAAGTTATTAACAACATGTCATTCCATTATTGGACACCTCCAAACCCTATCTAGTTAAAAGATGAAGGCATTTTTAACTTTAGGATGCATGTCAGATTTTGGGGAATAATATTACGGCTATAAGTCTTGTTTGTTGCATTAAAACTTGCAGACTTGTTAAATTGAAATTGTGTTTGAGAGTACAAACTGTGGATTAGATTTAATCCAATTGAATTGTTGACTCGTATAATTCAGTGAATTATTTGTGAGTCAAAGGTGGCATTACGGGCCCACTTGAAATTGAATTTAATTTTGGTATTTTGACCATTATTAAATCAAAGTATCAAACTCGGATTTGTTAGGGCAAACAAAATTACAGATTTTAAGGTCCAA
The DNA here is from genome assembly GCA_037126765.1 of Stenogyne calaminthoides. Taxonomy (NCBI): domain Eukaryota; kingdom Viridiplantae; phylum Streptophyta; class Magnoliopsida; order Lamiales; family Lamiaceae; genus Stenogyne; species Stenogyne calaminthoides. Next base: position 10,895,569 of record JBBCBC010000020.1, read on the forward strand.
CAAAGAAATTTGAATTTAATGGTAAATTCAAAACGTTTGGTTTTCCAATTTGTTTCGAGATTGTGTCGAAATTAATATTTGGTGAATATTAATATATGGACAAGCAACTCGAATGTGGGGAATGAAGTTTCGCCACAAGATACATTTGAATGTAAGGGGTAAGAGATCTCTCCATGGAGACATTCGAATGTGAGGTTGTTAGCAAAAGGCGTAGCCTTAAAGCTAAATGGAAAACCTAAGGCTGACGGTGCCTAGTGGAATGTTTTCCACAAGTGATATGGATTTGTTCAATCATGTTATTGGAAAGTCACCACACAAGGAGATAAGATCATGAAGAAATGATAGAGTGATCCTACAATTATCTCGAAGTGTGGGGGGTGACTTGTAAAGATTCAAGCACTAGTAGTGCTTATCTATCCATAATGAACAAATCTTATGTGTTCCTAAAATGGAATACGAAATATCCAAACGTGTTGAAATGATACACATTAGTAAAACTGGATATTTTGACACAGACTCGCTCCAAGCCCATCAGTGAAAATATGGGGGAGTAGTATCATAAAAATCCTCTAAACAAATATGCAATGAATTGAAAGATTATTGCATTTGGATAAAAACCCGGCCGGTTAAAGATGAAATGTTTATGAGGATAATGGGTAAGGGGAATGGAGCTAAAACCCACACATAAAAGGGTGTTCATAGCGGTAACTCATCCATGATGACTGAAGGATCCCAAGAACTTGGTTCAATGAGACAACTAAGTTATGAAGCACTCAGACATGCACTTGAAAAATAATTTTCAAGCTCATTCTCGAATCCCTTCAAGTGCAAATTGCACCTTCAAGTGCATAAACCTGATGACGTGTGGTAAGGTTAAACTTAACAACTTTTAATGATTCCTATACCTTTTATGGTGGAGTATTGTAGGGTACTCTTGATGGGAGATCACATATATAGGTGTGAAGTGGGGCCGCTTCAACTGACACTTCAGTACACACTTATGAATCCGAGATATGGTCCACGGCCAAAATGGACAACAACGTGAGAACCAAAAATATTAGGAAGGTTATTGTGTTTTTGCTATTGTCTTGGTATACACATAAAGCTGCTCAGTTCAAGACATCGCGTTCACTGAGCTACGAGTATATCCGATAGTATTCAACTAGGGAAGGTTCAAAGCCACAAGTTACCTATCACGATGCAATAATTGACCGCTTGAGCTCTCTTCATTGTCCGTGTCAAACCTCGTGTTGTTTTATTTGAGTCAACTTTGTCCATTCATGTGGGGGATTGTTGGAATTTTTGAGGTGAATGGAAAAGTCACCTTGAAATGGTGTTGTATTAGATGAAGAGGTATGAGTGAAATGATGTATGAAATAAGTGAATGGTTATTTCAAAGATTGCACCTATTCACGAATCGATATCTAGAAATCTATAAATACACTCTCCTCATTCCACAATTATCACCAATTGAACTCTCGATCATTCACTCGATAATTGATTTTTGAGTCTTATCATTTGAGGTCAAAGTTTTATATTCTCTTCCCTCAATTTTGTTTTCCGGAGAGAGCTCAGAATATTGTTTGGTTCGCCAATAGTTTCCGATTCGTAGTGCAGCGGTCGGAAAGCTTTAAAGTCGTTGTATCTTGGGGTGATTGCCATAAAACCGAATTGCACCTGGGTACGGGGCAATATCGTCTTACGGAAAGAGAGTCTAACACTTGCCTCGACTTATTACCGTGTCAATGTCTGCATAGTCATCTTCGTCTACACACACCAACTAATTTTTTTCCAACAGGTCATTCCACCCTTTCAGAAAGATTAAAGTGTTTCTCTAAGTAAAAATCAATATAAGATGTATTCTTTTTATTAAATTAATCATCAATTAATTTTTAATTTTAATTCATCAACTACTCTTATGCTACATAATAATGGTGCCCTTGAGATCTTTTTTTTCCATAACTTCCTAAGAAGTTATAAACTGTTTTTCGTCCAAAAAAAATTAACTTGGTGTCATATATATATATATATATATATATCAATTGTCCAATTTTGACCCCATTATCACCGGAAAATATAAAATTTTATCGTTTTCGGTCATGCGCAAGCTACATGACGATTAAAAATGGGATTTTTCGAGCTCGTAGTTGATGTAAATGTTGATTGTTAAACAAAAATCCATTTTTTCCGCAGCTTAGGATAAATTTTCTTGCTCTTTCTATTTTTTTTTTAAAATAAAAATTTTGTTTTACAGTTAGCATTCACGCCAATTACGTGTTCGAAACCTCCCATTTCAATAGGCACGTGACTTGCATATGATCGAAATGAGAAAATTTTGTATTTTCCAACAAAAATGAAATTAAAATTGAACAATCAAGAAAAGTATTTGACGAAAATTGAATAATTATGAGACCAACTTTTTTTGGGTCTCGTGCTATCTTATTCACACAATATGTGTGTTGGTGAAATAGTACATGAATAAACACTAATATTTAAAATAAAAAAAGTTCATACATGCACATATATGAAGGACAAGTGATGTTGGGGCTCCAATCCCCATTTTTCTCCGTTGCTATTTCCCCCTTTTTTTTTTGTAGTGGCCACCGGTCCTATTTTTCACATACTATTTTTGTATGTGTAAATTGAATAATAGATAATTTATCCAATTCGAAACTAAAAATGACCATACTACATGGCTAGTAAACAAAGATTTAAATCACTCATCAGACTATTCTTTGAAAATTTTATCAGCAATGGTAACACTCTTGCTACTAATTAATATACATCTAGAATTAATTAAATGATTGTCAAATGATATATTAGAGTTAAATTCATTTTTGGTCACACGGGACACGACACTTCAATATTTTGGTCCCAACACCCACCATTTTGGTCCCAAAAACTATTTTTTCATGCAGTTTTGGTCCCACCGTTATGTTTTCCGTTAAAGACAACTGCAGTTTTAGTCCCACAGGACAAGGTTTGAGATCAAAAGTGCAGTTGAATTTAACAGATTCCGTAAACTGAAGGATCAAAACTGCATGATTTTTTTTATGGGACCAAAATAGTGAGTATTGGGACCAAAAATCGTGAGATCTCATGTCCTGTGAGATCAAAAATGAATTTTACTCGATATACTATTTTGTGTTTCATTATTTTAGTTGTGATCATTATCATATAGTAATATATCCACATGCTAAAAATAACCTCATATGGTCTTGGTGATACTTGATTCTTACAGTGTCCACACATGCCTCAAATGCTGTAAGTTTGCAATCACTCTTATCGTCCACCCCTAAAAATGTAAAATATATCGTAAATTTATTTACGATTTTTCCTTCAAATAATGTAGAGAAAATTAAAATTAAAAATTTTATGTTAAAATAAGGACTACCATTCTCGGTGATGTAAATAGGAATATCTTGATATTTTTCTCGTATATATTTCAACAGCTTGTAAATTCCCCATGGAACTATGTACAACCATGATGAGGCAGCCTATAAATCACCGAATGTAAAAAAATATTACCAAAATGGTCCAATTAATTAATGTAACTTTTCAATAGGATTGACAAATTGCAAACAAGATCAAAATGAAATTGGAGAATCTTAATTACCACTGGTCCAATTGGCTTGCCATCTTTCTCAGCTACATGGAAAGATATCATGTTAGAGAGTTGTATATAATTAACAATTTACTGAAAGTTTTGTCTCAATTCTTTTGAAAAAAACTAAGGAAAAAAAAAACACTTACTATTAAAGGCAACTTGTTGATCATTAAAGTAGGCTTTCTCGGAATTCGGGTTGATATCATTCGTGACATAATTGGCAGTATAATAGTTCAATCCCAGAAAATCTATTGATCCTTTGAGCATTTGAGATTCTTCTTCTGAAAATTGTTTGAGATTTTCTGGAGGAACAAAATCCACCATACTTTGTGGATATCTGCCTGTTAATACAGGCTCCAAAAACCTGAAAATTAATTAGTTTACATAAATTAGTAATTTCATTTCAGGCTATCACCAAGGAAGAGAAATGAATACAATTAAAAGATCCATCCCTTTTGCTTGAGACATTTAAAATTCTTTAGATATATAATTAAAAAAGAAATGAATACAATTTAGCAGGTAAATGAGTAATGAATGTGAAAATACTTTTAATTTAACTTTCGTAAATTAAAATTACAAATTGAAATTTACCATCCCATCATAAAATCAATTGCTCGTTTTGAGGCTGCAATATCTTGGTCCGAGTTTTGGTCGCAAGGCTCGTACCATTGGCAGCATAACACAATCCCTATCTTGCCCTCTTGAAATTCCTGATCACATTTTTATTTAATTATAACATATATAATTTTCTCCAATGATTTTTTTTTGCCAAATTTAAATTCTCCTAATAAATTATGTGACACATAAATGAAATGCGAAATGTGAACCTGGAATTTGGTTCTGTAGGAGTGTACGGCAGCAGAATGAGCGAGGAGCAAATTTCGTGTAACAGTGTAGGCATCTTTTGGTGGATTAGAGAGTTGAAGTAACTACGGTTCACGGGTTGGGTTAAATTTGCATCATGATTAATGTTGTGGGAGTGGGAGGGTGGTTTACTGGGTGGGTGTATGCCCGTTACGTATCCGGAAATGCAAAAGCTCCATGGTTCGTTTAGGGTGATCCACGATTTCACCCGCTCACCGAATTCCCAAAAGCATAGCTCCACAAACTCCACGAAATCATCCCTGCGCGCAGTTTAATTAATTTATTATATATAACTTACAAAACATTAATAACTACCATTCTTTAGATTCTTATATATTACTCATTAATACAATTTTTGTTTATAATTTTGGGTTGTGGATTAATAACGGAGCTTCAATGATTTCAGTTTATGCGAGTTTTGTGTGCACCTTGTGCACAATTAATGTTTTGTAATAATAAAAATTAATAGTGTTCAATTGAAATAATTAATATTGATCAACTAATATGGTATAATAAATATAATTAATATTGTTTAATAGAAATAATTAATATTAATAAAATAATATTGTTGAATGGAAACAGTTAATGTTGTCCAGTGAAAATAATTAATACATTTTAAAAAATGCATTTGAATGCACGATGCACCTGATGCGTGTTTCAATATAGTTATATGGTAATTTTAAAGTTACTCATTCTAATTAAAGTTGGACTTAATTTTGAAGAAGGGAACATAGTTTTTTTCGTTCCACAATTTTGTCAATATTTAATTTTGATCCTGTTGACTTTTAATTTTTTATTTTCATCCTATAATTTACGCACTTTCAAATTTTTGGTCCTATCAATTTTAATTTTTTTTATTTTTGTTATGTAATTTACATATTTTTATCACTATTTGGTTTTGACTCATTTAGGCTATAGGATAAAAATCAAAATGTAAAAATTTATAGGACCAATTTTTTTTAAAAAAAATAACAAAGTTACTGGACAAAAAAAACTTTTTTCTGGCTTATTGAGTGACTTACACTATTTTGTGGCTTAGAAAGCCATCATACTCTTGTTGTAAGCACTGTGGAAGATCCCAGTGAAACAGAGTTACATAGGGCTCGATTCCTGCAACATATATCATGATGATGCATAAATAGTTTCATGATTAAGAATTGCTAATTATATATTTCTTCAATTTCAAGAATCTAAAACTTTTAAATTAAAAAGAAGATGAGTAATTATATGACCATGAGCCAGAAATGTGTAGATGAGATCATTGTAAAAGTTGATTCCTTCTTTGTTAATTCCAGCTGTGCATCTTCCACCTAATGAGTTATATTTAGAATCCAAAATTATAACACAATAATATTTATTTTCTATAGTAGAGACAATTTTACCGGGCAATATTCTTGGCCACGAAATGGAAATTCTACAGGCTTTAAAGCCCATTTTCTTCATCATCTGAATGTCTTCCTGCAACAGAGTTAAGTACGTAACTAAATGGACATGTAAGTATATTTAAAACAAGAATTCCACGATAAGAAATTCTGATTTTAATTTTTATTGACTCATTACTGCTTAGTTCAGGTCTCCGATGAAACTTGTTCATAGTATGAAGTTTATACCACTACGTACTTACAAATTATAATGCCACTACATTTATTATCCGAGCATTACACTTATAAATTGAGATCATAATATTAAATGTTATAGATACTAATTTATAAGAGTAATAATATCAGTTTATAAGTGTAAAGATAGTTTATAATTGAACAAGTTTCATATGGAAGAGTTTGTATAAGAAATGGGCACGTTACGCACCTTGTATCTATGATACATATCAACTGCAACATTTCCGTTCGATCCATCATAGATTCGTTCTGTACCTCACAATAAAAGTTCCATCTTTAGAATTAAAAGCAGGTCTCATATTTCGTGTTTGAGTGACATAAGTTGCATGTTTAAGTGTAAATATGTGTGCACTTTAATTTCAGAATAAACAAGTTATATGCGAGAGAGAGGAGAGAGAGAAACCAGGAGTCTCCATGGTGAATACATCCCATATGCCGAGTCCTCTGCCTCCTTGTGAAGCAGCTCCTTCAAACTAATAATATCTTTATTTAATTAATCTTGGTAATAATTTTTATTTAAATAGCAAACTAACCAATCAATATTCTTTGGTGAAACTTGTTTACGAAATTGATATATCATTACATTTATAAATTAATATCATAATATTTACATGTGTAAATATTATGATGATATGTATTTATTTATAAGAGCGGTGCATGGCATGCACCAGCGAATGAATATTAATTATGGTATTAATATAATTCAGTTTGGGGTCTTTATTTTAAGGTACAAAAATTGCTACAGTTTTACTCTAAGGTACATTGTGCAAAAAATGGTTTGCACTTTAGTTCAAAGTTTGAACTAAAGTGCAAACCATTTTTTGCACAATGTACCTTAGAATAAAACTGTAGCAAAACTTGTACCTTAAAGTAATTTTCTCTTTCAGTTTCATACGTTAGAACAAGTTTTACAGAAGAGTTTGTTCGGTGTCACTAACCTGATAGGAAGACGTGGCGGTTCCAAAAATAAAATCATCGGGAAAATCACCCCGACTAATCGTGCTACTATCACCCACTCTACTCTTTCCACGACTAAATCACTATCCTTGTGATCACTTTTATTAATCCGATCAACAAAAGTCCGATCGACAAACTCCTGCTGCCTCACGAGCAAACCACGAAGTTGGGGAAACGAGAGAGGAGTCGAAGTCACGAAGGTCACGTGACCCTTCAACTCGGCCATGTGATCTTCTTGCTCGAGTTGGCTCAGAAGATCCAGAATTTGGGAGTGAGAGGCGATGGACGGAAGATGTAGGGTTAAGCAAAGGTGGTGAGATTCTTGACTCCGTTTGGTAACGGCGTTAGTGGAATCATCATCGTAATGTGATGATTCTTCGAAAAGAGGAAGTAAGCATCGGGCGATAAGTTTACGCAACATTTTTGTTTGAATATTGAGAAAAGAGTTTTGTGTGCTTGAAACTACGAAATGTACGGCTCCTTGCTTGGTTATTTATAGGTCTAGAACACGAGACACTCTATTTAGAAAAATAGTATGTAACTAGTCTATGGTCCCCGTATTACGCTGGTTTTTTTTAAGAAAATATTAAATTTTAAATCAATTATCATAAACTTTAATCTAATCAAATTATTTAATTTATATATAATTTTTGTGTATGTATGTGCAAAATATATTTCATTAAAAATAAATTAATTATGTATTATTATTTTAGAGTAAATATTGAATAATGAAAAGATAAAAAAATTGGATATCTTAATTAAGGAAATATTAAATTAAAAATCTTAATTAATATGTAATTAAAAAAAATACAGAATAACTAAACAATGACGGAAAAGAGTAACAATAATTTTTTAGGGTTGTTAAATAATATTGGATGTGAAAAATATAATTTAAAATTCTTGGAATACAAGATTATCTCATTAAATTCAAGAAATCTCCCACTAGCTTATCTATATTGAAATTTTCGAAAAATAGGAAATATAATGGGCAAGAAAGATTTTCTTGATTTTCTTGAAAAGATATTATGGAAGATATGTATATCTTAAAATACAAGAATATCTCATAAGTTCAAGAAGATCCAAATCTTGGTATCTTGCACATTAAAAAATTTCGAAAAATCCATATTTTGAGGAGGTGAAATTTTTGTGGAATATTTTAATTATGGGAAAAAGAATATAGGAGATATATTCAAGATTTCTTGGTGACCAAGAAAAGTCTTTTCCCACATTGATATTTCACTAAAAATTTTGACACCCCCTCTCCTGTAAATAGGGGATGATTAGTTCATTCCCAAATACAATTCCATGTGCTGGAAAAATTAGTAAATCCACAAAGGTGGTGCAACATAATTTATTTTCCTTTTGTTAAATTGTTAACAAGAATCCTTCCACCGGATAGTCGAACGAGGACTAAGGGAATACTTGGGAAGTCCTTACGGTTAGTCTATTCACCATACCGTTGTCATCCCAAGAATGCGTTCACGTAAACTCGTGAGAATTTCGCATATCGAGAGGTTTTACGTGAATTATTATATGCATGATATGTTGTTGGATTATTATTTGAATTAATATAGGATTAATTCATGCTAGTAATAATTAAAGAATTAAATTTGTATTTAAATATTCAATTTAGAATAGATCTGTGCAACTTATTTCCCAACAACCGTATCGAGAGCTTTTTTTTCGACTCAAATTTTTTAAATTGTAATTTAATTCGTGGACATTAAATTTGAAATTGGATAGTAGAACTATTAGATCTGCTTTTGCGGTATCCAATTGTCATGGATTTTAATGTTTAATTTTGCATGCATATAAACTATGGTTTTTAATTCGATTCGATTCGGATTTGTTTTTGCCTCGTGAGAAAATCCACGAGTAGACTAGGATTTGTTTGATTTGATCAATGTAATAGACTAGTCTAGATCTAGGTTTATTTATTTTTATAAATAAATTGTAAATGGATCGGGAACGAAAGAGACGAAGAACTAAAGGATGAAATCGAGAACCACCGTAGGGCGCGGGTATGCTACTGGCACGTATTTATGGGCGTTAAGTGGCCAGGAGGTTGCCGAAAGACAAGGAGAAGCGGCCGCAAGACTCGAAGCCGACGGGCGGATGGACGGGCGGATGAATCTACGGATACGCCGGGCGTGGCCGAGGTGGCGGGCGGAGGAGGGCGGCGAAAGTGAGCACGGATCTTGTGGCGTCACCGCCGAGATCTACTAATGCTTGGGCCGACATCTTAGGCGTCGGCACCCGAGGCAGCGCAGCGTGGCCACGGGCAAAGGCCGAGCCGCCATCTACGGCAGTGGCCGGCGGGATCGGATGCGTGCGCAGATCATTTGCGAGCTACTACTGGCGTGGCGGTTCGAGAAGTAAGTATTTTTTTGAGACGAACGAGTGGGAGAAATTGAGACGTGTTTCTTCAAGATCGCCAAGAAAAATCAAACCATGACAATTGGATAATTTGTGCCCAATGTATTTATTTTTTTCGTTTTGCTTGATTTATTTGTGCTATCTTATGCTTTATTTAATTTGTTTAAATGTGTTTGCATGAGGGTTGCCAAATTGAAAAATCTCACCTTCAAAATTACTAAGTATACCTAAATAATTAATTGACAATTTTATTAGGATAATAAAATTGAATTAATTTTGACCTCCATGATTTATTTATTTGTGAATTCTTTTGGAGAAATTCTCCCCGGGGACGGTCAAAAGATAGGTTTCACATGAATGAATTCCAAAACGGATGATTGTGGGTTATTACTAGTGGCATTTATGACCCTCCCCACGAGGCTCGATCAAAGCAAAATAGTAAATCGTATTTAATCATGGTTATTACTTAGGTATAAAATTGATATGCATATACTTCCCTCAAGTCCCTGCTAATTTTATATTGGTCAAGTGGGGAGCCAACTATTAACTGGATATTAAAGGTTTGTAATCGTTTTGTTTGTAGAATTCTTTGAATGTGTTTAAATAATGACCCACCCCACATGGCTTATTTAAACTGTTTTTGAGATGTTGGTGATGCATGTTCATATTTTTTGAGATTTTAATATGATGCATGTGATCGAATCTTGTGATATGCTTGTCTATTGCATATAGTTGTTTATTTCGGATTCAAAAGATGTCGTTACCTTTTAATCCAATTGTTATTATACTTAAAGTCAATACAATATGGAAACTATATTGATTGGAAAATTATAATTGTTCTAATGTTGATAAGCACAAAAAGCACAAGTGGATTTTGACACACCAAAATCGGGATGAGCCAACCGACGAAGTCAAAACACGCGGGACTCGAAAACTTGTTTCGGATCACCTACTAGAGAGATCCACTAATTTGGTACATCACGGGTTCTAAATGATTGAAAATGGTGGAGGGCAAACCCGTAAAGGATTACGTCCTCAAAATAGATGGCCCATCTCGAACAAACTTGAGATTAGAAAAGCGAAAGATTATGATCCGGAGACTCGGATGAATTTTAAAATTTCACTCTTCTGCCCAAAAAAGTTTTTTGAGCATTTTGGCCTCGCTTTTAGATCCAAAATAATTTGTTGCAAAAAAGATGCGAATCATGTTTGGAGAAGTAATATGACCAAGAGGGCATTTGGAGCCAAGGGAATAGGGCCAAAGAAGTGTTAGAGATCGTTCACGGATGTATGTGGTCCAATGTCAACCAAAGCAAGAGGAGGTTATGAGTATTTTTAACTCACTTTCATTGATGATTACTCAGGAATGCAGTTATATTTTTCTTATGAAGCATAAATCTGAGACCTTTGAGAAATTCAAAGAATTTAAGGCTCAAGTAGAGAATCATAGGGAAAAACGTATCAAGTCTCTACGATCTGATCGTGGAGGCGAATACCTCAGCGATGAGTTTTTGAACTACTTATCTGATGAAGGATTGTATCGACTCTACTTTGACCCGAACCCCTCAACAAAAGCGGGGTTAAAGAGTTGCGAAAAACAGAACTCTTTTGGAAATGGTTAGATCAATGATGAGTTATGCGGGTCTTCCCAAGTCGTTCTGGGGTCATGCCTTGGAAACAGCGGCTTACATTCTGAACTTGGTGCCATCCAAATCGGTTCCCAAAACTCCCAAAGAATTGTGGATCGGGCGCAAGCCTAGTATGAGACACATGAAAATTTGGGGGTGTCCGGCCTACGTGTTGGATAAGGAAGCCGGTAAATTGGATCCTCGATCAGAATTAAGGCTGTTTGTAGGATACCCCGAGGGAACAAAAGGGTGTATGTTCTATGGTCCTGAAGATCAAAAGGTGGTCATAAGCACCCACTTTAGATTTTTGGAAGAAGACTATATGAACCAAAGAAAACCCAGAAGTGAGATTACCTTAAATGAGCTTAGAGGGCAAACCTCAGTGCCAACTGTACTAGATGATTTACCAAACGATACGTTTTCACAACCGGAGCCTCGTCGTAGTGGGAGGGTTGTTTAACAGCCCGAGAGATTCATGGAAATAGGAGAGTCCTCGGACTTGATTCCCGGACAAGACGAATCAGACCCATGGACATATGACGAGGCACTCCAAGATAAGGATGCAGATTCTTGGCAAACAGCAATGATAACCGAAATGGGTTCTATGTTTCATAATAGAGTGTGGGAGCTAGTCGAACCACTTAATGGGGTCAAACCCATTAGATGCAAGTGGGTATATAAGAGGAAAAGAGGACCGGACGGGAAGGTTGAAACCTTTAAAGCAAGACTAGTGGCGAAAGGTTATACTCAGAAAGAAGGGATCGATTATGAGAAATTTTTTTCGCCCGTAGCCATGCTTAAGTCCATCCGTATTCTCTTATCGATTGTTGCGCATTTCGACTTTGAAATCTGGCAAATGGATGTCAAGACAGCTTTCCTTAACGGAAGTCTTGATGGAGAGATCTATATGCAACAACCCAGAGGTTTCATTGAAACAGGCCAAGAACATCTTGTTTGTAAGCTCAAGAAGTCCATTTACGGATTCAAACAGGCATCCAGAGCTTGGAACCAATGTTTTGATCATGTTGTAAAGTCTTATGGGTTTGATCAAAACGAGTTTGAAAGTTGTGTGTATAAAAAGCGTGTCGGAACTGCATTGGTATTCTTAGTACTATACGTAGATGACATTGTGATCATCGGGAACGATGTGAAGGTGTGATCAGACGTAAGGGCATGGTTTTCAAAACAGTTTGATATGAAAGACTTAGGGAAGCCGGACACATCCTTGGGATCAAGATCACAAGAAAAGGATGGTCGGGTTATTGCAAGTTTCATACATAGACACTGGTTTTGAAACGATTCAGCATGTAAGATTCCAAGAAAGGATTCGTACCTTTCAGACTTGGAATCCATCTATCCAAGAAAATGTCCCCTAAGATGCAAAAGGAGATAGATGACATGAAAGGTATTTCTTGTGCTTCGGCTGTCGGAAACCTTATGTATGCATTGCTGTGTACGAGACCGGATATTTGCTTTGCCGTAGGCATGGTAGAAAGATATCAAAGTAACCCAGGGAAAGCGCATTGGACGACAGTTAAAAACATTCTGAAGTGTCTGAAAAGAACTCGGGGTAGAATGTTGATTTATCAGTCAGATACTCCAATCCCCATCGGCTACACGGACTCGGATTTCCAATCAGATTTAGATTCCAGAAATTATCTGCCTCAGTTAGTGTGTTTCCATTTGGGAAGTGTAGCCATCAAATGGACGAGTGTGAAGCAGAAATGCATCACTAACTCAACCATGGAAGTCGGGTAAGTAGCTTCTTGTTAAGCAGTGAAAGAACCGATTGGGCTCTAGATCTTCTTAGTGGACTTGGATGGTGTTCTGAATTTGTCTAGCAATGTTTGCTAAGGGCAGTTGCAAATTCAAGAGAACCAAGAGTCCACGAGTCAAACAAACACATTAAAGGAAAGACATCTTATACGAGAAATCTTTAAGAGAGGAGATATAGATATGGCAAAGATAGCGTCTGAGGACAGTCTAGCAGATCCATTCACAAAGCGTCTGCCTCTGAATACATTCGAGAGACATGTGAGTGGAATGAGTGTCAAGACCGTTGCCAATCTGCTTTGAGTATAAGTGGGGGAAATTATTAGGTTCGTGTAGGTGACACTAGATGTCACGGACTACGCGAGACGTGTTGTAGTATACTTAAAAGCAGACTTTGAGTATAAGTGGGAGATTGTTGGGATTATACTGAAAAGTATGGTTTTTACTTTGTATAATCGAAACTGAATTTTCAGACTTATTTACTTAAAATAAATTGTTTATCATCGATGCTTTAAATATGATTGAATGTTACATATATTTCTTCGCATAATTTTTTATAATTAAAGACGTGTTACATTGTAGTTAATTTAGTGATACCAGATCACAGAAGATTAAATTAACAGTCCCTTGTAACTAAAAGTACGCCATTCATGACCTCGATGGAAATGAACAATCCATCACGAAAGGTTGATGTGTAAGGCTCAGATTGGTTTGTCTTGACCAAGAGATTACACTAGTGCATGGTGATGTAATTGAATAGGACCTCTGAGGAGGATAAATTCTTGAATCGAACAAGGAAGAATTAGACCTCGGTGGTTCGTTGTTTCTTAATCTTCGTCCCTTAAATAGGATCACGCGTGGGATTGGTAACTATTGCTTTGACTTATCATGGGGGTAGCAAATCGGAGAGATTCAATACTTTTTATCTTGGGCAATATTATTGGTCACATGTGATTGCTAAGATTTAATCGAAGAATCGTGTGCAAGTACACTTGCTTGATTTGCCCCCTTGGGAGGTTCATAAGTTTTATCATACCAAATCTTGCAAGTGGAATTAGTTTCCATTATGGATAATAATGTTGAACCGTTCTCGACCAAGGACAAATGATATTAATTAACGGAAAGCTATTTTCGGTGGCTTGAATTAATTAATGGGCTAGATAATCTTAAACACGGGAAAATAATGATGGGAGCCATATTGACCGTAATATGGGTTAAGATGGATAGTGCAATATTAATTATGTAGTGGGATTAATTAATATTTATGGGCTTGAATTATATTGTGGCTCAATATTAGATATTCAAGATCCATTAGAAGGTCCAATCTTAATTCTCCTAAAGGCCCCCTGAGTAGCCCAACAAATAGTCCAATAACTGAAAAGGTGATTAAAATAAAATAAATATTGTTGCTTAATTTTCCAACCATTATTTCGAAATTTATAGATATGTTGGGAGAAAGATTTTCTTTGAATTTTGTTATGGAATGAAGATATGTATTCTTGGAATACAAGATTATCTCATTAAATTCAAGAAATCTCCCACTAGCTTATCTATATTGAAATTTTCGAAAAATAGGAAATATAATGGGCAAGAAAGGTTTTCTTGATTTTCTTGAAAAGATATTATGGAAGATATGTATTTCTTAAAATACAAGAATATCTCATAAGTTCAAGAAGATCCAAATCTTGGTATCTTGCACATTAAAAAATTTCAAAAAATCCATATTTTGAGGAGGTGGAATTTTTGTGGAATATTTTAATTATGGGAAAAAGAATATAGGAGATATATTCAAGATTTCTTGGTGACCAAGAAAAGTCTTTTCCCACATTGATATTTCACTAAAAATTTCGACACCCCCTCTCCTATAAATAGGGGATGATTAGTTCATTCCCAAGTACAATTCCATGTGCTGGAAAAATTAGTAAATCCACAAAGGTGGTGCAACATAATTTATTTTCCTTTTGTTAAATCGTTCACAAGAATCCTTCCACCGGATAGTCGAACGAGGACTAAGGGAATACTTGGGAAGTCCTTACGGTTAGTCTATTCAGCCATACCGTTGCCATCCCAAGAGGTACGTTCACGTAAACTCGTAGAATTTCGCATGCGTATGTTTTACGTGAATTATTATATGCATGATATGTTATTGGATTATTATTTGAATTAATATAGGATTAATTCATGCTAGTAATAATTAAAGAATTAAATTTGTATTTAAATATTCACCCCGAATAGATCTATGCAACTTATTTCCCAATACATACCTCAGAAGACAATGAGATGTTGTCTTAGAATCAGTGAGATGGAATATTTCATCCAGATAGGTGTGTGCATTATAGAATACATGAAAAACGTACCTATCATCTGATTCCAAGTTGTCTTCCTCGGTGTACTTGAACATTTGCGACTCTTTGGGGATGCAAACATCCTGCAGACATCCTTTGCATCGACTTTGTCCAACTCTTCTCTTCTATGGATCCCTCCTTTTTCAGCAAATCCATAGTAGGCATTTTTGAACTTAACAGGATCTACCTTTTTGTCTGGACGCAAAAGTGGAAGGAGTAGTTCAAAGGGTGAAGCTTCTGGTATTAGTGACATGATCTTGCCTTCTTTCATCCTCATCGGTAGAAGTTTGGATACTTTGTTTCTAACCGGTTCGAATTCATCATCATTTTCGATCGATCTTGATGAATTGGAATCTTCTCGAGGATGTAGGCGTCACATAACCATTCTCCTCTCGATCGATCCCATTTTGGAAGCGAGATCTAGCCGCGTCTGAAGGATGTCTTTAACAGTCTTGGGAAGGGCATTCTTCTCCCAAGCAATCTCTCTCTTTTGTAGCCGTTCTTCCTCTTCCTTCCGGATGTAGCGATGTTTAGTCCCTTAGCCTCTGCTAACCGCTTCTTGATGGCGACACGAGGTCCCGAACGGTTTTTGTGAGGGCGAAGTCTAGAGGGGAGGGTGAATAGACTTCCGAAAACTTTTAAATGCGGATCGAGGTGTGATGGCGGTTAGCTTTGATCGAGTGCAAATGAATCGATTTTGGTGATATCTTACTAATCGCTGGCTAAGGGTCGATTCAGTATCTATCGGTTTAGCGATTTGTCGCGGAAGCTAAGTTTTACCGTGTGAAAAACCGTTTTGATAAATAGATTCCAAAGTCGATCTTTTAACCAGGTTGACTAAAGTGTCAAACTTGATCGGATCGAAGCTTGGTCTTTAGGTGATCTTAACTTAGAATATGTATGCCGCTTTAATAGTTGTGTGATTGTGTAAGCAGTTAATCAAAGGTGTAAAGGCACACAAGATTTAAAGTGGTTAGGACAAACCAGATCCCTACGTCCACTCTTCCCTATCACAGGGGCACCAACTAAACCAAGCTGGACTTAGATTTTTGTGTTAGTCCAACACAAGACACCATGAGATATTTAAAGAGTTCTCACTCAACCGATCCCAAAATCGGAACTAGAAACCCTGATGCGAAATCTTGCTAAACAACTTAACCTAACTTTGGGTTTGGATAAGATTGTTTTGGTTCCAACTATGAAATCTTTTCTAGTGTTTAAAGTAGTCTATCGCCTAGATGAAAAGATTTCTATGCTAAGAACTTATGGGATTGAACACTATAGAAAATAATCTTCAAGTTCGGGTTAAATGGATGCGGAAATCGATTATAGCCGAGCTTTTTGATAGTTTCCGTGTTTTCACTCACGAAGTGTAATCCCATATTTATAGACCTCGAAATCAAAGAGCCATTGGAGAGCAATTTGAATTTAGGGCTATATTTGGTGAACTTTGAGATTGATGTGGCGTCTTGAGGCAGCATGGCATAAAGCATGAATAGTGTCTTTATAGCCGTTAGAAAGCAAACACCAAATCGTAATAATTAGGCTCGATCATCGTGTCTCGTTCTTATTGGTTATGAGGCGACGACTTTTCGGTGTTGTTCTTCCAACTAAGGTTGACATTCTTCTTGTTTGGATCATAGGCGTATGATTAGGTGAAACATCGGTTTTCACTGGTGGTGACTTTGATCGGTCGAGGCGAATCGGTCTACGATGGAGTCTTCGGTGCGGTTGACTTAGCTTCAACTAGTAGCTAAAATTTGATGTAGGTCTTACGATACGATCTTCAAGTCTTACGAGTATGAGCTTCATGACGGTGAGATATCGACTTGTCGGATCGATCGATCTTCGATCTTCTCTTGCATACGGCCTGCCGGACATCAATTTGTTCTTCATATCTTGGATCGACCTATACATATTGAGGTTCCCCCCTCAATATGTGACCTATCTATTACATCGGTTGTTCTAATATGATAATTATCCATGGTATTCTATAAGCGGTAATATAAACATCGATCCACTACTGTGTCCGATTGGGTCCTATTACATGTGTTTTAGAACTTTCATCAAAACTCTAAATTTCCCAACAATTTCCCCCTTTTTGATGAAAACAAAACACTTTGAGAAACCAATCACAGGTTGATAAATATAGAGCAGGTAAAGAGCACATAATCGTAAGACAATGAGATTTTGTCTTAGGATCGGAAAATAAACTTTTCTTATTAGATTTGTCGATTACATATTACATCGAAAAGTTTAAATTTAAAAACAAGTGTGATCTGAGAAGTCTTGATTCTTCCTCTTTTGAAGCTTGTATCCTTTTTGGCATTTCTCTTTGATCTTGAGGATATTGAAAATTTTGTATAGTTTCCATTTGACATCATTGATCTGTTGAGGATCAGTTATGCGTGTTTTGCTCAGGATGTCAAAATAGAACCTCTGAAATGCCAGTCTGTCAAATGAGTCATCGCCTTCTTCGTGTAATCCAACGGATCGTACTCTTTGGCGAGATATTTTCGTTGATTATCTTGGCCTCATTTTCCGGATACTTGAAAAAATGCGGATGTTTGTTTTCCAACGGTTGAGGAATTGACATACGGAGATTCTTCTTGTGGAACAAGATCGAAAAAAGGCATCGAAGCCATTAAGCCGATCTTATTCCATTCCTCAAACCTCTTAGCATGTAAAGCGGTTTTTGGAATGATCTCATCAACTCTTCTTTGGCGGTGAGGTTACGGTACAAATTTTTGATCTTTCCTTTCTTCGCCCTCGTCTGAATTTCTTCTTGAGATCTTACTGCTGTCTAATTTTTTTCCTTCTCTCTTCTTCACTTATTCGGGCTTCTTCCGCAATCTGCTCTTTGGACAATTTCTCGGATTTCTTATCGGCCTGAATTTGCTTATTGTCTTGTGATTTTCTTAGTCTGAGTATTTGGTACAAGTTGTGATGTCGGCCTGCAACGCAAAGAACCTTTCTTGCCTTTGACTTTTCCATCTTTTTTGAAAATTTAGTTAGCAAAAAAAGATCCGGATGGTCTAGTCTTTGTCCATGGGATTCAAATTTAAGATGGAATTAGTCTTTGATTACGATAGTGTCATTTTGGTTTCTCAATCATCCTTCCCTTTTTGGTTTGATCAAAAAAAAGCGGTGAGGTGGGAGGTCGAAGATCCAAAACCGCCCGATATCGCTCTGTTGAGATACCTTGAGATAAACCTTTAGTTTGAGCGATTAGATTTTTGAACCTTCGAGATTAGCTTCGGTCTTGGCGAGATTCCTGGCGAGAGAAGGTAAGAATTAGTTTGTCAAGTTTCTCTTACATCGATTCTAGCTTTTCGGTGAGCATCGGAAAAGAAACTTGTTGTTGATCGACACGAATTAGCTTGTCATCAAGCCCGATTTTTATAAGTTCGGCAGATCGATGGTCTGATTTAGGAGAACCGGTCTTTGATTGCCCTAATCGAGAAATAGCCAATTCCCTTTGATCTGTTATTTCTTTGAGACCAATCTGCGCCTCGATCGATCCTCCTTCAACTTCTTCTTCGGGGAGATCTTTGAGACATGATCGATCTCCTCGGTTGATCGTGATGATGTGAGATGTAGGAATGTTATCGTCACTTGATCTGTTTGATTGTTTGTGCCTCCGGTGGTTGGTCATGCTTCGACACAGTTCCACTTTCGCCAGCAGCTCCGCATCCTTCATAGGCATATCTCGCCCGAGGCTTCTTCGTGATCTCGATTCGCCTTGTTCGATCAACCCCGACTTCACATGGATCGAGCTTTAATTGATTCAGCGGTTATTAGCTCGGTGGTGATCTCCTTGATTTCTTCATATCGAAATCAAAATCGCAAATTCATCAAGACCTCCCATCTGTTCTATAATCATCATAAAATCTTGAGAAGCTTTCTAGCAGGAGATCTTTCGGTGAGGATCTCCATAACTTCCTCCTCTCGATAACGAGGATGGGCTACGACTCTGGATACATCACATCAATATCTCGTTCAATTTGCATCGACCATTTTCCGGTGATGGTCTTGGATGATCTGGACTCGAGGAATTATTTGTTGATTGACGACCAGGTTGATGATGAGATGTAGAGGATTCCGTGGTGCTTGAGTAGGCGAAGTGGTGATTGGCTCGACTGCGGAGGTTACGTCGTCGAAGCAATTACGTCTGGCTCTGCAATGTAAGCTTTACGGTTCGCGGACCGTGATGTAGTTTCAGGTTAAGGGCGGTGGAAGAAGAAACATGCTCTTTCGGTGGCGAAATCAAATTTGAATCGCTTGAAGTCCGAAGGTGAATCGGCTTCGAGTTTGGAGAAGGATCGTTTTCTCTTGCTCCTTCCTCGAGTGTTGGCGAACTCTCAACTTGAGAAGTCTGCTGTCTTATTTTTCACGATCTTTGTGGCTTGATTTCGATCGGCGCTCCTTCGTCATCGACTCATCTTCGAAGCGAGTCATGGAGGCTGTTTTTGCCTTCTTAGGTCTCTTCTCCGAGCCTTCACCGTTTTTTCTTTTTTCTTTTGGGGGCATCCGGTGTAGAAGTGGTTGCCTCCTGGTTTTTCCTTTCTTCACCTTTGGAGGAGTGGGTCTCATATCATCATCAATTGGCCCGTATATATTTGAAGTTGTTGTGAGGAAGGCCTTGTAGGACTTGATCCATTCTGGTCCCATTCAACATTTGGCGGTTTGTCTTTCGAGAATAAGCACGCAACCTTGTTGAGATTAGCGATCCTCTTCTTCGATAGATAGCCTCCGTTCATTAACTCCAAATTTTTCATGCTCTTGGAGTAGAATGGCCTTCGAGGAAGCCATGCCAATTGATGTTCTTGGCTTCATCAATTATCGCTGACCATCTTTATGCAGTTTTGATGGATGTTAGACCATTGGGCTGAATGAAATACCCATGATTGTTTTTGACAAAATGTCAAACAACGATCGGTATTTTTTTAGCATCGGTCGACAAACTCTCAAGGGTTCCGATGTTTGTCAGCTTCCCTGAAGAGTTCGTTTATGATCAGCTCATCTTCATTCTCTTTTGATCATTCTTCAGATGAGAGATTCTTCCTTTGGGCAAGCTAAACAGGGCGTGTTATGTCGTGATTCGACGATCGATCTCATCTCCGATTGG
This sequence comes from Stenogyne calaminthoides, assembly GCA_037126765.1. Classification (NCBI taxonomy): domain Eukaryota; kingdom Viridiplantae; phylum Streptophyta; class Magnoliopsida; order Lamiales; family Lamiaceae; genus Stenogyne; species Stenogyne calaminthoides. The sequence goes on from JBBCBC010000020.1 coordinate 10,915,863, forward strand.
ATCAAGAGATCGGTTCATCTCGAGGGTTATCGTATCCACCTTCAAATTCCCAGGAATTCGAGTGCTTCATATTACATCACTGGATTGCAGTTTGCAGCACAGTACTTTTCAAGACCTCCTTTCTTCAGAATTTGCTCCACTTCCATTGACTCTGGATCCGTCGTAACACCAAACTTGACAAATTTGTCATCGACAATTTTTGTTGCCAGTTCAGCATAGTTGCACATTATCTTTCCCATTCCGTGAGTGACCATCTACAATAAGATAGACTAAATTAAATTGTGCATAATCATAAAGATATCAAATATTGATTATCAGACCTATTCTCAGGCCTATTAATCGATAAACACATAAAAAATAAGGAAAAGATAAGGCATATCGCAGGATCACAAATATAGACATAATCTATATGATCAAAGGATTTTGAAAAAGAAAAACATTCAAATAACCAGAAATTACCAGATTCAGTTTTTCAGAAAATGAGTTTGAATCGCAGGAAAACACTTGAATCACAGAAAGATAATTTTGAGTTTTCAGAGAGTAAATCGCAAGTTTTGGAATAAGAAAACTCTGGTAGGGTTTTGAAGAACCTTATAAGGAGGAGGAGGGAAAAACGAGATTAGAAGATCAACCGTTTGAAAAGTTTAAACGATCCAGATTAAGCGGTTTTGATCGTGTGGTCAGGAAAAGCACGTACGAATACCTTTTGGATTTAAAAGCACATTTTGTGGCAATTAATACATGTACCCCACGTCCGCATTAAATATTTTGCAGGAAATACGTCACAAAGGTAATGAGTACAGTAAGGCAAATAATATCAGATAAAACCAAATAGGTAAGCAATAAACAAGGAAACATAAATGCGTATCTGTTTGACTGATGTTGTAATCAGTTAATACCACTTGTAATTGTTGATTTCAATTGTTGATCTTAGTTTTCTGCCTAAACCTTATAATTTCCCAACTGTTCTTTTCAAACTGATCCGCTTCACTTTGCGTCTGATTTCCCTTTTCTGATCCTCCTCTGTCAGTTGAAGTTCCCCCCTTCAACTGTTATTTCTGAATTCTTGTAGACTGATATATCTGATTTGTTGAGGTATCGAGCTCAACTGATCTTCCTCATCTGATCAGTCTCTTATCTAATCAGATTTCAGTTGACCTAATCTGATTCTTCTCAGATCAAGCCAATTCTTGGGATAAGTGTTACCGCCAAAACTTAGTCTAGAATAGTAGTCTCTATTCCCTAAGTTGGCACGATTTGACATGCGTAATTATAGTCTGAATATTTCGATATGTCAATCCGCCGTAAATTTATCCAATTATCAGTCGTGTGATTCCTAGACGCTGTCCTTGTGATGCAAATTTCTCTAAAAAGGCTTTTTGAAATCAAATTTGCATTTGCACCCTTGCTTGGCCTCTATAAATTGGACCAATGTTTTACACAACATAACCCATTCACCATACTTATCTTCTTTGTAAAATCATGCATTCTGGTGAACCCTTGTTTCCGGTGAAACTTCCGGCAAACACCTTTACCCCTTTTTCAATGATTTCAGCTTCTCAAATCAACCCTGTGTGTCCCTTATCACTGTTTTCGTCGTCATCAAAGATTTCACATACAATTGTTGCCAAGCTTCTCTACCACCAAGGTGGCGGATCTGCTGTCGCAACTGAGAAGACACTTCTCCTAACCGTATGCACCTTGTGTGTCTATCGAGATGACGGAACTAGCATCAACAGACTCAGTCTGATATAAAACATGAGTTTGATATACGATCTTGATCAGACAACAGCTGATCTTCGTATATCAACTCAATTTTTTCATGCGACACATGTGCCCATAAGGTCTTTGAACCACTCTCTTGGCACATGTGCTCCATTTAACAGCTGGAGAGCCCATTGACTTCAGGTCTAAGGGCTCCTGGCTTAGAAATCCTATCAAGGCCGCTCTCGCTCCATTGATTTTAGCTTCTGCGAGTGGCTTTAGGATTATTTCAAAGCCTTTCTCACCCCTGTTAAGTGGGGGAAAATGGGAGCATCAGATTTAAAATCTCTCTCTCTCCCCCCTTCTCGGGTTAGGCTTAGGGTTTAGGGTTTAGGGTTTATGTATTGACCTCCGGGTCCTTTTGTACTTGTAACTTGTAATGTAAATCTGACCTTCGGGTCTTTATCAATGAAAATTTCTATTATTCCATTGTTGTGTAGATTTCCTGTTTTCTTATGCGATGTAAGCTTTAATCTTGTGAAACTTGCTCGTTGAATATCAGCTTAATCGACTTACAAAGTGTGAAATAACCAAACTGTTTTAATCAGATAATTCTTTAAACTGAACAGTTCCTTTAATCTGATAAACCTTTAATCTGATAATCCATAAATCTGATTAGTACCTTCTCATATCAGTTCCTTGATCGATCTTACGATCGATTGAGATACCAAACTCAACTGATTCCACTTAACCTGGTTAGTCTCTTAACCAGCTGGTTCTGGAGATCAGTCCATCAAGCATTTTAGGTGCTTTTTCTCCAAGATCCAGAAGCCCTAGCTCATTGCATAATTCTCTGAATCTGATCTCAGCTAGTGGCTTGGTTAGAATATCAGCTTTCTGTATATCAGTATGAATCTTTTCCATTATGATATTCTTCTTTTCAACATGATCTCTTATAAAATGGTGTCTGACATCCACATGCTTGCATCTTGTATGTAGAACAGGATTCTGAGTGATTGCAATAGCACTATTATCATCACGAGAATATAGGTACATTCTTAGCTACAATGTTATAATCCTCAATTTCGACTAAGCCGGAGAGCGATTAGGAACAAACTTTCTGACCATATATTACGCTTGGTAGTAGAGATGTCGCGAATCGATGTCCGCTTCTTTGAAAACCACGAGATCTTTTTACTTCCTAAAAACCCGACATGTTCTCGAGGTTGATTTTTCATCAATCTTGCAACCTCCATAATCGTAATCGTAATACCCACTAAGCTCTAGATTATCATCGATGGGTAAAATAAACCAAGGTTTTGTCCCTTCAGATACTTAAGAATCCGCTTTTAGTCGCTTCTAGGTGGCTTTGCATTGGATTTGCTCGAAATCTGCACATACACCTCTCGCAAAAAAGTGATATATGGTCTGGCGGCCGGTCGGATATAGTAGAGATCCAATAAGAGCCCTATATTCTTTTTCGATTTGTTTTTCGACCATCCTCAATACGGATCCATCTTGAATCCAGTCATCATAGGAATTTTGGCTTCCTTGCAATTTTGAACTCCAAACTTAGCCAATAAATTCCTAGTGTACTTTGCTTGGCAAATGAATATCCCTTCTGTACTTTGTTTCACTTGTAGACCCAGAAAGTAACTCATCTGCCCCATCATGGACATCTCGAACTTCCCTTGCATCGGTTTTTGAATCTTTCACATAGACTCTTGTTGGGAGATCCGAAGATAATGTCGTCCACGTAGATCTGAACCATCAGAATATCTTCTCCATCTTCTATTCTAAATAAGGTTATGTCCACTGTTCCTTTAGTGAACCCACTGCCTATCAAGAACTGAGAGAGTGTATCATACCAAGCTCGAGGAGCTTGTTTCAGGCCATAAAGAGCTTTTCTTAAACGGTACACTTGGTTGCTCTTTTCGAAGCCTGGAGGTTGTTCGACATAAACTTCCTCTGCTAGTACCCCGTTTAAGAATGCACTCTTTACGTCCTTCCGATACATAGTGAACCCTCGTGGGAAGCATATGCTTAAACAACCGAATGGCTTCTAGCGCGGCGGCCCGGTGCAAAGGTCTCATCATAATCAATTCCTTCTGATTGTGAATACCCCTTAGCAACAAGTCTTGCCTTATTCCTGGTTATGACATTTTTCTCATCCCTCTTGTTCTTGAATACCCACTTCGTGCCAATTACGTCTTGATGAGTTGGTTTGTCCACCAATTCCCAAACTTGATTTCTTTCGAACTGTTCCAGCTCCTCCTGCATGGCTAGAATCCGACTTTGCGTCTTGTAGAGCTTTCCTCTATTGTTGTAGGTTCCTTCATAGGCAGATAACAACAATACATGGCACTTTCACCAATCGATGTCTAGTTTTAACTCTATCGATGGGTCTCCGATGATCGATTAGTTGGATGGGGTTATCCGTGTCCTTCCGCTCGATTTGCGTCGGTTTGGAGAACATCATCCATTTCGATAAAGGTTCATTACTAGCGATTGGGAAGGGTGCAGAATTATGATCCACTTGATAAGAACATGTCTCAGCTGAACCGGATGGTTCAGTTGATCTCGCCTCAATTGCACCCGGCTTCTTCATCGACAATTTTTTCGTACCTTAGGATCGATTGATCCGGTGAATCACCTAGATGCGGAATGTATCTTTATTACGATTCCCGATCCTTTTTCCTTGATCGTTAGGTGATCCATTTTACGAGCATCAGTCTTGGTTGATCAGTACATCTTGTTCGAGGCGATTTCTCTTGTTCGGAAGATGCTTCATCAAAGACTACATGGGTGTTTCTTCCACAACTAGGGTTAAATGCCTTTGTAAACCCCGAAAAGCCTTGCTAGATGAGGAATATCCTAAGAATATGCCCTCATCCGATTTGGCCTCAAAAGTCTTCAACGCGGCTCTTCCCATTGTTGTGTATGAAACACTTACACCCAAAAACATAGAAGTAAGAAACACGAGGTTTTACGCCCTTCCACGATTCATAGGGTGTTTTGTAGTGAGCCTTAGTCGAAGACATCTGCTCGAGTATGACATGCAAAGTGTTGATAGCCTTCGCCTTTAAACGGTTTGGTATTGCATGTTCACCTAACATCGTCGGCGAACTTCTTTGAGAGTTCGGTTTCTCCGTTCGCTACTCCATTTATTTGTGGCGTTCTTTGCGGTGATGTCTCATGTTGTATACCAAACTTAGAGCAAAAATCAAGTAATAAAAGAGTTCGTAAATTGCGTACCTTTATATCGATCGATTTTTACTACACCGACACCCTTCTCATTTTGTAATCTCTTTTGATTTCGGGTATCTTCGTTGTCGTCTCATTCTTCTTATGTAAGAATATAACCCGTAAACTTGGAGTAGTCATCCACGATTACGAGTATATTTCGTCCGCTGAGATCGACCGTGTAATCGGGTCCAAATAGATCCATATGAAGCGGTGAAGATTTCTGGATGGATCTCCAGAATTCCTTGAATGAAGCTTTTAATTGTTTTCCCTTCCGACATGCAAAGACATGTCCGATCCTTTGAAAATACTTCATTCGGAAGTCCTTCCACTAGAGACATCCTTGCTGTTATCTTATTAAGAGTTTTAAAGTTCGGATGACTCATTCTTTTGTGCGAGCCAATCGCTACTTTTGGAACTCTTAACAATCGTGCATGCATTTCTTGGGCAACTGTTCCAATCTGCGGTAGATCGTCCCTTTCCTTGAACTAGTTAGCAAAACTGTTGAGTGGCTCGATTTTTGATAGTGCATTGATCGGTCGAGAACTCAACCTTGAATCCGTTGTCGCAGAATTGTGAAACCGATAATAGGTTGTGCTTCGGACCTTCGACATACGAGACTCCGATTACTTGTACATCATCATTCTCTAAGGTTAGAATCCTTTAGTATAACCAAAGTTATCATCACCGAAGAGTACACGCGGGCCTTTTCATTTCTATGTAAGAGCCGAGGAGGTGTTTGCTTCAATCATGTGCCTTGAGCATCCACTATCGATGTACCGGATAGTTGCTTGCACACCTCCTTTGTTGGCGGACCCACGCGATCCCGCACCCAAATCGACTTTTTTAGGTACCCTTTTAGGATTGGGTCCCGAGGGGTTAGGATTAGTTTTGGGGATCCATACAAGCGAGCACTTCTATTGAGATCGGTTAGATCGAAGGCATGATTTGTCTCCCATACCTATCAACATAATCATACGTCTCTTTATATCTTTTTCGATTAGTATGATTATTAGTGTGAAACTTGGGTGACTTAGAAGACTTGGGATTTATTTGTTCGTTTGTTTGTCTTCTTTTCATCCAAAGGTGGTTCAAAAGGCTGACCCTAGGTTTTCGATTATAGGGGTAGATACATTCGCTACCATCAAAAGATTCATATCTTTTTGGCATAGGTGGTTTTTGCGGTTTACCTAAAGCGCTTTTATTCGGCAATGACCTTGATTGGGTCTCGATTAGACTTCCCTTTTTTCAGGTTGTCTTTTTCGATACGATCTCGTTGATCGAGTTGAGGTCTCTTCGTAAGAACTGGGTTGTTCTGTTGATTCCTACCGATCTTTTACCGATTGGGGTCCATTTGTTCCTTTGGTTAGGCACACCGCTTTACACCGCTCAACCGGTCTTTTTTCCTTATTAGATACAAGTTTGACTTTTGGTGTATTTTGTTTAAACTTCGTTTGATTACACCTTTTGAAGTGAATCAAACGGGCTTTTTGAGGATGTGGAAGGGTTCTCATACCCAAGTCCCTTCTTGTTAGTCATTGTTAGAAAATAGGTGTTCATATCTTGAACAGTTTTAGATGATTTTGTAAAAACCTCTATTTTCTTGCGCAAACTATCCTCAGACGATTTTAGACTCTCATGCATTCGGAATAGCTCATCAAATTTGGCTTGAAGGATTTTGAAGTCATCAGCTTGTTGTTTGTTAATTGCTAGGCGATCTTTTGATCCGCTTTCTCCGATCAAAAGATTTAACTTTCGAATGTTAAGTTCCTCGGTTGCCTACGGGTTTTCAGCAGATTTAAGTTGAGCTTTTATCGAGATCGTTCTCTTTAAGAAGCTGATTATTTCTTATCCTTAGCTTGTCATTCTCAGCTTCCACTATAGCATAAGTGTCTCATCAGATTGAGAGATCCTCAAGCAATTGCTCGAGTAGAGGCTGCAGTCAATCTCCCCAGCAGGTGTGCTAATGATAGCGGTTAAAAGCAAGACAAAGCATAAGGTTTGGAGGTTACCTCAGATTGGTCCTCCTTGGCCATCACAGGCAGATCTCATCATCATCTCAAGAGAATATCAGATCTTCATTTTCATAGAAGTCAACAAAGATCGCTTATCGGATGTAAATCTTCTACAGAGGAGTATCCAGAATCCTCGAGAGGCGAGATAGGAATCATCAATTCCGGATGTGTCAAGAACCATGGCTTTTACATCCTGTAACGTTGCTCTCTTCTGTTTCTCTTTTTCTTCCCTTTCTTTTTGGCGTCAGTCCCGGCGGTCTGCTACCAGTAGTGACTGGCTTCTCACGCAGTTGAAGCACGCTCCTTGATCCACGGAACCTTTTCTTCGGGTGAATCACTCATCTGTCGTATGATCTATCGGTGACTTCCCCTTTCGATAGTAGTCCGAGCTCCTTCGCCGGATCGATTATCTCTTCTCTCATCATTTAGATTATCTCTTTTCTTTTCTTCTCTGCGGATCTCTTCGATCATCGGATTCGGTTCTTTCGAGAATCGTTGGCTGATCTCCTATCTCTTCTCGGCTTATGTTGATAATCTTTATAGAATCTTCGATACTTACCAAGTTGAATATTTGATTTTTCTAGTTTCCTGGTAAGCAGAGCGATCTGTTCTGCCTGACTATGATGTTTCCAACAGGTTTCTTGGCCTTTCGATCTGTTGCTGGTTGCCTTAAACTCAACTGATTTAGAAGTTGAGGCTTCAGCGGGCACCTCATCTTCATCTGCTTGTCCTCTTTCAATTAAATCGAACTCGTGAGCTTTAAGGCTTAAGAACAAGCTACTCGGCTTCATCTTTGAAATGTCTTGGCAATCCTTGATTACCGTGACTTTCATATCCCATTTCTTGGTGAGAGATCTTAAGATCTTGTAGTTGATATCCTTGTCTGACATCTCTCTACCAAGTTCTCGTAGCTTATTCACTAACATAGTAATCCTTCCATCGAGTTCGTTGATGGTCTCGTTGGGAAGCATCTTCAGTTTTTCGAACTTCACCAGTTCAGCTTGTAGACGGCTGTCTTTGATCTGATCATTTCTCTCGCATATCTCAGCTAGAGTATCCCACATTGCTTTCGCAGTTTTGAGATATTTAATCTTTTCCTTGGTGACCTTATCCATCGTTTTCATGATAATATGCATGGCGATTGTGTCCAGAGTATACAGTTTCCTTTCCTCTGTATCCATCAAGGCTGGGCTTTTTCGTACTAGACTTCCCGGGGCAAAGTCTGGATCTCCTCCAATTGCAGGGTTGTCGTAATATATGATGATGGGTCCTCTTTCGATGACTTCCATCATTCTGCCACTAATCGAACCTAGATGGTTGCACATATAAATGGCCCAATCTGCATACTCATCAATTGAGAACTTCGGCAGATCATGATACATACCAGAGGTATTATCCATGCTGAGTGATTTTGGAAAAAGAATGAGTTTTAAAAATGGTTTTTCAAGATCTGTTCAATTGACCACAAAGATTCTTCCTCAAGAATCGATGATACTCAAAGCCGATTGGTCCAGAGAACCTTTGCTCTCGATACCACTTGTAGGTCGAACGGGGTTTGTGAGGGCAGAAGTCTAGAGGGGAGGGGTGAATAGACTTCTGAAAACTTTTTGGTCAGATCAGGTGTGATGGCAGTTAGCCTGATCAGAGTGCAAGTGAATCAGTTTGGACTGATATCTAACTTACTAATCGCTCAAGGCGATCGATTTCAGTATCTATCGGTTTAATCGACGAATGCGGAAGCTAAGTTTACCCGTGTGAAAAACCAGTTTTGATAAATCAGATTCCAAAGTCAGTCTTTTAACCAGTTGACTAAAGTGTCAAACTTGATCAGATCAGAAGCTTGGTGCTAGCCGATCTTAACTTAGAATATGTATGCTGCTTTAATAGTTGTGTGATTGTGTAAACAGTTAATCAAAGCAGGTAAAGGCACACAAGATTTATAGTGGTTTGGACAAACCAGTCCTACGTCCACTCTTCCCTATCACAAGGGGCACCAACTAAACCAATGGACTTAGATTTTTGTGTTAGTCCAACACAAAGACACCAACAGATATTTAAAGAGTTCTCACTAACTCGATCCTAAATCGTAACTAGAAACCCTAGTCCGAATCTTGCTAAACAACTTAACCTAACTTTGGGTTTGGATAAGATTGTTTTGGTTCCAACTATGAAATCTATTCTAGTGTTTAAAGTAGCCTATCAGCTAGATGAAAAGATTTCTATGCTAAGAACTTATGGGATTGAACACTATAGAAAATAATCTTCAAGTTCGTGTTCGTCGTGCGGAAATCTGATTATAGCTTGAGCTTCTTGATAGTTTCCGTGTCTTCACTCTGAAGTGTAATCCCATATTTATAGACCTCTAAATCAAAGAGCCGTTGGAGAGCAATTTGAATTTCAGGCTATATTTGGTAGACTTGCAGGATTGATGTGACGTGCTTCAGGAACGGCATGGCCGAAAGCATGAATAGTGTCTTTTATAGCCGTTAGAGAAAGCAGCACCAAATCCCGTAATTGCCAGCTCCGATCATACGTGTCTCGTTCTTATTGGTTAACAGACGCACTTTTTAGTGTTGTTCTTCCAACTAAGGTTGACATTCTTCTTGTTCAGATCATAGACGTATGATTAGGTGAAACATCAGTTTTCACCTGGTGAGCTGACCTGATCAGTCAGAACTGATCAGTCTACCTGATGGAGTCTTCTGGTGCCGGTTGACTTAGCTTCAACTAGCAGACTCGGCTGATGTAGGTCTTCTGGTCTGATCTTCAAGTCTTCTGAGTATGAGCTTCATGACTTCAGCTGAGATATCTGACTTGATCAGATCGATCTGATCTTCTGATCTTCTCTTGCCTTCTGGCCTGTCGGACATCAGTTGTTCTTCATATCTTCAGATCTGACCTATACATATTGAGGTTCCCCCTCAATATGTGACCTATCTATTACATCAGTTGTTCTATACAGTAATTATCAACTGGTATTCTATAAACGGTAATATAAACATCAGTCAGCTAACAGGTCTGACTGGTCCTATTACACGTGTTTTAGAACTTTCATAAAAACTCTAAATTTCCCAACACGACCTCTCTTATTCTCTATCGTGTTTGCTCTTGAACTTGTTCAGGAGTCATCTGGCTTTTGGTAGAGAATAGGTGGCCTTGTCTCTGATCTTCCACAATTGCTTTCATTATCTTGTCTTTGCCTTTCTTTCTCCTCAGAGTCTGCTCAGGTTCATCTTGTTCGTCTTCTTCAGCTAATTTCTTAGCGAGTTCAAGGCTCTTAGCCTGATCATCAGTTTCCATTCTTTTATGTACGAACGAAGAAAAGTCTTCAATCTTGTCGACTCTGGCAGTAATCTCTGAAAGAGCAGTTTTCTGCTCAGTGATCTCTTTGCTATGTTTCTCCACAGTTTCCTTCACTTCAGCAACGAGATCAGTAGATGGAGTGGCTGGCAAGTCAGATACAATGGTTTTCGGTAGAGATGAAATTGTTACCAAATGTGTCTGTTTTTCTTCCTTCTCTTTATTCTCTTTTCCTTCCCCCTTTTTGGTTTCATCAAAGAGGTTGGACATCTTGCGGTTCAGAGCAGTTAATTGCCGTGAGATCTCCTCTCTGAGTTCCTCGACAACAAGAGGAGTAATCTGAACGGTGGCAGAAGGTGCAGGAGTGAAGAAGCGTCTGAGAGCAATTTTGATTTCCTGTCTTGCTCGTTCTGTAGAAGCTAGAAAATGTTTCCAACCCATATCCATGTGGTTGTCAGTTTTGTCCAAGGATGCCCAAACATTCTCCAAAAGTACTTGTGTCTGATTGAGCATCTCTGTCTGAACTGTGAGTTTGTCAGACTGGAGTTTGAGCTTCTCAGCAAGAGGATTTACTAGTTGCATTACTTCAGCAAGGATGGCACTGTCCATCCCAACTGTGTGACTCCGTTCCTTGTCAACTAGTTTTGCTTGCTCATCTTCAAATCGCTTCATCAGATCTGCTGTGAGCGCTGCGAATTTGTCTTCAAATGCAGCCTTGATCCCATCCTGAATCTTCTCAGTATAATGATCTAGGGTATCAGAGCTCATCGTAGTAGTCTGGTCAGATGTTGAAGCCTTGCCAAGTCGGGTCTCATCTGCAGCACCCATTCTTGGTTCATCGGCAGCTCCCTCTTGATCTGTAGGAGGTTGAACGGTTTCCTCCCTGTTATCAGCAATTCCGAACCTTTCGTGAATCAACCATCTGATATCATCATCAGATGCCAATTCAACAACACTTTCAATCCCAACAGTGTTCAAGCACTTCAACTCCATGTCTACAAAGAAATCTGATCCCAGAGTTGTCATGAGAATCAGAAATTCTTCAATGCTTTTCAGTCTGATATCCCTCCAGAACACAATCTCTTCTATCTGTTGTTGGATGCCAGGATGTTGATCCAATTTAGGGCACAGGTCCAGCAGATACTCCTTGATTTTTTGCTTCATTATCCTTATGATGGTGCTTTCTGGAGCAGGTGAAGCAAGCACGGTTCTGGTATTGAAGGGATTATGAGAGATGGACACTCGCTTGTCGGATCTCTCAGGCTCTTGTAACTTGATTGGAGATTGGGATATTTGTGGTTCAGGTTCGTTTTCAGCGTGTTGAGGGTGTTCAGTTTCCTGAACTGGTTGATTGATTGGTGGTGTGGGAGATCTTGGTGATCTGATATGCGAGGGTGAGGGTGAGAAGGTTTTGTGGGGAGATGATGATGATTTTTGAGGAGAGGGTGATGGTGATTTGGAAGTGGGCGTTGGCGATCTTGCTCTCTGGAAGATCTTGGTGAGAGGCAGAGAATCAGATGGTGATTCTTCCTCAGGTTGCTCCACTTCTGTCCCTCTGACAGATTTATCTCCTTCTTCTGCGATCATCTGCTCTTCCCTTACTTCTCTGATAGTGGGCTCAGAGCGGACTGATGTCTCCTCTTCTGATTCTACTTGCATCAGATCCTCCGTTTTGCTAGCTGGCTTGGCAGAACTTGGAGCAGTCTTCAGAGGAGATGTGACTCTCTTCTGACGTTTCCGCTGAGCATCTGGTTTCTTGGTTAGATCCTTCCTCTTCATCCTCTTCTCTGGAATGACCGTTCCCTGTGCTTCAGATGATGCAGTTGCCTTATCTTTTCCCTTCTTTTCTCCCTTGTGTTTGGGCACATAAGGAGTCGGATCCTCATCAGATTGTCCAGGTAGGGACTCATCTTTGCCCAATATGGCCTTGTTCTTTGCTTGATATATCTTCGCTCCATTCTCGTTCCATTTATAATTTTGTTTCAGCTTATCTGACAGAATGATAGAGAATTTGTGTATGAAGGAGCACTTGGAAGATAAGCACACTTCATTTCTCTGGGTCAGTTCGAACTTCCCGGAGTCTTTTCTCAGTCTTGCTTTGACCATACCCAACCAATCGATATCTGAAGCCTTCTTGATTATTGCAGCCATGACACTTATCTTGTATGAAGTGACCGCATCAAGACTGTAGGTTGAGCACATGATCCCCTTCTGAACAATTTCAAGAAGAAGGCGATATTTCCTCTTCAGATAGGAGGCTTTGACGTTCGTCGTGTTCTCCTTATTTGCTGGTCTCAACAGCTCGACTTCAAGAAATCTCTTTTCTCCTACATCAGTCGTGTAGGTCTCTGGATTAATGCTTCCTCGAGTTAGGCCAAATATCCTCTGGAGATCGTCATTCGACACTCGCACTTCTAGTCCACCAACGGAAGAAATCAGTTCAGCATCAATGTCTTCATCCCTCTGCAGATTGTATAGAAACTCCAGAGCTTCATGTGCGTGGACGATGTTCTGATGTGTAGAGCAATAGCGTTCAAGTCCACACGCTCGCAAGCACTCCAGAATTTCCAGCGATTCAGGGTCTGAGGTGATGGTGAATACTACATACTTCTCATCAATGATGTCTTTCTTCATCGATGAAAAGTTGCAGAACTTTTTCCCTTGGCCCGGTCGTGGAATAAGATATGCCATTTCTGTACGATATGCAAATTGATGTTTAGTTTGAGTAAGATATTTCAATAAATTCAGTCAAACTAGTAATTTTAGCATCAATTTAGCAAATAAGCGTTTAGATCTAATAAAAATTACAGAAATATATCATCACGATTTGTAAACCTAGGTACCAGAGAGAAATTGAGATCATTCAATTAATTAAACAAGAAATTACCAGAAATTGATTCGAAAGATTTAGAAATCGGGAGAGTAGAATCAATTGATCTCAAAAGTAATTCTCTGAAGATTTTTGAAAGTGTTGATCTTTTAAGAGCTTTGGGAAGACGAAGTAGTGGAAAGAAGTTTTCTGAGAAAGATTTGGATTTTATAGTATGCGAGGGAAAAACCTTTTTGCACAACTTTCCAAAGTACTCAAGTATCCGTGTTTTGAAATCGATGGCTGAGATTAATCGGCCAAAAAATGTTTTAATCGCACGGTTGAGTAAAGAAGTCTTCTCGTATTTTGGACTTGAAAATTCGCAATAAAATGCATTAAATACACATTCCCAAGTCCGCATTAAAAGTTTTGCAGTGCATGCGTCATAAAGTGAAACAGAGTAAAAATAATTTATTTAAATAATTCATGTAAGGTATTCAGAAAGGGATAAATAAGAGAACGTATCTGACTGATTGATATTGTAATCAACCAGTTACCACAATGATCTGATCTGGTACTTGTTGACCTATCTGATGGTTGCCTTATGCATTTCCCAATAATATCTCACTCATCTGATCAGATTCTTGCTTGAAACACTTCGCCACTTATCTGATCCACTTATCTGATACTCTTTTCTGATGCACTTATCTGATACACTTCATCCTTCAGTCTTCTTCTAATCAGCCCGCATTTACTGAAGTTAACTCCCGCCAAAATATTTACTTCGGGGATTCCAAAAGTCGCCTCGATTCCCAAATCGGCGCGATTTGACATTCCGTAATAATGGCATAGATACGTTGTGATTACTCACACCGTCAACTCATCCAACCATTAGCCGCGTGTTCCTTACGCGTTGTCGATGCAAATTTCTCTTAAGGTCTTCTGAGAAAATAAATTTGCATTTATACCCCTAATTTCCTTCTATAAATTAGCCTGGGGTGTTTAGGCAAACAACACAACATAAACCATTCATCTTCTTTAGCATATACTTCATGCTTTTCCGATGAGTTCCTTATTTTCGGTGAAACTTCCGGTGGGAACCTTTAGCCTTTTTCCAATGAATTCAGCTTCTCAAATCAACCCTGTGTGTTCCTTCACACTGCTTTCGTCGTCATCTAAGATTTCACATTCGATCAATGCTAAGCTTCTTTACCACCATGGAGGCGGATCTGCTAAGGCAAATGAGAAGGCACTTCTCCTAACCGTATGCACCTTGTGCGCCTATCGAGATGAAGGAATTAGCATCGACAGACTCAGTCTGAAACAGAACATGAGTTTGGTATATGGTCTGCATCAGTCAACAGCTGATCTTCATATATCAAACTCAATTTTTGCATGCGACACAAGTGTCCGTTTGGTCCTTGTGACCAAAACGTGGGTAATCGCGGGCCCCATTTTTAATTTGGAGAGCCCTTTGATTTCACGTCCCGAGGGCTCTCGGCTTGACATCCTTCAAAGCCTCTCTCGCCTCCTCACTCCAAGCTTTTGAGATTGGCTCAGGATTCTCGAGGCCTCTCTGACGCCCCTTCTTAGGATCGAGGGAAAATGAGAGCATCATACCTTGAACTCTCTCTCTTCTTCCCTACCTAGGGTTGGCTTAGGGCTTATAGTTTATGACCTCTGGGTCTTCTTGTACTTGTAATACCACTTGAGGATAGCTTGTAGCACTTGTAGCTTGTGATATCACTTGTAACTTGTAAATCTGACCTTCGGGTCCTTATCAATGAAAAATTATGTTATTTCATTGTTGTGTTGCTTCTTCTGACTTATGCGATCTGTAGCTTTAAACTTGACTTGCTTGTTGACTGTAGCTTTAAACTTGACTTGCTTGTTGACTGCAGCTTTAATCGACTTATAAAGTAATCTTCCAATCTGATCAGTTCCCCCTTAATCTGATATGTCTTGAACTGATCTGCTCCTTCTCTGAACTTCAGATCGGATCCTCGTCTGACTTTCTGATCTGCTCCTTATCTAAACTTCAGATCGGCTCCTCGTCTGGTCGTCTGATCAGTTGAGATTCCTAACTCAACTGATTCCACTTAACTTGGTTAGTCTTTTAACCAATGTGTTCTCGAGATCGATCCTTCAACCATATCTGGTGCATTTTCTCCGAGATCCAGAAGCCCTAGCTCGTTGCATAACTCTCTGAATCTAATCTCAGCTAGCGGCTTAGTTAAGATATCTGCTTTCTGCTTGTCAGTATGGATCTTTTCCATTATGATATTCTTCTTTTCAACGTGATCTCTGATAAAATGGTGTCTGACATCCACATGCTTGCATATTGTATGTAGAACAGGATTCTGAGTGATTGCAATAGCACTATTATCGCCACAAAATATAGGTACGTTCTTAGCTACGATGTTGTAATCCTCTCGACTTAGCGAGAGCATTTGGGAACAACAGACTTTCCCGCAGCCCATATATTTCGCTTCAAGAGTAGACATCGCGAATCGATGTCCGCTTTTGAAAACCAAGAGATCGGTTTATTTCCCGTAAACCGACATGATCCCGAGGTTGACTTCCGCCGATTCTCGCAACCCTCAGAATCGAATCGAATACCCACTAAGCTCTAGATTGTCATCGATGGGTAAAATAAACCAAGGTTTAAATCCCCTTCAGATACTTGAGAATCTGCTTAGTCGCTTCTTAGGTGGCTTTTGCATTGGATTTGCTTGAAACCGCACATACACCTATCGCAAAAGTAATGTCCGGGTCTGTTTGGCGGTCGGTATAGTAGTGATCCAATCAGAGCTCTATATTCTTTCTGATTCGTTTTCTGACCATCTTCATCTGGATCCATCTTGAACCCGGTCATCATTGGAATTTTGGCTTCCTTACAATGTTGATCTCCAAACTTTGCCAGTAGATTCCTTGTGCACTTCGCCTGGCAGATGAATATCCCTTCTGTACTCTGCTTGACTTGTAATCCCAGAAAGTAATTCATCTGACCCATCATGGATATCTCGAACTTCCCTTGCATCAATTTGCTGAACTTCTCACATAACTTCTTGTTGGGAGATCCGAAGATGATGTCGTCCACGTAAATCTGAACCATCAGAATATCTTCTCCATCTTCTATTCAGAATAAGATTCTATCCACTATTCCTTTAGTGAACCCGCTGTCTATCAAAATTGAGAGAGTGTATCATACCAAGCTCGAGGAGCTTGTTTCAGGCCGTAAAGAGCTTTCCTTAAACGGTACACTTGGTTGCCTTTTTCAAAGCCTGGAGGTTGTTCGACATAAACTTCCTCTGCTAGTACCCCGTTTAAGAATGCACTCTTTACATCCATTTGATACACAATGAACCCCTCGTGGCAAAGATATGCGTAAAATAACCGAATGGCTTCTAGGCGAGCGACTGGTGCAAAGGTCTCATCATAATCAATTCCTTCTGATTGTGAATACCCCTTAGAAACAAGTCTTGCCTTATTCCTGGTTATGACATTATTCTCATCTCTCTTGTTCTTGAATACCCACTTCGTGCCAATCACGCCTTGATGAGTTGGTCTGTCCACCAGTTTCCAAACTTGATTTCTCTCAAACTGTTCCAGTTCCTCTTGCATGGCTAGAATCCAAACTTGCGTCTTGTAGAGCTTCCTCATCAGAGTTGGTTCCTTCAAAGCAGATAATAACAAGATACATGGCACTTTCACCAACTCGATGTCTAGTTTTGACTCTATCGGATGGGTCTCCGATAATCGATCGGGTTGGATGACCGGTAATCCAGTCCTTCTTTTTCGGATGTGCGTGCTTTGGAGAACATCATCCATTTTCGATAGTAGTTCATTACTAGTGATTGGGAGTGGTGCGGAATTATGATCCACTTGATAAGAACATGTCTCGGTGATGTTGGACTCATCATGTCTTCGATGTCTGCTCAGTAGGAACTTCAGAGTTCTTGAACCGAGATGGTTCATTGATCTTTATCTCTCGGTAATGCCTTCTTTCAACGGCACAGCCAGCGTACCATAGGTCCGATTGACATGTTGAATCAACAAGATCGGAGTTCTGGGATATACACTTTGTTATGTGTTGATTCTTTCTCCTTGATGCTTAGCTGGTCCATTTTTTTTTTTTGCGGTTGACTTTGTTCTCGAGGTAGCTTTCTCATGTTCAGAAGATGTCTCATCAAAGACCACATGTGGTGTTTCTTCCACAACTAGGGTTCATTTGTTGTAAACTCAAAGCCTTCTTTGGATGAGGAATATCCTAAGAATATGCCCTCATCTGACTTGGCCTCAAAAGTCTTCAACTGACTTTTCCCATTGTTGTGTATGAAACACTTGCACCCAAAAACATGGAAGTATGAAACACGAGGTTTTCTACCCTTCCATAGTTTTGAAGTGAGTCTTAGTCAGAGAACATCTGTTCTGAGTATGGCATGCAGTGTTGATTGCTTCTGCCCAGAAACGGCTTGGTGTGGCATGTTCAACTAACATAGTGCGAGCAGCTTCCTTGAGAGTTTTGTTTCTCCGTTCTGCTACTCCATCTTGTTGTGGCGTTCTTGCAGCTGACGTCTCATGCTGTATACCAAACTTAGTGCAAAAGTCAGTGATAAAGGAATTCAGGAACTCTGTACCTTTATCTGATCTGATTTTTACAATGCTGACACCCTTCTCGTTTTGAAGTTTCTTGAGCAGCTCGGGTATCTTTGTCGTTGTCTCGTTCTTCTTGTATAAGAATACTGATGGTCCTGGTTGAAAACCCATTTTGCGTGTGCGGAAGCGAAAACATTATGTTCGATGCATATAAAACAGGGGTGAGGGCAGAGTGTTTCCAATTTTTCATTTTAAGCTCATGTGTTGTGTTTTGCTTATAACTAGATGCATATGACAAGTATAAACATAAAGCAAATAAACAACAACACAAAGAATATATAGTGGTTCGGACAACTGGGTCCTACATCCACTCTCCTCTCTAGGAAATTCCTTATCAACTTCTGAGCTTTCTGACTACCTCGTAGTTTACTTACTCAACTCGGCCCTGAGTTTTCTGACTACTCCACGTAGTTTACTTACTCAACCCGACCTTGAGTTTTCTGACTACCTCTGTAGTTTACTAACTCAAACTCTTAGATGTTTAACGAGTTCACACTCCTTCGGGACTTATCACCCCTCACTCGGGTTTGCCTAACAACTACCTCACTTCACCACTGGGTTTGGGTTTGGTGTTGTCTCCAACTATGGTGAGATTTTCCCTTACAATGGTTTAGCCTCAATGCTAAGGTTGGGAAAATCTCTCTAAGCTTATGATACATCGTCGTGGGTTGCTTAGGTTGGGTTCTAGAACACTCTTTGAATATATTTGTATATCTACAGACTTGTGTTCTAGGGTGGGAATGCTTTTGACTATAACGCTCTTTTGGCTTTGTAGCATTTTGTGCATAATCTCCACGCATCCACACACGATAATGAAGGAAGAACTTGTATTTATAGTGTGGATTTGAATGTTACCATTGGAGAGAATCACATTCAAATCCATACTATTCTTTGTAAGTTCTGCAGCTTTTTCAGTCTGGTTGTCTTCCTCTCGTTGGTCCACGCCATTTGGATTCCAGCGGCTATATTCCTCACCTTCGATTGCCTCGGAACATTCAAGGGATATCTTGAGCATTCAAGACATTCGAGTCTTTAGTAATTATTGTGCCTTTCGAGATTTCTCGAGTTCTTCGTGTTCTCTCGAGTTCTTGAGTTCTCTCGAGTCTTAAGGTTCTCTCGAGTCTTGAGTTCTCTCGAGTCTTCGTGTTCTCTCGAGGCTTCGTGTTCTCGAGGCCTTCGAGTTCATTCTCAAGATCTCTCGAAGTCTTCAATATCTCGATTTCTTCATCGAGTCTTGAAACTAACCTTTGTTCTATATCTGCCGACTATACATGGCGAGATAATATCCCTAACACTCTAAAATCGAATCGACTCAT
Source organism: Stenogyne calaminthoides (assembly GCA_037126765.1). Lineage (NCBI taxonomy): Eukaryota > Viridiplantae > Streptophyta > Magnoliopsida > Lamiales > Lamiaceae > Stenogyne > Stenogyne calaminthoides. Next base: position 10,934,909 of record JBBCBC010000020.1, read on the forward strand.
CTATCAAGATTATCTGAACATGTCATACTCAGGGGTTTTGGGATCTAATCAAAATCCTTTTTATTAAATTCATTTCCCAACAATTTCCCCTTTTTTGATGATGCCAAAACCTATCTTGTTACAAACATATAACCTATACTCAGGTTTCAGTTTTTCCTATTACAAGAATGGTAAATCTCTAATCAATTTTAAATCATTCAACAGATTTCTTCAGTAATGAATCTTTCCTAAATAGATCATTACTAAATACTTAAGCAATTTCTCCCATAGCATCATATAGTTTCCTCTTTATATGAGCATACAATCAGATCAAAGACATTCAATCAGGCATATCAACATAAAAGACATGTAAAAAAGATAATGAGGTATTATCTTTGAGCATAAAGATAAAAGTTTCATTGATTTGTATGTTATCAGTTACAGATTACAATGAACTTATCAAAGAAATAAAGACAAAAAACATAAAGAATTACAAGTCTTCTGTCTTCAGCTCGGCTCCTCATTCTTCTTCAATGGACCTTGTCCGATCGTATATCGACACTCATCCGACCGAGTTCGCTTTTTCCGACTTTCAGACATCTTGACCCTCAGGTCTTTTGACCTATACTGAGTTTCAGTTTACTTTACTTACTGAGTCTCAGATCACTTTACCCAAGCTATCTGATTTCTTCTTTGCCTGATCTGATTAGCTCGACTAATCAGATCAACACATCTTTAGATCAACATAGCATCGGTCATTATATCAAAGGTTAGCATATCGGGTTTATCATATCTCGATCTTGATCACGCGTCGATCTCGATCGATCTTCATCCGCTTCATTATCATATCGATCTCATTATCATATCACGTCGATCTCGATCACGCGTCGATCTTGATCGATCTCTTTTGCTCATATTCGATTTGCAACCTTTTCTTTCGATTTCTTTGGTTTTAGCTTTTCTTCACTTCTGGTTTTTGCACAGCTCATCATTTGAACTCATCTAACTTATTTGATCTCGATCAGTCTCGTCTGTAGCCATGTCTTGATCTTGATCATCTTCGTCTGACTTCGTGAGTTCCCCCTCAATTTATTCTCTCGTTCCCCCTCAACTTGTTATCTGTAAATTAGCTTCAATAACACAAGTTGATAATGTTTTGGCATAATTCATCAAAACTAAAATATCCCAACAATTTCCTTTTTTTGATAATGACGCCAAAACATTAAAATATATGCATTTTTAAAACGGGTTTTTTTAAAAAAAATCGATTCAGTGGTCACTTTTAAAATCAATTAGTGAACCTTTTGAACACCCGCTCTGATACCAATTGATGGTCCCGGTTGAAAACCCATTTTGCGCGTGCGGAAGTGAAAACATTATGTTTGATGCATATAAAACAGGGGTGAGGGCAGAGTGTTTCCAATTTTTCATTTTAAGCTCATGTGTTGTGTTTTGCTTATAACTAGATGCATATGACAAGTATAAACATAAAGCAGTAAACAACACAGCAATATATAGTGGTTCGGACAACCGGTCCTACATCCACTCTCCTCTCTAGGAAATTCCTTATCAACTTCGAGCTTTCGACTACCCTCGTAGTTTACTTACTCAACTCGCCCCGAAGTTCGACGACTACTCCACGTAGTTTACTTACTCAACCCGACCTTGAGTTTTCTGGACTACCTCTGTAGTTTACTAACTCAAACTCTTAGATGTTTAACGAGTTCACACTCTTCGGGACTTATCACCCTCACTCGGGTTTGCCTAACAACTACCTCACTTCACCCTTTGGGTTTGGGTTTGGTGTTGTCTCCAACTATGGTGAGATTTTCCCTTACAATGGTTTAGCCTCAATGCTAAGGTTGGGAAAATCTCTCTAAGCTATGATACATCGTGGGTTGCTTAGGTTGGGTTCTAGAACACTCTTTGAATATATTTTGTATATCTAGACTTGTGTTCTAGGGTGGGAATGCTTTGACTATAACGCTCTTTGGCTTTGTAGCATTTTGTGCATAATCTCCACGCGATCCACACACGATAATGAAGGAAGAACTTGTATTTATAGTGTGGATTTGAATGTTACCATTGGAGAGAATCACATTCAAATCCATACTATTCTTTTGTAAGTTTCTGCGACTTTTTCATTTGGTTGTCTTCCTCTCGTTGGTCCACGTCATTTGGATTCAATTTATATTCCTCGACTTGATGCCTCGGAACATTAGGGATATCTTGAGCATTCAATACATTCTCGAGTCTTTAGTAATTCTTGTGCCTTGATATTTCTCTCGAGTCTTCGAGTTCTCTCGAGTTCTTGAGTTCTCTCGAGTCTTGAGTTCTCTCGAGTCTTGTGGTCTCGAGTCTTGAGTTCTTCGAGAGTTCTCTCGAGGCTTGAGGTTCTTCGAGCCTTGAGTTCTCGAGATCTTTTGAGTTTTTCGATTATCTCGATTTCTCGCTTTCTTCGAGTCTTCAAAAACTAACTTTGTTCTATATCGCCGACTATACATGGTGCAGATAATATCCTGAACACTCTAAAACTGAATCCTGACTCATCTATCAAGATTATCCTGAACATGTCATACTCAGGGGTTTTGGGATCTAATCAAAATCCTTTTTATTAAATTCATTTCCCAACAAATACAACCCAAGTAAACTTGGAATAATCATCCACGATTACTAGAGTATATTTAAGGCCCATCGAGATCGACGGTGTATGGCGGGTCGAATAAATCCATATGGGAGATTCTTGCAAGATTTCATCGATGTCGGGTCCGTATTCCATTGAATGAGGCTTTGACTTGTTTTCCTTTCTGACATGCGGCACATGTCTGATCTTTGGAGAATATCTAATTCGGAAGTCCCTCAACCAAAGACATCCTATCTATCTTGTTAAGAGTCTTGAAGTTCAGATGACTCATTCTTTTGTGCCAGAGCCAACTGCTACTTTTGGAACTCTTAACAATTAAGCATGTATTCCTTGGGCAACTGTTCCAATCTGCTGTGTAGATCGTGCCTTTCCTTGAACCAGTAAGCAAGGTTTGTTGAGTAGCTCGATTCCTAATCGTACACTTGTCGCTCGAGAACTCAACACTGAATCCGTTGTCGCAGAATTGTGATACTGATAGTAGATTGTGCTTTAATCCTTCCAGTTACTTGTACATCATCATTCTCTAAGGTTCCGAATCCTTTGGTAAAACCAAAGTTATCATCACCGAAGAGTACACGTGGGCCTTCTTGTTCTTTGTATGAGCTAAGGAGATGTTTGCTTCCAGTCACTTGCCTTGAACATCCATTATCGATGTACCAGATAGTTGCTTGTATACCTCCTTTGTTGTCCAGTCCCACGCGAACCTGCAATCAAATCAGGCTTTAGGTAACCCTTTTGAATTAGGTCCTGGGGGGTTAGTGGTGGATTTAGGGATCCACACAAACAGAGCACTTCTATGGTAATCAGATAGATTAGAAGGTCTGATTTGTCTCTCATACAAATCAACATAATCATACGTCTCTTTATATGCTTTCTGATTAGTATGATTACTTGTGTGAGCTTTGGGTGACTCAGAAGACTTGGGTTTTTTCTTTATATTTTGTCTTCTTTTAACCCAAATGTGGCTCAAAAAAAGAGCCCTAGGTCTCTGGTTATAAGGGTAGGTACGACTGCTACCATCAAAAGATTCATATCTTCTTGGCATAGATGGTCTTTGCAGTTTACCTATAGCTTGCTTATTAGGCAGTTGACCTTGATTGGGTCTCAGATTAGATTTCCTTCTTACAGGTTGTCTCTTCTGATACCTAATCTGCTGATCAGGTTGAGGTTTTTCTTAAGAACGGGTTCTTGTTGATTCTCTACCGATGCTTTATCAGTTGGGGTCCATTTCTGTTCCCTTTCTGATTAGGCACTTGCCTTACTTGCTCAACATGCCTTTTTCCCTTATCAGATACATGTTTAACTTTTTGTGTATCTTTATCAGAGATTCGTATGATTACACCCTTCTGAAGTGAATCAAACGGGGCTTTTGAGGATGTAGAAGGGTTCTCATACCCAATTCCCTTCTTGTTCATATCTTGAACGGTTTTTGATGACTTCGTGAAAACCTCTATTTTCTTGCGCAAACTATCCTCAGTAGATTTTAGACTCTCATGTAGTCGGAAAAGCTCATCAAATTTAGCTTGAAGGATTTTGAAATCATCAGCTTGTTGTTTGTTGATTGCTAGCTGATCGTTGATCTGCTTCTCCTGATCAGAAGATTTAACTTTCAGAATGTTAAGTTCCTCAGTTACCTTCTCGAAAGCGGTTCAATGATTTCATTCAAGTAGCTTTTCTCGACGGCGTTCTCTTTAATAAAGTCGATTATTTCGATCCTTAGCTTGTCATTTTCGGCTTCCACTATTGTATAAGTGTCTCATCAGATCGGAGAGATCATCAAGCAATTGCTTCGAGTAGAGCTGCAGTCAATCTCTCGGCAAAGTGTGTGCTAATAATAGCGAGTGTGGAAATTGAAAAGTCAAGGTTTGGAGGTTACCTCAGATTGGTCTTCCTCCTGGCCATCAAAAGTGATTTCATAGTTATCTCAAGAGAATATCGATCTTCATGTTCGTGGAAGTCAACAAAGATCGCTTATCGCACGTAAGTCTTCTACGGATGAGTAGCGAGAATCCTCGGGGCGAGATAGGAATCATCAATTCGAGATGTGTCGATGACCATGGCTTTTCTATCTCCGAGGCGTTGCTCTCTTACATTCCGTTTCTCTTCCCTTTCTCTCGGGGCAGTCGAGGCATCGGTCTTTGTAGTGACCTTGTTTCTCGCATGATTGAAGCATGATCCTAGATCCACGGAACTTCCTCTCGCGGGTGAGTCACTCCGTCTGTAGGATCTGTCGGTGACTTCCCTTTCGAAGGTATCCCGAACTCCTTCTCGTCCGATCTGTTATCTCTTCTCTCATCGGCCGGATCATCTCTTTTATTTTTCTTCTATGTGATCTCTTGATCATCGGATTTGGTTCTTTCTAGTGATCCGTCGGTTGGCCTCTGTTTTTTACATTTGTCTTGATAGTCTCTGTAGAATCTGCGATACTTACCAAGCTGAGTATTTGATCTTTCAAGTTTCCTGGTAAGCATAGCGATCTGTTCTTCTTGACTCATTATGTTTCCAACAGGTTCAGTGTCTTTTGATCTGCTGCTGGTTGCTTTAAACACAACTGATTTAGACGTTGAGGCTTCAGCAGGAGTCTCGTCTTCATCTGCTTATCCTCTTTCGATTAAATCGAACTCGTGGGCTTTAAGGCTTAGGAACAAGCTACTCGGCTCCATCTTGGAAATGTCTTGGCAATCCTTAATTACCGTGACTTTCATGTCCCATTTCTTGGTGAGAGATCTTAGGATCTTGTAGTTGATATCTTTGTCTGACATCTCTCTTTCAAGTTCTTGTAGCTTATTTACTGACATGGTGATCCTCCCATCGAGCTCGTTGATGGTCTCGTTGGGCAACATCTTTAGCTTTTCGAACTTCACCAGTTTAGCTTGTAGTCGGCTGTCTTTGATCTGATCATTTTCTTTGCATATCTCAGCAAGAGTATCCCACATTTGTTTCGCGGTTTTGAGATACTTTATTTTCTCCTTGGTGACTTTATCCATCGTCTTCATGATTATATGCCTGGCGATTGTATCTAGAGTATACAACTTTCTTTCTTCTGCATCCATCAGGGCTGGGCTTTTTCGTACAAGGCTTCCCGGTGCAAAATCTGGATCTCCTGCAACTACTGGGTTGTCGTGATATATAATGATGGGTCCTCGTTCAATTGACTTCCATCATTCTGCCGCTTATCGATCCTAGATGGTTGCACATATATATAGCCCAATTTGCATACTCATCAATTGAAAATTTAGGCAAATCATGATACATGCCAGAGGTATTATCCATGCTGAGTGATTTTGAAAATGAATGAGTTTTGAAAAACGGTTTTCCAAGATCTGTTCAAATGACAAAGATTCTTCCTCAAGAATCGATGATACTCAAAGCCAGTGGTCTGTAGAACCACTGCTCTGATACCACTTGTAGGTCCCGAACGGGTTTTGTGAGGGTAGAAGTCTAGAGGGGAGGGGTGAATAGACTTCTAAAACTTTTCGTGCGGATCAGGTGTGATTTGCAGATTGCCTGATCAGAGTGCTAGTGAGTCAGTAGGAACTGATGTTCAATCTTACTGAGTGCCTGAGGGCAGATCAGTTTGATATCTGTCAGTCTAACTGAGAGTGCGGAAGCTTGTTTTAACCCGTGTGAAAAATCAGTTTTATCAATTCAGATTCTTAAGTCAGTTTTCAACCAGCTGACTAAGGTGTCAACCTAATCAGATCAGTTGCTTGGTGCACACTGAGCTTAACTTAGAATATGTATGCAGTTTTAAACTCAGTTGTGTGAATAGTGTAAAGCAATAAGAAAGCAAGTAAATGCACACAAGACTTTTTATAGTGGTTCAGACGAAACCCGTCTTACGTCCACTCTTCCCTTAACACAGGGAAACCTTAACCGAACTTAACCTGCGGGACTTATCTCCCTCAAGGAATGGCCGATAGATGTTTACTGAGTTCACACTCTACAGATGTTTATCGAGTTCACACTCAACCGAACTAGAAATCAGAAAACTAGAATCCCTAGTCTGAAATCTTGCGGTAACAAACTTAACCTAACTTGTGTTTGGGTAAAGAATGTTTGAGGGTTCCAACTGGAAATCTATCCTGGTGTTTTAGGTAGCCAAAATGCTAGTGGATATGATTTCTTGCTAAGACCAAATGGGATGAACACTCTAAGAATAATCTTCAAATGTGGTGTTCTTCGAGCGGAGATTTTGCTATAGTTTTTGCTTCTTTTTCAATTTGCTCGATCCTTGGTCGTATTTCTTCAAAGTGAAGATCGATCCCATTTTATAGACCTCGAAATCAAAGAGCCGTTGGAGAGGAATTTGAATTTCGGGCTATATTAGGTAGGTTGTAGGATATGATTGTGACGTGCTCCGAGTATCGGCGTGGCCGTAGGCATGATTAGTGTCGTTTTTGTCCGCATCGTCGAATCCCGCATTGTCAGCTCTTTTTGTGCACGTGTCGCTTTCTCCTTGGCTTCGCGAGGCGGCACTTCAGTAATTTGTCCGTTAGACGATTGATATTCCTTTTTGTAGAAGATTCGTCTTGTCTGGTATATAATTTTGATTGTCACCAGGTGTGAGCTGACTTGATCAGATAACTGATCAGTCTACCTTGTTTGAGTCTTCTGATGCATATTGTCTTAGCTCAATATGCAGACTTGGCTGATTGTAGGTCTTCAGGTCTTTTGATCTTCAGGTGTCTCTGAGCCTCAGTGTATCCAGTCATACTGAGTCTTCAGGTTTGTTACTGAGTCTTCAGGTTCATCTGAGTCTTCAAGACCATCTGAGTCTTCAGGTTCATCTGAGTCTTCAGGTTCATCTGAGTCTTCAGTGTCTTCTGTCTTCACCTGATCTTCTGACTTCTTGTCTTCTGATAGTTCTTAGCCTTCTGATCATCTGACCTTATCTGGGTCATCTGATACTTCGACCTGACCTATACATATTGAGTTTCCCCTCAATATGTGACTTATCTTTTACATTGGCTATCTATACATTTCAGCTGGTCATCTTAATCTGATTCTAAGTCATTAGTCAGCTAACATGTCTGACTGGTCCTATTACAACCCGTTTTGGAACTTCCATCAAAACTAAAATACAGATTTCCCAACAGATGAAGTACATTTCAGTACAATAAATTATATATTTTTTAAATATATTATAAAATATATGGTACACTTCATGCCCAAAAGACCCACTCAAAATTTAAATATTATAATAGAGCTCTATCTGTACATTTGGGTCTTTGACCATGTCACGTAAGAGTCATCCTATTTTAATGACATTATATTGAACCTCCATCCTAAATCTGTTAGTTCAATTGAAACTTTAACGATACCGAGTTGAAGACTATTATCATTCTTCATTCTTTGACTTCCTAATTAGAGTTTAGCTCTGTTGGAAAATATGCATCCACTATAAAAAAAAACGCTAAAAAAAGGGCTTTAGGGACAGAAAAACAGTCTCAAAAACCTATTTGAGACGGATTTGAGATGGGTTTTTTTTTTCCGTCCCTAAATCAGACATCTCAAATTTAGAGATGATTTTTCAAATTTCCGTCTCAAATCTGGGACAGTTTAAACCTTCTCAAATCCATCCCAAGTTTGAACCGTCGACAATTGACCCGGATCCACTGCATTTCGGGTCAAATTTTCGTCTCTATTCCGTCTTAAAAACCATCTCAAATTTAATATTAAAAAAAAAATCGACAGATATTTGAGACGGAAAAAACCGTCTCAAATTCATATATATATTTTTTAAAATGGCTCTGATGGTATTTTAATATCAATTATGCTTTGATATCCCATGTGTGTATTTTAATATCAATTGAAAAACAATTGGTGTAATTTTAAGTAAAAGTATGAATAATTGTTAAGAAAAGTGAGATCACAATTTGTCAAATATTTTAAAAAAAAAAATTCAATTAGGACGCCCGAAATGATAAAATGTAAAATTTGAGTTGGGACGGAGGGAAAATAATACTACCTCTGTTCCGGGAGACTTTGAGCCACTTTTATAATAAAAAGATAAAGAAAAACGTATAATGAGTAGAGTGTAAACGGGTAATTTTGTAAACTTTTATGTATAAAGTAAATAAAGTAGTTTGATTGAATGTATATGTGGGTCCCAAAACAGTGACATTTTCTGTAAATATGTGAATATTGTGAGGATGAAGTTTAGTAAAAAAAAATAAAAATTTGAGCGTGCAAAGTCTTTTGGGATGAAGGGAGTATTTATCTAGCGTAAACTATGCTACTATCACCCATTTAGCCAAATCCCTCCAAATTAATATTTTGCAATTTTCCAGCGGCTCAGAGACTAGCAAGATCAAGCAATTTTCGAAAAATTGGTGGTAGTAAAATTTTAAAATATTAAAAATTGAAATTTTATGCGAAGAAAAATAATCCTACAATTTTTTATTTAGATTGAAATGTGTAATTAACTAATGTATGCATTAGTTCATACATGAATAACAAGCTAATATATTATGGCTTCAAGAAATACCAAGCTTAATCAAAGAAATCCGTCTTCCATGTTAAAAATTCACATTCTACTACTCCATCAAAAACACATCCACTATATATGTAGGGGTAAATTGCAGAATTGATTCCATGTGAATTTTTTGTCTGCAGTTTTAGTCTCAACCTTTTTTTTTTATCCTTTTTTTTATGCAAAAATGGTCCCATTCAATTTTTAACAGTTTTGATCCCAAGAGAATTTTCAAAAAACAAATTTGATCCCAAACATTCCTTTATTTTTTGCTTGTAAAATTATATGAGACCATTTTTTGCTTGTAAAATTTTAAGAAAAAAGAAAGTGCTTCTTGAGTTGATTTGGTGTTTCAAAACACCACTTTATTGACGGAATAAAGCAAATTGCACTAAAACGGTGTTATGAATCTGGCATACTTATGAAGTGACACGGGGTACATCGTTACCCCTATTTCATTTTCTTTTTCTTTTTACTATATGTATAAAAAAATTATTAGGGATTAAATATTTTGTGGTCCAAAAATTTTGCATCGTTTTAAAATTTAAATTCGAATTGATCCATTAATCCGTTTCAACATGTTATCAAATAGGTAACTGCCACATATGTAATTATTTTGGTCTTTTCTTTAATTTTGAAGTGTTACTTGAACTTTTTAATTATAATAATTTTGAGTTGAGTTTTGAGCTGGGATTAAAGACAATCCAAATATTAAAAGACAAAACGGATCAAGTCGATTTATTGGGTTTAAATTGATCCAAAAAATAAAAAATAAATTAAAATAAGTAGCAATATTCACTCCTCCTACCTAAAAAAATAAGCAAAAATACACACCTACAAATTGACAATTCAAAAACTGACAATTATATGTACGTACATACCCATGTAGCCCATCACCCTTATAGAGGATATAGTCAATACCATAATATAACAAAAATTATTCCAAGTAAAGAAAAATTGATGAAACCAATTTTATATTTGCTTCAATGGGAATTCCACTTATAATTTCATTACCTGAAGATGATGATGATACCCTGATACAACAAACTTATATTTACTTCCTAGCAGACGACATATTGCAATTCACTCTTGGAAGTTCTTTAAATTATCACTTGTAGATGCTTATTTTTGCGTATTTTTTTAGGAAGAATAGTGGGTTCTGCATATTTTAGGTTATTTTTTAATTTTCGTGTAAATCATCCTCATTCGCTTTATCTTTTAATACATGGATTGTCTTTAAACTCGATCGAAATCCAACCAGAAATTATTAGGATTAAAAAAGTTTAGATGACGCTTCAAATTTTTAAAAAAAAATTATATATGTGGCGGTTACATATTTGATAACATGCTGCAGCACAACAAGTTAAAAGATCAATTTCAAAATTTTAAAAAAAATTATAGGAACAAAATCAAAAAGTAAAAAAAGTGGGGACCAATTTCAAAATAATCAAGGTACGACACTTGATCATAGTATAAAATTGATATCATATACTTATATACTGATACTATTATTCTTATAAACTAATATCAATAAAATTTAATATTATAATATTAATTTATAAATGTAATGATATTAATTAATAAATATAATGATATCAATTTATAAAAATATAATGATATAAATTTTATATTACGAACAAATTTCATTCTAAAATCAATTTGGGGCCCGCAACAAGAATTTGTATTCTCAAATCCTATCAGAAGGGTTTGCTTTTATTGTCGAAATTTCATTTTTTTACAATTCATGTCTTGTCTAGAAGGGTAAAAGAACAAGATAGGAAAATCGCAGAATTTACGAACCATTCATTCAATATTTCTCTTTTTCGAGAACACTTTTTCATATTTAAATTTTGTGTTAGATATGGTAATACCTCACCCGGTTCATGTGGAAATCTTGGTTCAAATCCTTCGCTATTGGGTAAAAAATGCTTTCTCCTTGCATTTATTACGAGTCTTTCTCAACGAATACTGTAATTGGAATAGTCTTCTTATTAGTTATTTCAACGAAAGCCAATTCACCCTTCAAAAAAAAAAAAATTCTTCTTATATAATTCTCATGTATGTGAATATGAATCCATTTTCGTATGTCTTTTTGCATAACCAATCTTTTCATTTATGATCAACATCTTCCGGAGGTTTTCTTGAACAAATTTATTTCTATATAAAAATAGAACATCTTGTGGACATATTTGTTAAGAACAAGTATTTTTGGGCAAAACCCACGATTGGTCAGGGAACCTTTCATGCATTGTATTAGGTATCAAAAAAGATTCATTCTGACTTCAAAAGGGACATTTAGTTTTATGAAGAAATAGAAATTGTACCTTGTCACTTTTTGGGAATGACATTTTTCTTTTTGGTTTCATCCGAGAAGCATTAATATAAACCAATTACCTAATGCTCCATTTGGATGGATGTATTTGAAATCCATGAATTTCACACACAAATTATCACTCTTAAATGGATTTACAAATACTTAGATTTGAGAGTCTAGTTTAAAATTGAAGAATTTCAAAATCATCATCAAAACCAAGTCATTTGTAAAATCTCCTCATCTCTACCCCTTCCCCCTCTCCCCCTTCCTCCTAAACTCTCAAATCTAAGTATTTGTAAATCCATTGGAGAATATAATTTGTGTATGAAATTCATGGATTTTCAAATCCATCCATCTAAATGGAACCTAAGCATTCTCTTGATTTTTTGGGCTATCTTTCAAGCGTGAGAATGAATCTTCAACTTCTAGGAATTTCATTTCTAATCAATAACGCTATGTGTAGTTTAAGTAATTCTATTTTAATTTTTTTTATTATAGAGAACCAAATAATTGAATAAGATATTCTCATCTTATTCAAAATTTACTTCAGAAACTACCAAATATGCAATCACACACGTATAACAAAAATGATCTAAGAGTGCAAGAAATAAAATAAGGTCGATTAAACGAAGAGCTACCTGCAATATATGAAAGTAGATTGGCAAGCAAACGAATGTCAACATGCAAAGGAAGGTAATGGTCTGCATATTATACCACAAATACAATAGGGTGTAAATGATAGAATCTTATAAGAGCTATATCAACATGATAAAATGAAGGAAATTGCTATAGGACACTGCAGTTTCACTTCTGTTGACCTACAAAATAAAATAATACAAAATTTTAAAAGCACATTAAGCCAGGAAGGTTTTAAAAAAGGGGATGTAAAAATTGTTACCTGGAAGACCTAGGTGTAGGTCCAGGTCTACTTCAGCTTCAGGCGAACTAGGCTCCTGAGCCGGTCCTACAGATTAAGTTATTCCAAAAATTAACACACTTACCTATAATTAATTTATACTCCTAAATACAAGTATTATCCTATGTTGCTCGGACACGGGTACGGGTATTCGACACGGGTATGGATCCGTGTGTCCGACTCCCAATTTTTCAAGCATTTTAGTTTTGATCCGTGTCCGACTCCCATACCAGTATCCGTGTCATACTTATCAAACACGGGTACGGCGACCGATTTGAAGGATCTGACCATCAGTGGTATTATCTGAAACAACAAAAGATGTACCTGCAGATGGGGGCCCCAGGGCAATATCCAAGCTAATAATGGCGTCCGACAGCCCTGAACCTATGCAATTTTAAATTAAATTACTATTAAATACTTACATATCAAATTTTTTTAAGAATAAGTAAAATTTAGAGGAAATATACCTGACGGGTTTGAGACGGGTGCTGCACCGCCCTGAGCTACACCGCCCTGAGCAGCACCGCCTACATTATAAAGAAAATTTAAAGTTAATTAAGATATTTAATTAAAGAATAAATTAGAAAATTCGTCACATAAAATATAAAAAAGATCATACCTCATAAAGAAAATTTAAATTTAATTAAAAAATTCGTAAAAAAAGATCATACCTCGTTCCAGTTTCTCTAGGAAACTGGAAGCCTTCAACACTAGAAATGCGTCGATGCATGCCGACCTTTGATTATCCTTGGACAGTTTTTTCAGTCCCCAAACGTTACTAGTATCGCGCCCTTTTTTAACTGTGTTTTTGAACAAATTTATGGCAAGGGTATCAAGATCCGCGGCCCCCCTTCCAACTCGGGTAGCCAATTGCATAAGATCGACTCCATTGATGAGTTCTCCCCCAAGATGATAATCTGCTCTGAGTGTGGACAGTTTAGGCACGATGTTTATCCCAACGAGCCTGTGTCGAGGGTTCAAGATGAATGCACGTAGTGATACCGGCATAGGGCGTGTCATGAAGATCCTATGGATCATGCACCGATCAAATACGCAGAGAACGATGGCTTGTATTTCAGGGCCTTGCTCTGGCTTACTATCGAAATAAACGCTAATTTTCCGGTTGACGACGTTGGCTAAGTGATTCTCTATAATTGCATTACTGTCGTTGATCCATGCATCGAGCTCTTCTGGTGTGGTTGTCACCGTAAGCTGAACGCTTTCTTAAAGAAACGTGTACTCTCTGGTATTGGCAACTGCCGCCATTGGTGACTTCTTGATAGAATGTGACTTCTTGGAGCTGGTAGAAGAAACAAAGAAAGAGATTCGGAGTGAGAGAGAGAATGATGGGAGACTAGTTATCACAAATTTAGGAGATCGATGTAGGTTATTTATAAAAACGAGTACATACTCGCTCCATCGGTTTTATAGTGCGTATTACTGGGGTTTCTTTAATTCTAGAGAACATAAAAAAGTAGGCCTTTTATAATTTAAAATTTTAATTGAAAAAATATAAAGGTTTCATATTTTGGAAAATGTGAAATAATATGTATGATAAAATTTCTAGAATAGAGAAGAATGACGTAATAAGTAAAAATGCTGTGAAATTAAAGTTCAATTACCTCCCCACCCAGTATATATGGTGCTCGTGGGCTCCCATGCCGAAAAGTCACCATTTCTTGGGGTTCTGCTAATTAAAACATTAGATTACTACATTATTCTTTTAGAACAATTATATTGGGATATTTATTGAAAATAAATTCATCAACTCATGTGTTAGATATTTCCTCATGAAAATTTAATTTATTGTACTCTAGGCATGCAAATTTGAATACTAGTTGACGTACGATTAAGTTTAATCAAGATACAATACGTGCCTTTTGTATATATGTAACACAAATAGTGGGTATAGTTCGAAACAAATAAAATTTACCAGAAATCGTTCCTTCATGTCACCTTTGACCTTCAACTTAAAATAATTAAATTGCAGAAGCTATATGCATGTTAAGCTGATTCAGAAGCTATTGAGGTGACATTCTTGTTACAAGTAAGCATATCCAGAAGGAACTCTGCCACATTCCTTCAATCATTTAGCATTTTGTCAACTATGAAGTTACTAGATGAAAAGATAGAGAACAAGCAAGCTAGCCAAATCTACACAATTATGAGAGCATGAAGAGAATTTCTAGAACTCAACGAACCTTATACCACGCATAACAATGATGGAAGGGTAGAATATAGATATATTTGATATCACTTTGCATAGATTGTTCATGTATAATTCACAATTTACAGATTGCATTATTAGGAAAAGGCCTCACAAGTACCAAAAGCATGATCTACATTATAGAAGATGTGAGAAAGTAGTAAGCTGTTTAATTGCTGTGAATTTTAAAGCATGCTCAAATTGTTTAGCTCACACTCCACAGATTATTCTAGATGTGAGGAAGTATCAGGATCTATATGTTATAGAATATGTTACAGATTGCATTAATTAGAATAAAGTTTAGTTTTGTGTTTATTTGAATTACCTATTTAATTGCTGTAATTAATCAAAAGTACCACAAGATAAGAAACACAATGTATAAAAGCAAAATTTACCGTAGCCAATCACCTCCTCTTGAGCTGCTTCCACCAGCTCGAATAGCCTTCAGATAACCTGTTGTGACCGATGGTAGACAAATGCTTTGGTGTGAAAATTGCTGATGGGAAATCATAATAGCGGCAGAGATTCGACAAAGACACGGGGATCCCCATGGCTTGAGAGTGAAATTTCTCACTCGATTTTATCCTCGAATTCTGTGTATTAATCTGCGCAGCAAAATTTCAGGGGAAAGTTATAAAACGATGAGAAATTCATCAATTTCCTAAAATTAAAACTTATCGCAGATTTTTCATCATACAGCCGATCGAATAAAGTACATAGAAGGAAAAACTTATCCACAGAAACAAGCATCAATTTTCAGGGGAAAATTATAAAACGATGAGAAATTCATCAATTTCCTAAAATTAGAACTTCTCTGTGCAGAATTAAGATATGGAAGACCTAAATCAGCTACTAGCATATATATTTTTCCCATGAAGATTACCTAATCGCAGATTTTTCACATAGCCTAACGAATCAAGTATATATAGAAGGAAAAACTTCAATACTATCGATTTGGCGTCATATCCACAGAAACAAGCATCAATTTCTACATATAATCATAATTGATCGAATTCGAACTTATATATGATTAATAACCGTTAACAGAGAATTTTTTTTTGCGCGAATGGATCGAATGAGAAACGATCTCACCTGATTAATCGAAACCTTATGTTCGTAAGCGTCAAATTGATCTCGGAAACATCTTCTACTCCAACTTACTAGAGAGAGATGGAGGTTACTTTTCTAGAGAGAGAAACAGAGTTTAGAACTTAGAAGTGACGGTGAAGAAGAAAAGAGGCGTATTTCTACATCCACAGGCCGGGGCAAATTTGGAAATCGCAGTTCATTTATTCAGCTCACTCATTCGAGAATGCGACCTGGATTCACTCTGGAACGGTTTTGTATGCCTTCAATTTCAAGGGTATTTTCGCCATATAACTCAGGAGTTTGCAACTATTTGGGCGGGAAATTTTGAAGAAGGGGAATTGAGTCCATATTTGATTATTTCCAGCTTCAAATATTTCAGAAACAGGTCTTTTCTTGAAGCATTTTTCTATGAGCGGTATAATTTGGGACGAGATATTTTTCTATGAGAAATGCTAATTTAGTATATTTTCTCATACATGGGAATTTATTCACCTAAAGCTAGAGATGTTAAACGGGTCAGCCCTAACTCATTAGGTCAGTCCTTACAGGGTCATGAGTCTAAATGGATTAGGACTTTAGCGGTTCATTTTTGAACGATGTCAGTAATTTAACTCTAATTTTAGCGGCTTTTTTTTAAATTATATATATTTGGGCTATAATTAATGGATAAATTAATTCGATTAATTTAAAATACTAGCATCTAAAATATACATACAATGAGTTTCACGAAAAGACTACAATTTCTTATGAAGTTAGAAGTTTTAAATTTTTTATAGAAAAATTATTATTTATATTTATTTATTATTATTATTTTATTTATATATGTAATAATTATATTTATCTTATTAATTTATTAAACCAATATAAATATATATTCCCTCGTCCAACACAAAGATTCCCATTTTTTCATTTTCGTCTGTTCCACCTTAAGATTTTCATTTCCTTTAATGTTAATTGTGTCCTCACATTTTCTATCCATCTCTTTACTCATTTTCTCTCAATATTTTTACTTTTCATATTACATCTCAACCATTTAATATTATATTCTTTAATCCGTGTGTCAAAAGCAAAGGAAAACCTTAATGTGAAACAGATGGAATATAAAGAAACTTAAAAATGGACCGGGCTGGCGAGCTGACCCTAAGCCATTATGGTCAGCCCTACAGAGTCTTGGGCCTAAACGAGTTAGGGTCTTATCAGTTCACTGTTAAATGGGCCACCGAATTGCCAAACTCTAACCCTGTATTTTTCAGGGTTAAACGGGTTGACCCTATAGCCCGCTGCCCGTTTAACATCTCTACCTAAAGCATCCCAAAAATATGTTTAGAGTCCGGTTGGTTGGTGGTAATGAAAGGTGGTAATAGGAATTATTCTCACTATAAATTTTTAACAACTTTTGATACACTCATAATGAGATTAAAGGTAAGTAATTGATTATCCTACTTCCATTACCTAATTTCACTCATGTAACCATTCACTCCACCCTCCTAAAATGGGTTTTGTCAGTGCCCAGCAACCCCCACCTGATGTCATCTGTCCACCACCTCTCTTTTTTTTTTTTTTTTTTTTTTTTTTTTTAATTTTTTTTTTTTTTTTTTAATTTAATGTTTAAATTAGTTTTATAACTTAAATCAGTTTTTTTTTTTTTAGTTTGTTTGATTTTAATGTTTAATGTTTGATAACACATAAAATATTTTTCACTTGTTCGATCATTAGCCCAAGCAACTACTTTCATATAATTTTTTTTTTTTTTTGAGATTATAGCAATATAAATTGGGGGAAAACTTTAAGGTACAAAGTGCAAAAGCAAAAAACTCTAAGATTCAAATGCAACTTTTTGGTACAAAGTACAATTTTTTTTATACCTTAGAGTAATAAAAAATTGCATTTGTACCTTAGAGTTACTACTTCATATTTTTTATACCTTAGAGTCATTATCTCATATAAATTTAACACTCACCTGTTTTAAAATATTAAACCATCATTCTCAAATTATGATTTGTTTCATCTTGAGACCATTTCATGAAAGACGAGTATTTTTTTAAATTTTATTTATTTTATCAACATATATATTTGTAAAAAATGATCGTAAAGACAATATGATATATACTTTTCAGGCAAATATTCGTATAAGACGGTCTCATACATAAGACGGTGTACAAATTAATACTCATTTCTTTTATACCTTGTCTTACCATAAAACCGTCTCACGTGAGTGTGCCTACACTTTAATTTTGATTTGATTTAACTATTAATTTAATTAAAATATTAAGAAGATTGCATTTAAAAAATTATATTTATCTTTTAATCAAAAATTTGTTCAGTACAAATGTAAAAGTGTTATAATCATGTAATAATAATTTATTTGAATTACAAAAATAATTTAAACATTAAGAAAAAAAAAAATTGAAAAAATAAAATAAAAGGGGGGTAGGACAGCAATTGAGGCAAGCAGGTTGGGGATGCTGGGCAACATCGACGAAACCCCTAAAATGATACTCATTGTTGATTTTCTAACCAAACAATAGCAATGCAATCAATAATTTATAGTGATGATCCCTCAATAATACTCATTATCATTATCACTCCCTAGTTATACCAAGCGGACCCTTAAATTGAAGAAACTCTTTATTTTGAGGAGATAATGACTCTAAGGTACAAAAAATAGGAAGTAGTAACTCTAAGGTACAAATGCAATTTTTTATTACTCTAAGGTACAAAAAAAACTGTACTTTGTTTTAAAAAAAAAAACTGCACTTTGTACCAAAAAGTTGCATTTGAACCTTTTAGTTTTTTGTTTTTGCACTTTGTACCTTAAAGTTTTTCCCCCTATTTTGAGAGTAACACTCCTGTGAATTAGGTCTACACATGAACTCTATCACTGTTATGTGCAAAAACTATCACAGTTATGCACAAAAACTTTCATTGTTAAAAAATATAAAACATTTTTTAAACAATGGTAACTTTTGTGCATAATAATGATATTTTTTATATATAACAATAATAATTTTTATACATAACAGTGATACTAAAAAAAACCGAGTTCACGGTGATCTGAAGTTTACACAAATTTTTGCCTTATTTTGAAGAGATGAAAACATCTCTTTAACACTTTTTTTAAGTTTTAAATTTAGAGAATAAATTTAAATCTTCAAATATGGAAAGCCAAAATAACTATTTAAAAATACAATAAAATCTCTATAAAATAATATTGTTGGAATTAGAAGAATTAATTGTCGTTACCTAGATTATACGTGTAGGGCAACGATCGAACGATAAAACCGTGAATAATAGATAAATGTAAAGAACATAATATTTGTGGACCCAATTCTTCGGAAAAACTACGTCTGGGAAATACCAAGCCAGGATAATATATGCCTAATAGTCTAAGATATCGAACTCTTTACAATGATGACATTACATTTATTTATAAGATTACATAAGGACCGTGAACCTTAATGGGCCTTCCGCTAAACCCTAGATTCTGAGATATCAAAAGGATTTATACGATCTTCTGCTTCCATAATTATTGCCGAGAATTTCTCATGGCAATCTCCTTCCATACTTATCCGCTTAACACGCTTAGAACGTGTTCGGCGGTAGATCTGGTATCTCTTTCATAAATAAGTAGGGTGACCTCATCGTCTTCGCCGAGTTGGCCGACTAGACTCCCTGGTTGGCCTGGCCCCTTGGCGACCTCGAACACTTGCAAACTTCTCCAGCTACCACGGGTCGATCATCTTCACCATGGATCCTAGTTGATTTTCATGTGGTCGATGGTCGACTACACGTGCACAAAATTTTTCCCTTAGGTCGATTGTTAGATATTATATCGACTGGCGACCTTATACCGTGCACCAAAGATCTGTAATCGATATTGCAATTCTTGGCATGCGTTAGGTCATCTAGGCCACTTCAATTACTTGACCTACATTGTCGGGGTTGAGCATCGTCGCCCGCTCCACAATTATTGGGTGGCTAGGGATACCAAGTATAAAGCCTTGGGTATAAACTCGATAGTGACCGAAGCCGAGCTCGAAGCTGCCTGGTACGGATATCAAGTGCCCAACAACATGTACTTCTAGGTCCCCAGGTCGGATGAGAAGGCCGACCAGCCTCCTAGGGGTATGGTCGCGATCCACCAGAGTGCCATGGACGCGGGTTTGTGTTTCCCCTTTTACCCGGCGATCTCGTATATCCTCGTTGATACTATTATTCTCTTTTAGTATCATTAATTTATTTATTAATACCGCTTATTTTTAGCATCAAATATTGTATTTGATAGTATATATAATTAGTATCTAAAATTAAATTTGCAATACCGTTAATTTTATAACATTCATTATTTTTTTGATGCTATTATTATTTTTAGTATTAATTAAGGATTTATTTATTAATATATACCAATTATATTTTACATCAAATATTTGTTTATACTAATTGAAAATTAAAATTTTGATAACATTAAAATATGAGTAGGTCTCATGTGAATCGTGCATTCATAGTGCATTTTTAAAATATACAATTTATTATATTGAAAGATGCAATTTATTTATACTGAATCGTACAACTATTTTTTCATATTAATAATTAAACAATTCAATATAAATAAATTATATTTTTTAATATAATAAATTATAAATTTTTTAAAATCTAATTGTAATTCTGTAAATGTCATCTAAAAACGAAATCGTAAAATCAATTCAAACGCCCAATATTCTTAAGAAGGGAAAGCTTAATTTTCGGTTTCCCCTCATCAAGAGATCGTTCGACGTGATATTGTTCGTCCATAAGCCGGCGGTCATCCTGAAATTCCACGTCCTCCATTCGTACTACCCATTAAGCTCGCTCGAGTCGATTGTGAAGCCGGTTCAGCGCACATTAGCCACCGAACAAAACGGGGCAGGCAGTTTTACCCTAAATATCTCGCGGGTTAACGGGTCGGTTGGGATCAATACGGGTATAATTCAGGCTTCGGTTACGAAAACGGTTTTCGATCAAAACCCAGAGGCGATATTCGGCATCTCAAAAGTCAAAAGTATTACTGCCCCGAGAATTCTTCAGGAGAAATCAAATCGAGTTGAACATGCCCGCCGCCGGATATTGCGCTGTCGCCGGAGAATTCCGGTCAGCCGAGTAATTTATCGGCAGGCGGCGCCGGGGTTGGGGGCGCGGCAGCGGATGCGAGTGTTAGAATTTTGAGGATTTCTTTGGGTGTGTGGTGTGCAGCGATTTGTTATTAGTAGCTGTGAAATTGATTGTTTTGGAAATTGGAATTTTACGAAATTCAGCAATTTTGTGGTGCGATTCGTCGTTCACGAGGTGCCATTTCTGCTCCAACGTTGACTCCGTGGAACTGTTCTTCCAACGAAGATTCTGATTGGGGGGTGGTGCTCCAATTATCTCTCTTGAGTATGTGCTATTACCTTCTCTTTCCAGTTTTTTTGAAACTTTTCTGCTCAGTAAGGAAAGATACACTCTGTTTTGGACCGTGTTTCTGTCGTAGCCGGAATATATATATTTTAGGGAGGACAATATGCAAATATTACCTGATAAACAACATCTTATATAGGATCAATGAATATTATGGTAGATGGAAAAGAGTTCTATACCTTAGTAATATAAAGAGATGTTGTTTTTAATTCTTGCAAGTTAAAATATAACGCAATTCCAATTCGTTGGAATGTGGTGGAAATATGAAATAACAGTGCTTACATCTTGAGATAATGCAATTCCAATTAGTTTTATTTTTCTGTGCTTGTCCCTAATATATGAAATCACAGTGCTTATTTTTTAAAAATTTAGCATTTTATTTAAGCTTCATTTGTCAATAGGAATATGTATGTAACAACTCTCCCTAGGTGACAATTGCAGTTTATCATTTATACTATTGTTTTGTAAATGTATATGTGTGGATTATGTTTTGTTTGTTATCTACTATTGTTTTAACAGTATATACTGGGTGTTTTAACTAAAATAAATTAGTTTACTGTGGAATTTGATTTTGAGATAGTTTACGGCTAACGAAAATGTACTTTAAACTGTGTCGATATGTACTCGAAGAACTTCTGCTCATTAGGTTGAATATGGTCATTTGATTAATTGAGATGAGGTAGGCATATAACATTAAGTTCTGCTAATTTTTTTATCTTACGAGGCAGCTTATTATCATAAATGCCCCCGTCACCTAACATGTTTTAGGATAATAATCGACTTTTTTTTTTATTGGAGTGGCATGAAGTATATCTCTTTGGTCTCAATCTTCTGTCTAATAGAAGCTAGGTACTGTATCAGTGTGATTTATACATCTATGTAATTGAAAACGAGACAATTAACTGTGTGATTTATCCAACGTTATAATTAAATATGTTTGAACAAATAAATGTACCTCAAGCTATCATTTGTGTGATTGCCTTCAAATATTGATGTTTTTAAATTGCAGCTTTAACGAAGCCTCAGAGATGGACATCTCTGGGGAGAGAAGAAGACAGAAATGGGCTACACAGATGGGAATATTTGGTAAACAGTTAGCAGGCAAGGGGTGAAGAATTGAAGTTGACTCTATAATCCCTTGCAGCACTAGAAATTGATGAATACTTGCTAATTTTACAGGACAATTATATGTTTACGATTCTAAACATGCCTTTCCATAATGTAATATTGATGGTTGCTAAATTGATATTAATTTAGTAATTAGTATGCATATTTTGGGTTTTTTCTTTCAGAAAAGTATTAAGTTGTTGATTGACCAGCTTTGAAATGTTAATTGGATTTTAATAATTAGTTATTTTGGGTTTGCTGGTATGTGTTCTAGGATTTCTTTGTTTATCGATTGAGTTTTTAAATATTGCTTACAACCATGTATAACTGAGGTTGGTGGTTTGAGAAATATAAATTTTGACATCAACTTAATATCTATGGTTATAGGTCTTACGAGGAGCTGAGCAGTTGAAAAGTTGGTTAAGTGACAAGGAGGCTGAGCCATAGTTTTAAAAGGCGCGGCCCGGGCGCGCCCAGGGCGAGAGGCGGTCGAGGGCCTCGAGGCTATAGGGCCTTCGACTTTTTTATATTTTTTGAGGCGATGTTGGCCAGGTGAGCGCTTGAAGTCGCCTTTTTCGCCTTTTATGAGGCGATCAGGGCGCGCCTCTCCTACAAACGTGTTTTGGTCCCTCTTTTATAATATTACTAACACTTTTAGGTCATTTTTTGGAACTAAGTAACACTTTTTGAGTTTTAAAAAAATAAAACATAGAAAAATTAGAATAACACATATTACATAACTAGGGTTTTGAAATTCAAAACACTTCCAAGACTCTGCCTCCTCTCTTCAAACTGCTTCTGCTCCTCTTCCTACTGCGCCGGACCACCGCCTCCGCCAGCGCTCCGTCGTCCGCCTGCCGCCGCCGCCAGCGCTTCGCCGTCAGCCTGACACTGCCCTGGTAAGGTAAGGCCCGTGAGGGAAAACAAGTGAGGAAGAATGTGAAAGGCTCAGAAAGAAGACTTAGAGATGAAGATGAAGTTGAGGAAGATGAAGTTGAGGAAGATGGAGAGGAAGAGTAGGAAGAGGAAGAAGAGTGCATTGATGATGATGATCAATTTGATGATGAGGAGGAGGAGGGCATTGATTTTGATGAGGATTGAGTCACTTGACTAATCACTAATGAACATCTTAATTGCTGTTTTTTTTTAATATTTGATGGTTTGTGTGTGTGAAAGTCTATCTTCGCTAATTTAGACATTTAATATCAATTTCATGTTTACGTTATGTTTATATGTGGCTTTATGTGTTTTATTATATGAGAATATATGTGAAATAAGTATATAAGATCATAAAATGTTGTTTGGGAGAATATGTAGGAGAGGCGCGCCCCAGACGGAAGCCTCTCGCCTCGGGCAACGGAACACCCCTTACGCCTTTTTGCGCCTTGCGCCTTTTAAAACTATGGGCTGAGCACAAGAAGTATGTTTTTTCCTATTTGCTGCAACATGAGGCTTTCCTTTTCTTCAAGACTAAAATATTTAGTTTAATAATGTTATTCATTCTATTTTTTCATCCTGGAATTTTAAAATAGGGAAAAAAGAAAAAGTATGAATGGATACTTGAAATCCTGCTTTAAAATTGAATTCATTGTAAAATTCCTGCAATATTACTGGTGTAAAATTGCATTTTCTGAAGTTGTTTCAGAGTGTGAACATTTGCTCTAAGGAGTAAAATATGTTGGGCTTGGCTTCATTGAATTGTCTGTGTTTTTTATTATTATTCTTCGTTCATGCCTATTCTAATATACACTGGTCTTTTCTGTTACTGAAAGGAGAATGATTTCTCAATATTTATATGGAAAGCCAGGAAACGAGAGCTCAGGCAAGCCAGGAAAGTTATAAACTTGAGCTCTATGGTTTTTGTGCAAGTAGATGTCTACAAGAAGGTCTCAGTCTGTTGCTGTATTTGTTACATACTGAGGTAATTACCTTTGAAATTGTGTTGTTTGACAAGTGCTCCAATCAAAATCCGATCAGTAATATTTTTCCTTGCTTTTTTGGCAATATTCTCTTAATATATCAAGAATTTGTCGTAATTTTTCTGGTCTTGTGAACAAAATATGTCAAACTTGAACATTGTCGTCCTTTCTACATTCTGTTAACTGTTCTATAAATTAGAATACAGTTAACAGGAAGTGCTGGTTTCACATATAAAAGGAAGGCCAACTGTTCGGGCCTCAAGCCTGTGGCGATTCTTATGAATTTTAAGATGTTTCTCAGTCAGTATATGTAATATGGTTAAATTTTCTTTTACCGTGCGTTCTTGTTAAAATGAAATGATAGCTGCATTTGTGTGCGCTTCTTGGCATCCTCTTGGCCCTATAGTGGTGTATCTTCCAAAATCCGAATAAATAGTGTTCCTATACTTGCTGTAAACATTGATGAAGCAATGTCATACCTAGCTTTCATTTTGCAAGAATGAATACTTGAGCCTTGTTGTGCTCAAATAAATTTGATGCTGGGAAAAATGATAAACCTAGAAGACTTGAAATAGCAAAAGCTCACCGGTAATATACATAATCAATTTATGAATCTGCACTATCAATATTTAAATTTTCTACTATAATTTTTTTCTTTTTAACCTGCTAATAGAAGTTTGATACCAATTTATGAATAGTATTATCTCAACTGAAGGCAAATGTGAACAACCTGACAGTTGTTGCAGTTATTTAGAAGTAACTAGCCTAATAATTTTCTGCCTTTTGCGTCGCTTGTGTGTTTAGATTCATGTGGGACTTCTGTGCTAGAATATGCTACGATTTGCGATTCAGTTTGTACTTTGTATGGAATGGGTTAAAAATAAAACAATTTACCGCAACTCCTTTCTTCTAGAATTTGCAAAAAGAGTCATTTTATTCCAAAGGAACAAAGAGCTTTAGTGGGATAAAGTAGTACTTAGCTCCTTTGTACTCAAGGGACTTGTCGCGCTAGTGGCGTGCTTTTCTTCTATAAAACTTTATGATAGATTCAATTTGATTGCTGGCTTTTGTATGTTCCCTCTCAGGTGAAGATTATTCGGTAACATCATGTTTCTCCAGAAGAAATTACATCAAGTGGGCATTTCAAAACAACTTTGGGAAAAAATGATGAACTTATCATGTTCTACATACAAGGTAATAAGGGTAAGACACACATACTTCTTCCACCATACAACATTAGGTTCATTAGTTTTAAATTTCTAACATCGCAAACTTTGTGCGAAGCGTATTACATTTAAGACAAGGTGTCATGACAATCCTATGGACCTAGTTAGCTTTGATCAAATTAATGCAACGTGACAGACCATATTGTTGGTGTTGAAATTACCAAGGGCAAAGTTAATTGATAATAATCTTTGCATGAGAAACTAAATTGATTTTTATAGCGAATGATCTATTATTCTCCATATACCCAAAGAATGCGGAAGATTTTCTGGATTCAGTTATTTTTTTAAAAAATGTCCATGTTGGTGAGTTTATAAGAATTATAAGTTGAGGTTCAGTTTGTGTGGAATTGGTTAACAAGGAAACAGTTTGCTGCTACTCCTTTTTTCTAGTTTCAGCAAAAAGGTACCATATTATAAAGGAAAGAAATGGTTTCAGTGGGATAAGAATAATTTCCCGAATCCCCGAATTTTGCGGGGATGGGGATGGAGAGTTGTCCCCCGATCCCGCCCCGTCCAGTTGCCAAGTCTAGTATCGATGAAATGAAAGTATCATAAAATTGTGCCAGAAATGCCCAGAATATTTCCCTTCTTTCTCTCTCTTCCATTTATCTTTTCTTCCTCCCTATTCTCCATTATCGTTTACCTTACAGAAAATATACAAAAATATCTATTCTATTACAGTAGCTTGCGCTCGCTACAATAGCTGGAACAATATTAAAGTAATTCAAAGACTGTCTTTTCCTGGATTTTGTAATAACTAGAGTGGCCATAGATAGTCTTGTTTATTTGCATTTAGGGATGTCAATGATCAAGGCCAGGTAATAGACGACCCAATCCCGCCCTACTCCTATATACGGGGTGGGTTGGGCCGACCTGTTGCGTGTTGCAGGACGGGACAAGCCAACCCATTCTAAATTAAATTTGTATTGTTTGCAATAATAAAATATAATATATATATTTTTAAATATTTCACATAAAATTAAAATTAAATTGAAAAAATAAATATGTAATATTAAAAACATTTATCATTTTATTTTTACCTCATAAAATATGTTTATACGATCAAAAAATTATAGTTTAAATATCACATTATTTTCTATATTATGTTTTATCAATAAAATATATATTAACTTAAAAACTACCTATAAAATTAAAATTTTCATATTTATGATATACATACTAATAAATAATAATAAAATTATATATATATATATATATATATATAAATATAGATATTAAAATTTTAATATATAAATGGGTCAGAACGGGGCGGGTTAGATTGGGTCAGGACAAAAGTGATATTCAAGCTTGACCCTACTCCGTTGTCGGTCACGGGGTAGGGCGATCCAAAATGTGCGGGTTGAGGGCGGACCAGGTCAAACTGCCATCCCTTATTTGCATTATATGTTTTTCTCAATTTGGTTATTTTGTGTCATATTATTTCCTCCATGTTATAGCATAGAAAGCTAACAAGGCGAACTGCACATGGAGAACTGCAGTTGCTGTCTTGGTTGGGGGTGGGTAGCAGTGGGGAATGAAAGAGGGGATGGAGAAAATAGGATTTTTCTAGAGGGGTATTTTAGTAAAAAAAACAAAAGGGTATCTTCATAAATAACCCGGGTACAATATTTTCTTGACAAAAAACTCATATAATACGGTCTAATGCATGGGACGGGGAATACAATTTAGCACAAATCACACCCACCTCTCCCAAAGTGTTAAAGTGTAGATGCTCAACTTATGTCCCGTCTCATCGTGAGACCGTCTCATGCAAATATTTTTAATACTTTTGGTGCAATGTTGTTGTCTTCATATCTTGTTTTGTAATTTGAATTCATGTGAACTTTCCTTTGCAGTGTTTTTAATACTTTTATTAGTTTATATAAAAAATTGCTGATATCTATTAATTAAGGTTTTCATGTCAATCGATGGAAGCAAATTCGCTTGATTCTCTCCTGCTAAATACAATTAATGTGCGAAGTCGAATAAACTTTATCCTTTTAAAGCCAAGCGTCGAATGTGTTTAAATAATAAAATATTTTGTAAGTGGGTGCACCCACTTATAGTGCATTTTAAAAGGGTAAAATTATACAAAATAGAAACGTGCAACTATTCTAAACAAAAACATGCAACTATGTTCTCATATTAACAGTTGTATTTTTAGTGTAAATAAGTCACACTTTTTAGCATAACAAGTTGCATGCTTCTAAAATGCACTATGAGTGCATGGTATGCACCCGGGTGCATACAAGACCTAGTCTATTTTGTTGAGCTAGTTATAAGTTTGAATCACAGATGATACCATAACTTTGGTTTTACATAGATTTAGTTTCATAAATTTTTTTTTGGTCGATTTAGTCATAAAAACTTTGGCAATGTCCAATTTTAATCTCAAATCGATCGGAACAATATCGTTTTGTCGTTTCAATTTGGGGCTTTCCTGTATATGCTGTGACTGGGCTGCCATGTGTATATTTTTTTTTTAACAGCTAAAATTTTAGGCATATAATTATTATTTTTTAATTTAAAATTAAAACAGAATTAACGATCACCTCTATTTTTAAGTGTGAATTTTTTCTGCATTAAAATTCAAAATTAAACATTAGTACTTTACAATTCAAATTGTCTACATAGAAAGATCTAGAATATCTGATGAGTCATCTCTAGCTTGGATAAATTTCAAAGATGACACCATATTTTAATCTTACTAACGGCTTAATCAGCAAGGTAATACTCCCTCCGTCTCAATCTTAAGATAAGTTTTACTGTTCATAAGAATTTAATAAAATAGTGATAAAATGATAAAGTGTTAGGAGTAGAAAGAGTTGTTTATTAGTATTTTATGTGATAAAGTGATAAGTGATCGATAGTTGAGGGTAGAAAGAGTTGTTTTTTAATATTTTATGTGATAAAACGATTAAGTGATAAAGTGAATATGTCCAGGTTCTTTTAAGATTGAGGCAAAAAAAAAAAAAAAATTCTTAAGATTGGGACGGAGGGAGTAATATTTATTTTCTATATTATCGTTGAACAGACGAAGATATATAATTAGCTAATTTACCGGCTTAAAGTGTGGGTTAATTAATCCCTTTTGCTTATCTTAGTGAAATCCTAAGTTTTCGCTGTTCATGAGGTTCGAAAATTACGGAGTCCGAACCGAAACTCAGACCGAAAAATAAGCGTAATGAAAATAGTTGTTGACTTTTCTAATTTTACCAATTCGAGAAGGATTGATTTTTTTTCTCGGTATGGATCTAAATATTGCCGAATTAATCTTACCGAAATGAACTCAATCGCTTATGCATGGACAATATCACTATTATGCAAGTGTGTCTCATACATATAAGTGCACCGTGCACTCACTTATAGTATATTTTAGAAGCATGTAACATGCTACACTAAACGATACAACTTGATTGCACTGAACCATACAACTATTAATATAAAAAAATAATTGCATATTTTAGTATAAATAAATTATATCTTTTAATATAATAAATTGCACAATTTCAAAATGTACTTTAGTGAATTAGCCCTATTATGCATATATAGATGTCACTACCGAATTTGTTCAAATATGAATAAGTCACTTCAAAATGTACTATGAGTGAATTAGCCCTATTATGCATGTATAGATATTAGGGGATATCAATTAGGTACAAAGTGGGGGGACTTATATCAATTAGGTACAAATCATTCCCTTCATTTCAATTAACTACGAACTGCTAAGTTTTAAGACTAATCTACCCCCAATACAATAAACACAACTAAACCAAATTTCTGAAAAAGTAAAAAGGCAACGATTTTCATTAGAAAAATTCAATTTTTTTTACACCATTTTAATTTCTATTCTGTCTTTATTTTTTATTACATACATTTTTTTATTTTGTCTTTCTTGTTTATTTTTTACATGAGTACAAAATAAATTCATTTCGAAGCAAAATATATTTGCACAACTGTTGAATATTTTACTAATTTATGAAAGAAAAAAAATGCAATTATGGGTTATTAAATTATAGAAAATGGGAGAGAAGACAATAATATTACAATTCCATCTTCATTTAAAGACAAGCATCAACACTAAAATTTTACACTAAATTTACAGAGCTTCAAAAGTTTACAACCAAGGACAAAAAAATTTACAAGGCTTCAATTTTTTGGCACATAAAATAACCATACAAAAAATTTACAGATTGCAAAAAAAAATAAAATTGTATCAGTGCAAAAGTATTTGCACAAACACAAACATAGAAGAATTCTACTCCCAGTGCAAAAAAAAAAAAAAAAAAACTCCAAACCACCACCGCTTTCTACTACATTCACAAACTTTTTTTTACACAAAATTCAAAAATGATCTATATCTGTGCAAAAATAATTTGCCAAAATGCAAATATATTTGCACAAAAATGCAGAAAAAATCTACATACTCTCCACAGCCCCTACCACCACAAAAACCTTCACACCTCCCGACGGCGACCATCACACTACCACCAAAACACAATATGTACTCGGCCCTCCAAATAAGATAAAAAATGAGGAAGAAATTATGCAAAAAAAAATAAAAATAAAAAATCATACGGGCATTTGGCAGTCATTTTGTGCCACAAATAAAGCCAAACATTGGCTCCATCAGGCCAAGACTTTGTCACTCCAAAACCAATCTTTACTAATTTTCTCTGCATTCTGAGTCGGCACAAAAATGGCGAAATTCTGAAAAATTCTCTTATAACAATAAACCACCGTCTGCACAATCGCCGGGGCCCGTCAGCCCGGGTCGTCCAAACTGCCGAAAAAATCCCCCAAAACCACCTGCCACCATCATCAACACAGATCCACCACCAAAACCCGATGCTGAATCTTGGAGGAAAACGATGAGGTCGTCTTCTTTGAGCACCCGGCGACGGATCTATACAGATCCGCCGCCGTTAACTACCAAGTCGGAACGAAAATAGATCTGGATAACTGAAAAAAGTAGGGTTTATCAGTAGAAAGATGAAGAAAAAGGCCAGGATAGGAGATCGAGATGGTGAGAGCCACGGAGGTGGAAATCGCCATGTCGGAAGAACGGCAGACGGCGGCGAAAATTTTAAGAAAGAGGGAAGAGGGTTTCATTCTAGAGAGAGAGAGATGGCAGCGAGAGAGGGAGAGAAGCAGAGTGAGAGATGGCAACAAGGAATTTGAATTTCTATGCGTTGACTTTCTTCTGATAACTTACCTGGGATGTTTCCTTTGTTTTAATTAGTTTTTTGCCCGTGCAATGGAGGGGCCTATTGTAATTTTATATTTTGTAGTTAGTAAAATAATAAATGGATGCATGAAATAGTAGGAAACAAAGAATACCTGAGAGGTTCTCTAAAAATGTATGTGGAGTGTAAGATTATTTAAGGTAAATAATTTTTAAATAAATTCATTTTTTGTTTAGTTACAAATTACAACACAAGTTTCTTCCACTGCAATAGCTGCAAGAAAACTATTTGACACACATTTGGGCATAAGCTCGATTGTAGCAGTTACAAATTGTTTACATGCTTACCACCAAACAACATTTGTACGTGTAACAATTCTGTTAGATCAGCAGACCTTGGTGCTACAAAGCATACACTGAAAATTGCATCCTTCGGGTGTAGAGGTCGTTCCCTTATAGTGTACAACATGAAAATCATTTTGATGACATGAAGAAATTTAACTTCGAAATAACATATTTCACATAATAGGAGAAGTTGAGAGGATGATCAGGACCGAACCCTGATTTTTAGACAACGTCCTCACGCTTTCCACAGTCCCCTCCCCCATGGCCCCACCCACTCTTCCATCTCCATACTATAATGTGGAATGCGGTTACAACTATAGATGCCAAACAATGATGGGAAAAAGTTCAAAATGAATATGAATAGTCCCTTCCATATTCATATAATGGAAAAAGATAACAAACAATGACACACAAAAAAACTCTACTTGTAATCTAGAATAGCACCATGAAAAAACACCATAAGTGATTAGTGAGTGCATAAGTATTCTAAAGACTCCAACCTGTATTTTCATATTGGGTTACTTTGTCCATTGTTAAATTACAATTAATTCCTAACATCCCTAGCAACCATCAACAATGTTCAGAACCCACCGCTATAATTAAAATTGCCAATTATTAATGGAGTTCAACTGGACAAAAAAGAGAACCTTTATGCTTCGATAATTGGATGGCGGACAACAATAAGCACACAAAACGGCTCAACTATTTCTTGTACTGCCATCATCCAGTTAAATCCCATAAACCGGAGTAGGTAGCATAAAACAGAGTAGTTGCATTATTAGTTCCAATTGATCCTTAATTGCAAGTAAGGAATCGATCATTTACCACTGAACTTTGATTAATAAGTTTGTTGAGCAACTAACCTAAATTCTTTAGCAGTGATGCATAGTTTTTGACATTTTGTAATAAATATTAGATATTGTCCTTTTAAAGAATTGGAATTATTCACGTATGAGTATATACTGTATATTATATCTTACACCTTCAATATATTAACCTAAGTTCACATTTAATTTATGTTTCCTTTTATATAATGTTTTGATTAATTAACACCATTTTCGTATGCCCGAATGAGAGAATAAAAAATGGAGAAGATAGTGCAACATTATACATACTCTTGAAAGCATCGACATATGTATATTTAGGCGGTATATGATGAGAGAATGAGACAATGAATGGATGGCTTAGTGTACATAAAATAGGATTTCGAATAATAAAGTGCAGAAAAACTCACCAAAAAATTCAGCAGTGATCTTATCAATGCTAACTGTGAGGCTGAGATTGATGAGATCTTAAAAGAGAGACATTTCGCACTACTTTCAACTGCATTCTCTTTCTCTGTATTCAAGTGTAAAATACTGTATATTATGCTGGATATAATAGGGGTGAATGTGAAAGCAAAAACTCAATTTAATCATCTTGTATCAGAAAAAAAACATAAGAAACAAATGAAACATTAATCTTTGTTCAATCTACATAATTTCATCATCTTACCAAAAAAAAAAAAAACCATAACAGAATTCAAGAAAAAAGATTAGTTTCATTTTGCAAAAATCAATAAGCGGATTATCCAAAAAAGTAAACCATTAGTAGCAAGAAATTCAATGAAATTAAGAATGTAGAAACCTAAATCATCAGAAAAACCATTTTTCATCTGTGGCCTCGATGGGACCATCCTCCTCAAATTTGGAATAGCTGGAAGAATGATCGGAAAAGTCACCACTTTTGACGGCAAGTGTTCTTGTAGCTTGATAAACACTTGAGAGATAATGACTTGACGACATGTGAACATAAGAAGAGAGAATCAGGAAATGAAAGTTAATAGAAAAAATGAGTCCTAGCAATATGAAATAAAAAACGGATGAAAAAGAGTCCATGGTTACCTAAAACCTAGTGGACGGCTACGGTAGGTGGCAGTCAATTTTTAATTGGTAATAACACTTAATAGTAAGACATAAATGCTGATATTTGATAAAGTATTTGACGCAGCAAAAGCTATAAGAACAAACACTCAAGCACAACTCAACTTAGCATAAAGAAGAGATGCACAACTGTAGAGATAAAATTGCAGGTTTTCTCAAATATCAAAAAGCTGTGTGAACTCAAAACAAATGCTTAAATACTCCCCTAGATCTGAAACATTGCAAAAACATAATTAAATACTCCAATTGCAAAGCAAATATATAAATTAACAACCCAATGATAATAAATACAAATAAAAGTGTCAAACCCAACTCCATGCAAGGCTTCAATCCACTCCAAAAATCTGTCGCAGCTTCATCCGCATCAGCATTTAAGAGAGAAGAGAAACATGTAGAGAAATCAACATATGTTTCTCTTCAATCAGGTTGGGAATAGTGGCCTTAAACTACAAACAATCCAAATACCAGTTATAAGTAAAGTATGACAGGCAAATTGTGTTGATAATCGCCTAAACCAACTGTATAATATTATTATATTATAATAGGAGGATGTGTGAACCAGGTGGCTTAGCCCACCTGGCCGCTGGGCTCCTCAATTGAGTGGGAGACCCAGGTTCGATTCCTTTTGGGAACGAATTGGAGTATGGGAGTTATAAGGTGACTTGGTGAATTTGTGGAGTGTTTGGGTGCTTGGTGTACTAACTACTAACATCTAACAACTAACTTTGTCCGATCAAAAAAAAAAAAAAAAAAAAGGAGGATGTGTGAACAAATTGTGCAGTTAGACTTCCATATCCACTCACCATGATATTCACAATCAGGAATCAAAGCCAAAACCATCATCCTATGACTGCAAGGGAAATTTGAACGATAAAGAAACAAACAGATTTAATGAGAGAGAGAGAGAGAGAGAGAGAGAGAGAGAGAGAGAAATAGTATATTAATATTTTGGTTGATACAATCTGAAAAGGTAGAATGAAGCAAACTGAAAATACTCCAAACTGAAAAAGTAATCATGAACTTACTTCAAACATTCTCATAATTTCTTAAAACTTATATATTCGTGAAAAAGTATCAACATCTCAATTCTCATAAACAGATCTGTAAAGGAGAGAACATGGAATTTGCAAATGGGAAGGCGACACATGCCCTGCAAAAATAGACTCAGTTTGATATTCTTCACTCAATATGTTCAATAATCAATCTTGTTATACCTAAGTTCCCCTGATGAATCCCTGTATGAGTGTCATGAGGTTGCTCAACAGGCCAAAATTCAAATACTTTAAAACTCATTTATAAATTTAATGTTAGCGTGTGCACAAAAAAGTAGAAAAATATAAACTACAATTATTCAAACTATTACGTCGTAATAAAATTATTCATCAACTCTGTCGAATATGTTTCGTCCATTCATTCTCTAAATCTGTAAAAGAAACTAAACAACAAAAAATCAGTAATGCATCAATTCCTAAAATTTTATTACTATAAACTGTAGATCGGGGACAAATTTATTGGCTAACCAAAGGTTTAACAACTTTAATAAAGATAAATTGGAGATGTTAAGAAAGTTATTTTGAAAATAGAGGAAGACAGTAATAGAATAAAAAAATTGAAGAAGTCGCGTGTTTAATTATTTCATCACCTAGAATCAATCAATTCAAGGCACATAAGAAACCATCTAGATGTTGCTTACTTGAAGCAAGTAACACATTCTCTTCTAGAAAACCATTAGATGTTCCCTCAGAGATCCACTTGCTCCTGCTTCCACCATAGTAGATTGTAAAGCTCTGCAATCCCACCAAGATACAACCAAATATGAAACTCAAACCAATGCCTAAGCTGCTAAATGAACTCATCTTTTTCCACAGTGATTAAGATTATCTTATCTGTGAATTCGACATTAAATTACACTTGAAAACGAAAGAATTTGAAAATCCAGAATTGCATTTTCTCAAGAGAGAGAAATGCCCACAAAGATTACCATTTTTCTACTATACCAATTAACAATTTTGGAGAAAACAGAGCAGTGTAAACTAAGATTGGGGGAAGCCACTAACTACATTCTCGTGCAAATTAAACTCAGTGAAATCACTTAATTCTTTTTTTTAATAGTCAAAATCACTCACTTCGTTGGCTAATTTAAAGTCTATACAGTAAAAGAAAAAACAGAATAAAAAATAAAAATTGAAACCAAACCTTTCTCTAGACCACGTTGGTGCCGCAACTTCAAAGGATTGAGGTTGTGAAAGGATTTCTACACGTTCGAAGGATATCACACACTCCTAAATGAGAAGATGTCATATATCAATGAACGAAATTAAATAGGAAAGGCTAATATTTCTGGCAGAAATGAAGCAACAAAATTTGAGCAGAAAATGAACTGAATATATGTAAATGATTAATTCTGAAATAGAACTGACCTGTAAAAGAATAGGAAGGGGGTCAATGCTTTGACCATGTAAAACATAATCTAATTTTTTACATATACGATGGTTCAATTCATACCTATTGAGGTTTCAATTTGGCATCACGTAGCCATCTCAACAAAGAATAGGGGCAACAACACAATGATGTTCTGGAATCAGGTACGACGTTTTAGCTGCGCACAATGACGGCTTAAAACACATATCTCGGTACGGTGGCGCTGTTCAACCACGTCCAAGAGACGAATTTGATGTTATCCAGAATCTGATCTAAATCGAATACGCCTCAATAGTATAATTTCGTTTCTTGATTTCCATATTTTCCCAGCAATGCATTGCCAAATTAGGTTGGCAATCTTCCTCCCAGAAGTCCTTTTACCAAAATTCGCAAATTCCATGAAGCGATCTGCCATGGATGTTGAGTAGAGGAGAGGGAAGTTAAGCCATTGACATAAATGTTAAAACCAGAAGGGAAAATAGAGCGGTGGATGAAAGAAGGGGAAGATCGAAGGGGTATATCATTTACTCACTTTGATTAATTGTACAATCAATATTTTAGGGGAAAAATATTAAGAATTACTTAAATTTTAAAATACCACGTGTCATCATATGAGGGATAACACTTGATAGCTTCTAAGAAGTGCAATCCTCCTATTATAAAATAAAAATTATTAAAGATACAAATATAAAAGTAAGGGATACAAGTGGTATTTTAACTTAATTTTGTATCTAATTGAAATGAGAATATATATTTTTATCTAGTTGACATTAGTGGGAAAATTTTGTATATCAGTGAAATTTTCCCTAGATATTACCACCGAATTTGTTCAGATATGGATAAGTCAATTTTAGCAGCCAACCTCCAACTAATAGCGGCGAAAATAAAGGCACGATAAAAGTAATACTCGTAAGTCAACTCTAATGACTTGAAATAAGTCATTGCTCTGCTCAATTATTAATCGAAACCCTACTAAAAAAATCATCCCCTTATCTCTTTCAGTATATTGTTTTTAGAAATTCAATTTTTTCGATAAATTTTTTGTAAAGAAATTTTCATTTTTTCGATGAATTCTTCTTGAACATTTATATATATTGAAAATGAATTATAAATAGCACCTGCACCTAAAATCAACATTTTATTTATTGTTATTTTTTGATGAGAATAAATAAAAACTGAAGCACATCATACTTTGTTTCATTCATTAAGTATGAGATGGTTTTATACATGATATATGGTATAATCTATAACACAAATAATCTTCATCCTTCCAAAATATTATGGCGTTAATACACAATTTATCTTGGCGCTTCTTATGAATTATGCCAAATACGGATGTATCTTAATTATAAGTGTATATATATATAAGAAATTCAAGTGTAAATTGGTCTAATTGTTTTAATTCTTAACAATTTGCTTATAAATAGCAACTGCATTCACTTGTATTTTCACAAGCAAATAAAAAAAAAAATAAAAAGCTTCAAGTTAACAAAATTGGAGTTAAGTTATAAGGTAAAGCGATTTAATTGAAATATTTGGAATATGTCCAAGCCTAAAAAAAAAAAAAAAAAAGCTTTCTCAAAATTAATATGTCCAAGCCTCAAGGGTTCTCTGCCCTCTTCGTTGCTCTCTTCTTCTGCTTTCTTCTCATTGCATCAAATGGTTTGTACTTCTCATCTCACCCTCCATATAGTGTATATAATATATATATATATATATATATATATATATATATATATATATATATTGTATATACTCTGTGCATGTGCAACTCTATTGCATTTTTAAATAGTATCAGTTGTTTTAAATAAATAATATCAGTTGTTTTCAGCAGTGAAAATAACTGACATTGTTCAATGCACAATGCACCTGGCGAGGTCGTATAAATTAAAGATTTTGTCCCAATCTGAAAGCTATGGTGGGGGTAAAATTTTATGATCCAATGGGAGCATAAAATGACAAAAATTTATGAATTTAATGTATAAATAAAGTATGTTGGGAAATTTGTAGTTAGTTTTGATGGAAGTTCCAAAACAGATTGTAATAGGACCAGTCAGACCTGTTAGCTGACTGATGAATTAGAATTAGGATAAGATGATCAACTGAGTTGTATAGACAGCTGATGTATAAGATAGGTCACATATTGAGGGGGAACTCAATATGTATAGGTCAAGTCAGAAGATCAGAAGATCAGACAAGCCAGGTCAGAAGATCAGATAGGTCAGGTCAGAAGATCAGAAGATCAGACAAGTCAGGTCAGAAGGTCAGAAGATCAGAAGATTAGATAGTCAGATGATCAGGTAAAGACATGAAGAAGAAGACCAAAAGACCTAAAGATCAGATGACTAACAGAAGAACAAGACCAGAAGACCAGAAGACCTACATCAATCGAGTCTGCTAAGTTGAGCTATGACAAATTGCATCAGAAGACTCTACCAGGTAGAATGATCAGTTTTATCTGATCAGGTCAGCTCACACTAGGTGACAACTGATGGTGCACCTGATCATACATTGTCAATCAGACAAGAAGAATGCCAACCTTAGTTGGTAAAGCAAACATTGAATAAGTGTACTTGTTAACCAATGAGAATGAGACACGTACGTACGGAGCTGACAATGCGGGATTCGGCACTGCATAGTCAAACAGCTACAAAGGACAAATATGCATGCTTTCGGCCATGCCGTTCCTAAAGCACGTCACATCAAGCCTGCAAACTACCAAAAATAGCCTGAAATTCAAATTGCTCTCCAACGGCTCTTTGATTTCAAGGTCTATAAATATGAGATCAACTTTCATAGTGAAGACATGAAATTATCATCAAGCTCAAGCTATAACAATTTCCGCACAAAGTGTTGGGAAATTAGGGGTCCGGATCTATTCGAGGTGTATTTAAATACATATTTAAATTAATCAGTTAATTACTAACATGAATTAATCCTAAACCAATTCAACATAATAATTAATAAGCAAATAAACATCATGCGTACACGTATTTCACGTAAATCCTAAGCATGCAGAATCTAGGAAATACGTAAATACTAACCTCTCGTGGAGACAACCGCTGAGACGATGGATCAACCCAAAGTACCTTTTCAAATATGTCCCACGCCCATGAACGTAATCCAGTGGGAGGATTATCAATGAACAATTTTAATCTTAAAGGAGAAAATAAAATATTTGGCCACCACCTTTGTGGATTTCTAATTTTTCCAACACATGAAATTGCACTTGAGGATGAAAAAACCTATTTATAATACTAGGGTGGTCGAAAATTTGACCTAGGAATAAGATGGTAAAATCTTTTTCTTGATCTCCAAGAAATCTTGAATATATTTAATATATTATTTTCTCCATATTTAAAATATTCCAAAAAAATCCCACCTCCTAATATTAAGGATATTTTTGAAAATTTCAACTAAATAGGAAATAACTTTTCTTGAATTTATGGGATAAACTTGTATTCCAAGAATACATATTCCATAAAATCTTTCCAAGAAAATCAAGAAAAATCTTTTCTCTCTTCCTATCCATTATTTTTGAAAATTAATGAGAAAAAATAAGGCAAAATATTTTCTTCTCCTTTTCATTAATTGGACTTTAGTTTGGGCTATTTGAGGGGTCTTTAAGAGAATTAAGATTGGACCTCCAATGGACTATGAAGCTTTAATATTTAGTACCGAAGAATTTATACTCATGTAGGTCCTTTTCAGCGCATCATAATGCACTAGTGTAATCCCTTGGTCAAGATAAGTCAATCTGAGCCTTACACTTCAACCTTTCATGATGGGTTGTTCATTTCCATCTGGGTTGTGAATTTGTACTTAATCACGAGGAACTGTTAATTTGATTTTCTGTGATCTGGTATCACCAAATTAACTACAATGTGACGTGTACTGACTTATCGAACGGGGTATGCAGTAAATATATATAACATTCATTCCTATTTAATGCAACATGTGATAATTTATTTCAGTAAAATAAATAAGAAATTCAGTTTGGTTATACAAAGTAAAATCATACTTTTCAGTATAACCCCAACAATCTCCCACTTATACTCAAAGTCTGCTTTTAAGTATACTACAACATGTCCCGTGTTCTATGTGACATCTAATGTCACCCCACACGAACCTAATAATATTTCTCCCAATTATACTCAAAGCAGATAGGCAATGCTCTTGTCACCCATTCCTTCCACATGTCTCTCGAATGTACTCTGAGGTAGACCCTTTGTGAATGGATCTACTAGGTTGTCTTCAGACGCAATCTTTGCCACCAATATGTCTCCTCTCTTAAAGATTTCTCGTATAAGATGGTATTTTCTTTCTATGTGTTTGCTGGCCTTGTGGGCTCTCGGTTCCCTAGAATTTGCAACTGCTTCGGCATTATCACAGTAAATCGTGATCGTGTTGGGCAAATCCGGAACGATGTCCAAGTCCACCAGGAAGTTCTTGAGCCAAACCGCTTCTTTTGCTGCTTCACAAGCAACTACATATTCGGCTTCCATGGTTGAATCGGCGATGCATTTCTGCTTAACGCTTCTCCATGTCATGGCTCCTCCCCCATGCAAAACACACTACCCGAGGTTGACTTTCTGGAGTCTATGTCTGATTGGAAATCTGAGTCCGTATAACCGATGGGGATTAGACTGTCCGATTGATAAACTAACATTATATCCCGTGTCCTCTTCAGATACTTCAGAATGTTCTTAACCGCAGTCCAATGCTCTTTCCCAGGGTTACTTTGATATCTTGCCACCATTCCTACAACGAAGCAGATATCTGGTCTCTTGCACAACATTGCATACATGAGGCTTCCTACAGCCGAAGCATAAGGAATGCCCTTCATGTCATCTATTTCCTTTTGTGTTTTGGGACACATTTCCTTGGATAGATAGATTCCGTGCCTGAAAGATATAGAGCTTTTCTTGGAATCTTGCATGTTGAATCGCTTCAAAATGGTATCTATGTATGAAGCTTGCGAAAGCCCGATCATCATTTTCTTGTGATCTCGAGTGATCTTGATCCCTAGGACGTGACTAACTTCTCCCAAGTCCTTCATATCAAACTATTTTGACAGCCATGCCCTTACGTCTGACAACATCTTTACATCATTCCCGATGAGCAGAATGTCGTCTACGTATAGTACCAAGAACATCAAGGTAGTTCAGTCACACTTTTTATACACACAACTTTCGAAATTATTTTGATCAAAACCATAGGATTTTATAACTTGATCAAAACACTGATTCCAAGCACGGGATGCCTGCTTCAGCCCATAAATGGATTTCTTCAGCTTGCAAACCAGATGCTCTTGGCCTTTTTCAATGAAGCCTTCGGGTTGTTGCATATAGACTTCTTCGTCAAGACTTCCATTGAGGAAAACTGTCTTGACATCTATCTTCCAGATCTCAAAATCTAGGTGCGCAACAATCGACAAGAGAATTCGGATGGACTTGAGCATGGCTACGGGTGAAAAGGTTTCCTCATAGTCGATCCCTTCTTTCTGAGTGTACCCTTTCGCCACGAGTCTTGCTTTAAAGGTTTCAACCTTTCCGTTCGGTCCCCCTTTCCTATTGTATACCCACTTGCATCCAATGAGTTTTACCCCATTTAGTGGTTCGACTAGCTTCCACACTTTATTGTGATCCATTGAACCCATCTCGGCTTCCATTGCTGTTTGCCAAGATGTCGCATCCTTGTCGTGGATCGCCTCGTTGTAGGACCATGGATCTAATTCTTCTCCTGAGATCAAGTCCGAGGACTCTACGATCCCTAAGAATCGCTCAGGTTATCTGACAGCCCTCCCACTACGACGAAGTTCCGGTTGTGTAGGCGTGAC
This sequence comes from Stenogyne calaminthoides, assembly GCA_037126765.1. Classification (NCBI taxonomy): domain Eukaryota; kingdom Viridiplantae; phylum Streptophyta; class Magnoliopsida; order Lamiales; family Lamiaceae; genus Stenogyne; species Stenogyne calaminthoides. The sequence goes on from JBBCBC010000020.1 coordinate 10,975,929, forward strand.
GCATGGTATGTCTTCTTGTACAGTTGGCAACAGAGTTGACCCCTTAAGTTCTTCCAAGGTAATCTCGCTTCTAGGCTTTTTATCGTTCATATAGTCTTCTTCCAAAAATCTAAAGTGCGTACTGATTACGACCTTTTGATCTTCGGGACCATAGAACATGCATCCCTTCGTTCCTTCGGGGTATCCTATAAACAACCTTAAATCCGAACGTGCATCCAATTTCCCAGCTTCCCTATCCAACACGTATGCCAGACACCCCCAGATCCTCATGTGTCCTAAGTTGGGCTTGCGTCCTGTCCACAATTCCCTAGGGGTTTTTGGAACCAATTTGGATGGCACTAAGTTCAGAATATAAGCCGCTGTTTGCAAAGCGTAACCTCAAAACGATTTTGGTAAATCCGCATAACTCATCATTGATCTTACCATTTCTAGAAGTGTTCTGTTTCTTCATTCTGCAACCCCATTTTGTTGAGGGGTACCGGGTGCAGCCAACTGGGATGCAATCCCTTCATCCGACAGGTAGTTCAAGAATTCATCGCTGAGGTATTCGTCTCCACGATCAGATCGTAGAAACTTGATACTCTTTTCCTTATGATCCTCTGCTTGAGCCTTAAATTCTTTGAATTAATCAAAGGTCTCAGATTTATGCTTCATTAGGAAAACATACCCATAGCGTGAGTAATCATCGATAAACGTAACGAAATACTCGTAGCCACCTCTTTCTTTGATTTGCATTGGACCACATACATCGGTGTGAACGATCTCCAACACTTCTTTAGCTCTAAGCCCCTTGGCTCCAAATGCCCTCTTGGTCATCTTACCCTCCAAACATGATTCACAAGTTGGAAATGGTTCAATCAGGAGGGACTCCAATGAACCATCTTGGACCAACCTTTGGATCCTTTTTGGATTAATATGACCTAATCTTAGGTGCCAAAGAAGTGTCTCGTTTACATTGGTCGAACGTGTAGGTCCCGATTTAAAAACCGATTTTGCGCGTGCGGAAGCGAATACGTCATGTGATGCATATAAAACAGGGGTGAGGAAATGGTGATACCAAATTTTTCGCTTTTAAGAAAATGTGTGTTGTTTTGCTTATAACTGAATGCATATGACAAGTATAAACATAAAGCAGTAAAGAACACATGATATTTTATAGTGGTGGTTGGGCGAAACCTTACATCCACTCTTCCCTTAACACAGGGGCACCTTAACCGAACTTAACCTGCGGGACTTATCACCCTTACGGGATTGCCGATAGATGTTTACCGAGTTCACACTCAAGCGAGACTTATCACCCTCACGGGATTACCGATAGATGTTTACCGAGTTCACACTCAAGCGGGACTTATCACCCTCACGGGATTGCCGATAGATGTTTACCGAGTTCACACTCACCTATAAACTTAACCTAACTTTGAGTTTGGGTAAAGGTTTGTTTGGTTTCCAACTAGGTTGAGATTTTCCCTTACATTTGTTTAGCCTCAGTGCTAAGGATGGGAAAGTCTCTCTAAGCTTAGGATATAACATTTGTGTTTAGATCTAGGGTAGAACACTCTTGAATATATGCGTGTATTTCTTGCTCTGTGTTCTATGGTGGGAATGCTTGAGTATATAGGATCGGGAGCACAATTCCTTTCAACGTGCCTTATGTTGAATGCCTTAGCCGTGCTACGATCATACCATATTTCAGGACTCGCATCATCTGACACACGACCTTGTCTGGGAACTGCTGGAACCCATATCTTCTTAGCTCTGTAGCATCATTTGCTACATTCTCCATACTCTTCCACATTCATCCACTCACTTGATAATGAAGGAAGAGCTTGTATTTATAGTGTGGATTTGAATGTTACCGTTGGAGAGAATCACATTCAAATCCATACTACTCTGTAGCTTTTTGTAGCTTTTCAGGCTTGTCGTCTTCCTCTCATTGGTCCACGTCAGCTGAATCTAACGGCTATATTCTTCAATTTCTTCTGAGTCTCTAACGGCTATATTCTTCAAGATCTTCTGAGTCTCAGGATCTTCAATTCTGTCTGAGCCTTCAGGTTATCTGAGCTATCTGAACCTTCAGGTTATCTGAGCCTTCAAAGTTATCCGAGCCTTCTTTCTTCAAGAACTTCATCGAGCCTCGGGTTCTTGATTCGTGAGACTTCTCTTGGCCGGACCTTATCCGATCAGCATCTTGACACTTTCGGGCTTCTTGAGTTCGCTCTTCTGAATTGGGCGTCCGACCCTCGAGGTCACTTTGAACTTCTTGACCCTCGGGTCACTTGATTTCGAACTATCTCGATTTCTTCTTTGCACGATTTGATCAAATTTCGATCGATCGATCAACATATCTTCAGGATCATCTCAGGATAGCATCAGGTCATCTGCAACAGGTTGGCATATCAATTTATCATATCTGATCTAGATCACGTCTGATCTCGATCAGTCTTATCTGCTCATCTTCTGATCTGCAACCTTTTCTTCTAATTTCTTTGTCTTTAGCTTTTTTTCTTCTCATCGATTTTACCTTTGCTCATCAGTTGACTCCGGAACTCATCTAATTCATCTGATCTCGATCACGACTCGTCTGCAGCCTCGTCTGATCTCGATCATGTTTGATCTTCGTGAGTTCCCCCTCAATTTGTTCTTGCGTTCCCCCTTAACTTGTTATCTGTAGATTAGCTTGAATAACACAAGTTAATAATATTTTGGCATAAATTATTAAAACTAAAATATCCCAACAGAACGTTTCCTTTTACTTGAAATAGTAGACGTGTTATTGGATGTATTGTGTGTGTGGTGTGCACAATTAATAATGTAGAGATTGTTCCGTAATGTTCCATGACAGATAACCACATCGTTACGAAAAATAGTAATATGTTTATTAAAACGAACAGAATATCCACCAGCAAATAGTTTTGAAACTGAAATAAGGTTTTTACAAAAAATAGGAACATAAAGAACATCTCTTAAAATTAAACTCTTGTCTTCAAAAGACAGGTGCACGTCTCCCACTGCTTCAGCTGCCACTCTCGTAGCATCGCCTAGCGTGACTAGGATCTCTCTTCCACTAAGTTGTGGGGTCCGCTTGAACCCCTGTAACGTGAAACAAACATGATCAGTGGATCCCGTATCCACTACCCACGAATGGGTAGCATACGCCGCTAAACAAGTTTCAACAACTAGTGCGAGAGAATTATCTTTCTTTCCATTCCTCTTGGGATTGGAACAAGCCCACCTCCAATGTCCTCTTTCGCCACACTCCAAACAGATCCTTGTACTTAAACTTTCATCTTTGAAGCTTGAGTAGAACTGGTTAATCCTTTTCGTCTCTTCATTTATCTTACCACCAATTGGCCTAGAAAAAGAAGAGGACCTTTTTGTAACCATGTTTACTTTCTTGCGCTCATTGTCCTTTTCGACCAATGTAAGGGCTCTCATAAGATCATCCACAGTAAACTCCATATCTTCCATTAGATATGTTACATAAGGATGATCGTAGCTCTTTGGCAGAGAACTGAGTATGATATAAATTTTGGTTTTGAATTCATATTTTTCACCAAGATATGCCAGTTCTTCAAAGAGAACCATAACCCTAAGAATGTGTTCTTTTGCAGTCATTCCTTCTTCCATTTTCAGCTTGACCAAGTCATGCTTAATGCTTTGGATTGCTATATGGGCCGGATGTGCAAACATCACTTCGAGGTTTCCCATAATGTCTGCAGCTGATGCAAATCTTTGATGAAGACGCTTTAACAAATCCGACATGTGTGTCAGGATTATGTCCTTTATCAATTCATTTGTCAGCTCCCATTCATTATATTCCATCTCTTCCCATATACTAGCACCCTTAGCTGGTTTTTTGGGTTTTGGTGCATTAAGTACCCATTTGGATTCATGCGAAGTGAGGGCATTCATAAGGTTTAGTTTCCAAACCAAATAGTTATCTCCAGTAAGCAAATTTGTCTTTCAGTATATTGAACATTGGATTAAAAGGTTGCGACATGATGATACTAAAAATAAATATACATCTTGTGTTAATATCCGGATCAACACAAAGAAAATCACATAATTCGATCACATGATTCATATTGAAATCTCAAAAAAAAAAAAATGAAAATGAATCAGCCAACATCTCAAAACAGTTTTAAATGAGCCTCTTGGGAGGGTCATCATTTAAATCACATTCAAGCAGGTTACAAACAAGAACAGTTACAAACCTTTAATTTAAAAAAAAAATTATAGTTGGCTCCCACTTGACCAATATAAAATTGACAGGGACTTCGGCGAAGTATATGCATATCAATCTTATAACTAAGTAATAACCATGATTAAATATAAAATTACTACTTCGTTTTGATCGAGCCTCTTGGGAGGGTCATCACCGCCACTAATAATAATTCACAATCATCATTTTGAGAATTTATTCATGTGAAAGCTTTCTTTTGGCCGTCCCTTTGGGGAATTTCTCCAAAAGTTTTCACAAATAAATAAATCATGGAGGTCAAAATTAATTCGATTCAAAACCGAATTAATTATTAAAACATAATTAGTAATTTTTTAAATTTGAGATTTTTCGTTGGGCAATCCTCATGCAAACAAATTTAAACAAATTAAATAAAGTATAAGAAAATACAACAATAAATCAAGCAAAGCCAGAAAAATAAACATATTGGGCACAAATTATCCAATTGTCATGGTTTGATTTTTCTTGGCTTGATTTTGAAGAAACGCCGTCTTGAATTTCTCCCACTCGAACGTCGTGAAAAGTCACGTCTAGTACTGCCGTCGGCTTCATGCGTCGGGGTGCATACCTGCAAACCCGGCGTATCGGTCATCGCCCCCTACGCCGGCACCGGCCTTCAGTGCCCGGCCGCCCGCGCCCGTCGTCGGCGCTTACCTACCCCGCGCGCAGCACCACGGCATCAGGGGCGGCGCCCGGCTCCCTGGCGTCCGGCGCTGCCGGCTAACAGCGCCCGTGCCCTTTGTCGTCCACAACTTTACCCCGCTCTCCTTGATCGCCCGGCGCCATCGCGGGCGTCCGTAGCAACATCGCGTCGCGCGTGCCTCCTTAGCACGTTCACAGCAACGCCATCACCAGCGTCTTGATTACGAATCCGTTTTAATTTCTCGCCTCCGTCTTCATCTTCAATCAGGTTATAATTTATTTTACAAAATAAATAAACCTAAATCTAGACTAGTCTATTACATTGAACAAATCAAATAGCCTAATCGCTTTCGTGAATTTTCTCACGAGAAAAATAAATTCGAGCGAGGTGAATTAAAAAACCATTCATACGCATGAAATAAATAAACACATTAAATACCATGACAATTGGATACCTGCAAAATAAATCTAGCAATTTTATTATCCAATTTTCAATAAAATTTAATGGCCAATCATGATTTAAATAACAATTTAAATACAGAGCTTGAAACCAAGGCTCTGATACCAGTAGTTGGGAAATTAGGGGTGCCCGGATCTATTCGAGGTGTATTTAAATACATATTTAAATTAATTAATTAATTACTAACATGAATTAATCCTAAACCAATTCAACATAATAATTAATAAGCAAATAAACATCATGCATACACGTATTTCACGTAAATCCTAAGCATGCGGAATCTAAGAAATACGTAAATACTAACTTTGTAAAGAGAGACAAACACGAGACTATGGATCAACCCAAAGTACCTTCTCAAATATGTCCCACGCCCTTTAACGTAATCCGTTGGGAGGATTATCAACGAACGATTTTAATCTTAAAGGAGAAAATAAAATATTGGCCACCACCTTTGTGGATTTCTAATTTTTCCAACACATGGAATTGCACTTGGGGATGAAAAATTTATCCCCTATTTATAATACTAGGGGTGGTCGAAAATTTGACCTAGGAATAAGATGGGAAAAATCTTTTTCTTGATTTCCAAGAAATCTTGAATATATCCAATATATTCTTTTCTCCATAATAAAAATATTCCACAAAAATCCCACCTCCTAATATTAAGGACATTTTCGAAAATTTCAACTAGTTAGGAAAGAAATAAGATCTTTGACTGTTGGTCCCGGTGGGAAAACCCATTTTTTATGGGAAGCAAAACATTTTGTTATTGCATATAAAAAAATATGAAGGAATGGTGATTCTGATTTTTTCTCATTTTAAGCTCATGTGTTGTGTTTTGCTTATTCCGAATGCATATGACAATATAAGAACGTAAAGCAATAAAGAAATAACAAAGTATAGTGGTTGGGAGGCTCAAGCTCCTACATTCACTTCCATGTTTCTAGGAAATTCCTTTTGGACTTATCACCCTCGGGCTATTTATTTATAGATATTTAACGAGCTCTCACTCAAAGGGACTTATCACCCTCCACGGGATTTTCTGAGATGTTTACCGAGTTCATATTTAGCGGGGGACTTATATTATCGGGCTTGCCTACATTCGGGATTGCTAGATGTTTACCGAAGTTCACACTCACCTACAAACTTTAATATTTGGGTAAGGTTTGTTTGGTTTCAACTAGGTTGAGATTTTCCTTACATTTGTTTAGCATCAATGCTAAGGATGGGAAAATCTCTCTAAGCTTAGGATACATCGTGGGTTGCTTAGATTGGGTTCTAGAACACTCTTTGAATATATTTATATTAATTAGACTTGGGTTCTAGGGTGGGAATGCTTTGATTTGGCTTGATAGATGTTTAACATTTTTCCACGATAATGAAGGAAGATCTTGTATTTATAGTGTGGATTTGAATGTTCCGTTGGATGGAGTCACATTCAAATCCATACTTTCCTATAACTTTGCAAGGCTTTTGGTGGTTGTCTTCCTCTCAAACGTCGGTGATTCTACTTGGTATATTCTTTAGGATCTTCGAGTCTCGGGATCTTGATTCTCCATATTAAATTTTAGCAGTCGTCATGTAATTAATAATATTGTCCAACATCTTGAGTCTCGGGTTTCTTGAATCACATTGATTCTCTTCCCATCATAATATCAAAGCAATAGTTAGTTTCCTTAATTTCACAATCTAACCCGATCCTATTTAAGGGATCATAAGATTCTCGATGAAATAACGAGATGACATCTTTCTAATTCTTGTATATTGATTTACGGTTTTTATCTCGATTTCTTCTTTGATCGACAACTCATAATGATTAGTGTATATCCCTTGGTCAAGATAAGGTTTATCTGCGTCAGATTAGTACATTAGGTTAGCATATTAGGTTAGCAACCTTTAGCACATCCGATCTCAATGGGTTGATCTTGATCATCCGCTCATCTTCATGGATCTCGTCAAATTTCGATCGGTCTCATCCGCTCCTTTTACGATCCGCAACCTTCTCTTAATTTGGTTTCTTTCGATCGACTTATGCGCTCTTCCGATCACCAGAAATGAGGTCAATTCTTCCGATCATCCGATCACTTTCATCCGTCATCGATTTTTCGATCGGTGGCTTAACTTTTCTTCTTTTAATTTTAAATTTCATCGGTTAATGAACTCATCCTCATCGATCTCGATCGGTCTCGCATATGATATCCTCGTCGATTGATCATCTACGTCGATTTCGTGAGTTCCCCTCAACTTGTTCTTTCCCCCCTCAACTTGTTAATTTAAATTCAAAAACACAAGTTGATAATGTTTTGGCATAATTCATCAAAACTAAAATATCCCAACATTGACTTTTCTTGATTTTATGGGATAAACTTGTATTCCAAGAATACATATTCCATAAAATATTTCTAAGAAAATCAAGAAAATCTTTTCTCTCTTCCTACCCAATATTTTTGAAAATAAATGAGGAAAAATAAGGCAAAATATTTCTTCTCATTTTCATTAATTGGACTTTAGTTTGGGCTATTTGAGGGGCCTTTAGGAGAATTAAGATTGGACCTCCAATGGGCTATGAAGCTTTAATATTTAGCCAAAATATTATTCAAGCACATTAATATTAATTTACTCCACTATAAAATTAATATTGAACTATCCATCTTAATCCACATTACGACTTCACAATAATATGGCTCCGGTTATTAAAGCGTTTAAGATTATCTTAGTCCATTAATTAATTAAGCCACTGAACAGACTTTATATTAATTAACATCTTTGTCCTTGGAGTAAAGACAACTCAACATTATTATCCATACCGAAAATAAATTTCCACTTGCAAGATTTGGTATGATAAAGATTCTGAGCCCACCAAGGGGACAAATCATAAGTCAGGTTACAACACGATTCTCCGTATTAAATCTTAGCAATCGTCATGTAATTAATAATATTGCCCAAGATACAAGGTATCGAATCACATTGATTCTCTTTCCATCATAAGTCAAAGCAATAGTTATTAATTTCACACGATCCTATTTAAGGGATGAAGATTAAGAAATAACGAACCACTGAGGTCTAATTCTTCAGATATTCAAGATCAAGAATTTATCCTCCCTTAGGTCCTTTTCGGTAAGATCATAATGCACTAGTGTAATCCCTTGGTCAAGATAAGCCAATCTGAGCCTTACACTACAACCTTTCATGATGGGTTGTTCATTTCCATCTGGGTTGTGAATTTGTACTTAGTTACGAGGAACTGTTAATTTGATCTTCTGTGATCTGGTATCACCAAAATGAGGTCAATCCAATAGATCTGGTATCACTTAGGTAAATTCATGCTAGGATCTAGTAATAATTTTTAATTTAAATTTGTGTTTATGAGGTCATCCCGATAGATCCTGGCATATGATATCAACAAGATGGTATTTAGGTTAGGACTCGATCTTTTAAATTGTAATTTAAATTGTTGTTCATTAAAATTGAAATTGGATAGTAATTTATAGATTGTTAAATGTGTATCTAATTGTCATGGTTTTTAATTGCTTATTTACAAAATAATTGTGGTTTTTAAAAATTACTAAGATTTGTTTTATTGAGAAAATTAGATTAGGATTAATTTGATTTGTTCAATATGACTTCTAGATTTATTTAGGTTTATTTATTTTTTGGTAAATAAATTTCCCCGGATCGTGAGCGAGATGGGAGATGGATGAGTTAAAATTCCCCAAAAGGATGATTGTGAATTATTATTAGGCGAAAGGCCGGCGACGATGATCGCTCCCCAACGAAGGCGGATCGGCAAAAGATTTACGCTAATAATTATGTATTTAATCATTGTTGTTTTGGAGTGGGGCGAGGTATAAAATTGATATGCATATACTTTCTGTGAAGTCGTGGGCGATTTTATATTTATCCGAACAGTGGCGTGGCGGCCCAGGCGCATTAATTTTGAATTAAAGGTTGATAAATGTTCTTGGATGTCGCCCTAACCAAAATGGAGGATGTTTTAAAGAATTGTTGCGAATTTAGTGGGAGCTATTTAAGACTGCGATTTTGAAGGCAAAAAAAAAAGCGATTTCTCAAGATCAAGATTTGGAATTTAAACCATGAAGTTGGATATATGTGCCCAACGTGATTTATTTAGTCTTGATTTTGCTTTAAATTCATGCAAATTTATTTGTTAAATGTGTTTGCATGGTTTAGAATTGTCTAAAAGAAAATCTCACTTTAAAAATTACTAAGTATGTTTTATTGACAAATTTTATTAGGATAATAAAATTATCAAATTGACTTCCATGATTTATTTATTTGTGAATTATTTTGGAGAAATTTCCCAAAAGCGAACCAAAAGATGGGTTTCACATGAATAAATTCCCAAAAGGATGATTGAGAATTATTATTAGTGGCATTTATGACCCTCCCAACGAGGCTCGCGAGATGTTGTTAAGTAATAATTCTCGTATTTAATCATTGTTATTACTTAGGTATAAAATTGATATGCATATACTTTCCAAGTCCTCAAAATTTTATATTGGCAAGTGAGAGCCAACAAATTAATTTTGAATTAAAGGTTTATAAATGTTCTTGTTTGTAACCTTGAATGTGTTTAAATAGGCAGTTCACCCCATGACCTATTTAAATTTTTTTTGAGATGTTTGCACGATGCATGTTCATATTGTTTTGAGATTTTAATATGAACAATGTGATCGAATTAATATGGGGGCACCAAACTCAAGCTTTGACGGCAAATGGTCCGTCTTCATCTTCTAGGCCAAAGGGAGGTAAGAAGAAGAAAATGACCAAAAGCCATAAGCAATCAAACTCAACTGTTGCCAAGGGGAATGGTAAGATGAGGGATGCTGGTGATGTCAAGGAAAATCCAAAGGGGAAGTGCTTCAACTGCAGTGAAAAATGACAATGGAGGTTTGCCTATTCCAAGCCCAAAAGGGCCGGAAAGAAAGGTAATTCTCACGCACTAGTTGTTGAAACTTGTTTAGCGGCGTATACTTCTCATCCGTGGGTAGTTGATACGGGATCTGATGACCATGTATGTTTCACGTTACGGGGTCCCAGCTGACCCGACAACTTAGTGGAAGTGAGATCCTCATCATATGGGAAATGTTACGTAAGTAACATGTATTGCAATGCTACGAAGGTAGCGGGTATTGCAATTCCACGAAAGTTGCATTAGTGCAATGCTATGTGAAGTAGCAAATTTTTTTTCAGTACTGCATGAGTAGTGGTTAAAGTAGTGGGAGACGTGCACCTGTCTTTTGAAGACTTAATTTTAGTTTTGAGAGATGTTCTCTACGTTCCTGTTTTTCGGAAAAACCTTATATCAGTTTCTAAACTATTTAATGATGGATATTATACATTTCATTTTTCAAATTCTTCGCCACTGCAAGTAACGATGTGTTTATCTGTCATGGAACTTTATGGAACAATCTCTATACTATTAACTGTGCATGCCACTCACAAAATGTATCTTATAACACATCGACTGTTTCATGCAATAAGAGAAAACGTTCAGAAAACGTGAACGAGACACTTCTATGACATCTAAGATTGTGTCATATTAATCTAAATAGGATCTAAAGGTTGGTGAAAGATGGTTCGCTGACGGACCTACAGTTAGAACCACTTCCAACCTGCGAATCATGTTAGGAGGGTAAGATGACCAAGAGGGCATTTGGAGCCAAGGGGAATAGAGCCACATAAGTGTTGCAAATCGTTCACACTGACGTGTGTGGTCCAATGTCAACCAAAGCTAGAGGTGGCTATGAGTATTTCGTGACTTTCATCGATGATTACTCAAGGTTCGTGTACATTTTCCTCATGAAATGAGGTCCCTAACGGGTTAGTGAGGCGTAAGTCTAGAGGGAGGGTGAATAAACTTCGCAAACTTTTGTGCAGATCGGTGTGAGGACGATTAAGCCCGATCAAGGCGAGTGAATCGGTTTGGGCTGATAACCAACTTACTAATCGCTCAAGGCAGATCGATTCGGTAACTATCGGTTTAACGATGATGCTAAGCGGAAGCTTAAGTTTTACCCGTGTGAAAAACCGGTTTTGATAAATCGATTCCAAAGTTAATCTTTTAATCGGTTGATTTGAAGTGTCAAGTTTGATCGATCGAAGCTTGGTGCTAATCGATCTCAACTTGGAATATGTATCTTGCTTTTTAAAGGTTGTGTCGCGATTGTGTAATCGTTAATCAAAGCAATAAAGGCACACAAGATTTATAGTGGTTCGACAAACCCGATCCTACGCCCACTCTTCCCCTATCACAAGGGCACCTACTTAACCAACTCGGACTTTGTTTTATGTAAGTCCAACACAAGACACCAACTAGATGTTTAAAGAGTTCACACCCAACCGATCCGGAGATCGTAACTAGAAACCCTAGTGCGAAATCTTGCTTAAACAACTTAACCTAACTTGGGGGTTTGGGTAAGATTGTTTTTAGTTCCAACTATGAAATCTTTTCTCACAGCGTATAAGCGACCTAACAACTAGATGAAAAGATTTCTTTGCTAAGAACTTATGGGATGAACACTTAATAAAAATTAATCTTCTTGTTCGTGTTCTTGTGCGGAAGTCCGATATTAGCTTTGCTTCTTGATTGTTCAAATAAGCGTTTAGTTCTTTTTTTTTTTTTCTGAAGTGTGATCCCATATTTATAGACCTTGAAATCAAAGAGCCGTTGGAGAGCAATTTGAATTTCGGGCTATATTAAATAGGTTCTTGAGTTTGATGTGACGAGCTTTAGGAGCGGCATGGCCAAAAGCGTGAGTTTATATTTTGTAGCCATTCTGAGAGAGGTAACATCAAATCCAGAATTGCGACTCCGATCATCGTGTCTTGTTCTTATTGGATAGCGTAGACTAATTTTTCGGTGTTGTTCTTCCAACTAAGCTTGACATTCTTCTTGTTCGGATCATAGGCGTATGATTAGGTGAAACATCGGATTTCACCTGGTGGTGACTTCGATCATCCGAATCGATCGATCTACCGATAGAGTCTTTGGTCTTAGGTTGACTTAGCTTCAACTAGCGATTTCGGTTGATGTAGGTCTTCCGGTCCGATCTTCAAGTATTCTCGGTTTGAGCTTTTATGACTTGGTGAGATATATGACTAGATCGGATCGATCCGATCTTCTCGTTCTTGTCTTGCATTCCGCCATCGGGATATCACCGTCCTTTGAGTCTTCAGATCTGACCTATACATATTGAGTTTCCCCCCTCAATATGTGACCTATCTATTACATCAGTTGTTCTATACAATCATTATCAACTGGTCTCCTATAGCAGGTAATATAAACATCGATCAATTTAGCAAGTGTCCGATGGTCCTATTACATGTGTTTTTGGAACTTTCATCAAAACTATAAATTTCCCAACAATTTCCCCCTTTTTGATGAAACCAAAACACTTTGAGAAACCAAATACAGTTGATAAAAAATAGAACATTTAAGAGCATATAATCAGAAGACAATGAGACTTTGTCTTAGGATCAGAAAAATAAACTTTTCTCATTAATAAAAGTTGATTACATGTTACATCAGAAAAGTTTGTAAATAAGAATAATTTGATCCCGAGTAGTCTTCTGATTCTTCACTCTTTAGGCTTGTATCCTTCTGGCATCTCTCTTTGATCTTGATGTATGTTGAAAATCTGATAAAGTTTCCATTTGACATCATCAGTCTGCTGAGGATCAGTTATGTGCGTTTTGCTCAGGATGTCAAAATAGAATCTTTGAAATGCCAGTCTGTCAAATGAGCCATCTGCCTTCTTCGAGTAATCCATCAGATCATACTCTTGGCGAGATATTTTTACATTGATAAGCTTGGCCTCATTTTCCGATGATACTAAAAATCCGGGTATTTATTTTTCTAACCAGTTGAGGAATTCTTCATCGTGGATTCTTCTTGTGAGACAAGATTAAGAACAAAGGCATCGAAGCCATTCACTCTCGATCTTATTCCATTCCTCAAATTTCTTAGCATCTTGTAGGTTTTTGGGATGATCTCATCAACTCTTCTTTGGCGACTTAGGTTACGAATGCGGATTTTCCAACCGCCTTCCTTTCTTCGCTCTCAATCCGAATTTCTTCTTGATTTTACGCCTCTGCCATTTTTTACGCCCTTCTTTCTTCTTGGCTTTTTTTTTGGCCTTCTTACTATCTGCTCTTTGGACATCTTTTTCAATGATCCGAGTTTGTGATGTCCTGCCTTTGTTATGCCAGTTGGTTTCTCATTCGTCCTTCCCCTTTTTGGTTTGATCAAAAAAAAAAAAAAGTAGTGAGGTGGGAGGTCGAGAACAAAAGTTGATGCGATCGCCTTGTTGAGATCTGCAATGATATGCCTTGAGTTTGAGCAGTTAGATTTTTGAATCGTCGATATCATTTTCGATCTTGACAGATTCCATGGCGAGAGAGAGTGTTTTAATCGGTTTGTCAAGTTTCTCTTACATCAATTCTAGCTTGTCGGTGAGCATCGAAAAAAAACTTGTTGTTGATCCACCCGAGTCGATTTGGCATCAGCGGTCTTTATTAGTTCACCGACGAGCGGGAGACCTGATTTGGGGAGAACCGATCTTTGATTGCCCTATCTGGGAAATAGCAATTCCTTTGATCTGTTATTTCTTTGATGGAAATCGCCTTTGATCGCCTATCGGTCCCTCAACTTCTTTTTCGGAGATCTTTGAGACAAGATTTGATCTCCGAAGTTGATCGATAGTGTGCGTGTGATGTTAGAATGTTGAGTGTCACTTGATCCGATTCACTCGTTTGTGCCTCCGGTCTTGGCCATGAACCGCTGCGACACCGGCTCCACTATCATCGGGCTCTGATCCTTTATGATGGCATCTGCTTCAGAGCTTTGTCTAGCCCGATCTCCGATTAAATCTGTTAAAGCAACCCTAGCTTCGTGGATCGAGCTTTGTGGATTTAGCGATTATGTTCATTTGGTGATCCACTTTAAGCAGATTTCCTCATGTCGAAATCGAAGTCGCAAACTCATCCGCACCGCCCATCTGTTCAATAATTATTATAAAATGCGAGAAGCTTTTTAATCGAAGATCTCTCGGTGAGGATCTCCATAACTTCCTCTCTTATGGCGGGATGGGCGACCCGATTCTGGATACAACTAAACAATTTCTCTTTCGATTCGCATTACGATCAATTTCCGGTTATGATCTTTGTTGATCTGGACTCGTGAATTGTCTGTCGATTCGGTTTGATGAGATGTGGAAGGTTCGGTTGTCTTGAGTAGGCGGAAGTTGGCTGATCGGTTCGACCTGCGAGATGTTCTTGCGGGAGGCGAGGTATACGGTTCCACATCCAATTAAGCTTTCAGCGAACCGATGCGATTTCGAGGGTTGGCGGTGGAAGAATAGGGAGACATGCTTTCGTGACCATTAGTCCGAGTGGTGAATCATTTCGAGCTTGAGGAGAAGGAGATCGATCGGCTTTCTTCTTCCTCGAGAATGATCTGGCGAGCTCGGCTTGAGAAGCATACTGTCGATTTTCACTGATTTTTGTGTTGCCTTGGTGATCTGGCGCTCTTTCTTCATCGACTCATCTTCAAGCATCGAGTCATGGAGGCTTGCTTCGCCTTCTTCGCCTCTTCTCCGGCCTTCACCGGTTTTTTTTTTCTTCAGGGGGGGCATCTGGTAGGCCTTCTGGGGGCCTTCACCAGCGACAGTGATTCGCCAAGATCTGGTGTAGTTGAAGTTGCTTTCTTCTTTTTTTCCTTTCTTTGACTTTGGGGGGTTGGCGATATCATCGTCTGGTGGCCCAAAATGGTGAAGTGGGCTGTGAGAAAGGCCTTATAGGACTTCAGTCCATTATGTTCCCATTTGGCCTTTGGCATTTTATCTGTGGGATAACCGCAACCTTGTTGAGATTGCGATCTTTTTCTTAGGATATACTGCCTCCACTCATCAACTCCAAATTTATCATGTTCTTGGAGTAGAATGGCCTTCGAAACCCATGCCAATTGATGTTCTTGGCTTCATCAATTATTGCGACCATCCGCATCTGGTTTGACGGATGTAGAAGCATAAAATTTGAATGCAATACCCATAATTGTTTTTGACAATATGTCAAACAACAATCGGTATTTCCTCTTGAGCATTGGCACGACAAAAACCCCGACGTATGATGTTTGTCGACCTCTCACGAAGAGCTCTTTTCTCGTCGGCTCATCTTCGTTCTCCCCAGAATAAAAGCAAAGCGAGATCCGTCCTTTGGGTAGGCCGAACAGGCGTGTTATATCCTCATTTGTCGATCTTATTTCTTCTCCGGTGATTTGTCGAAAGTAGTTCTTCTCTGGAGCATTCAGATCCACTCTTAAATTCCTTAGGAATTCTAAGTGCTTCATCTTTGCATCATTGGATTGCGATGGCGGTATAAAATTTCTCAAGGCACTTTTTCGCAGAATTTGCTCGACCTCCATGGATTAGGATCTGAGTGATATTGAACTGCATTTAACTTATCATCCACAATCTTTGTTGCGATTCAAGATAGTTGCACATTATTTTACCCATACCGAAAGTGATCATCTACGATTAAGATAGATTTGGTTAAAAATTGTGCATTAATACAAAGAATATCACCTGGCGAAACTAAGAAACAATAAAGAATAACACATGATAGAAACATTTAAGATCAATGGATTTAAAAAAAAATACATCAAATAAACATAGATTACGATTTTGTTTTTTGGAAGGATGATTTTGAAACTTAGGAAAAACACTTTGAATCTGAGAGCAAGAATCTGGAGTTTTCGGAGAATAAATCGCAAGTTTGTGAAATGGAAAACTCGTATGGTTTTGATGATCTTTATAAAGACGAGGAGGAAAAAAAAGAAGACAAGATTTGGAAGATCAACCGTTTGAAAAGATTAAACGTTCAGATTAAGCGGTTTTGATCGTAGGGTCGAAAAGCACGCATTTAAAACCTTTTGGATTTAAAAGCACATTTAGTAAAGAAGTTAATACATGTTCCCACGCCCGCATTAAATGATTTGCGCAGGAATACGTCCACAAGGATAATGGGTACGATAAGGCAAATAATATCGATAAGATCCGATAAATAAGCAAAGAACAAGAGAAAAGAAAAGGCGATATCGGTTGGTCGATATTGTCGATCAATACCACTTGTCCATGTTGATTTCACTTGTTGATCTTAGTATTCGCCCTAAGCCTTAAAATTTCCTAACCGATCATTTTAATCGATCTTCTTCACTTGCATCGATTTGTTGGAGTTTCAAGCTCAACCGATCTTCCTTGAATATCGTCGATTTCTTTCCGATCCTCCTTGATGGGTTGAAGTTCCCCTTCAACCGATATTTCATTTTCCCATGATCGATGTATCGATTTGTTGGAGTTTCAAGTTCATTTGATCTTCCTCATCCGATCACCAGTATGTAATCGATTTTAGTTGACCTAATCGATTCTTCTCGGATCAAGCCAATTCTTGGGATAAGTGTTACCGCCAAAACTTAGTCTAGAATAGTAGCTTCTATTCCCTAAGTTGGTAGCGATTTGACATCGTAATTATCGTCAATCTTTCGATATGTCAATCCGTAGAATTTATCCAATTATCGATCGCGTGATTTCTACACGTCCTTCTTTTGGTGCGATTTCTCTAAAAGGTTTTGAGAACTCGAATTTGCATTTGCACCCTTGCTTGGTCTCTATAAATTGGACCAATTGTTTTACACAACATAACCCATTCACCATACTTATCTTCTTTGTAGAATCATGTATCCTGGTGAACCCTTATTTCCGTGAAACTTCCTAAGAAACACCTTTACCCCTTTTTCAAAGTGATTTGACTTTCTCAAATCATCCCCTGTGTCCCTTTATCACCGTCTTCGTAGTCATCAAAGATTTCACATACAATCGTTGCCAAGCTTCTCTACCACTTAGAGGCGGCGGTTTCGCTTATCGCAAATCGAGAAGACACTTCTCCTAACAAGTATGCACCTTGTGTGTCTATCGAGATGAGCGAAACGATCAACAGACTTCGGTTTGAAAATGAACATGAGTTTGATGTACGGTCCAGCGATCGACAACAACCGATGCTGCGTGATATCAACTCACCATTTAATTTGGAGAGCCCAATCGACTATTTCTTAGGGCTCGGCTTAAAAAATCCTATCTAGGCATTTGCCGCTTCCTTTGGTTTTAGCCCACTAATGGCTTTAGGATTTTTTTTAAAGCCTCTCTCACCCTTGTTAAGTGGGGAAAATGAGAGCATCGATTTAAAAATCTCTCTCCCGCACTTCTTGGGTTAGGATGAGGGTTTAGGGTTATAGGTTTAGGGTTTTTCGGTTATGACTTATGTAACGACCTCCGGGTCCTTTGTATTTATAACTTGTAATGTAATCTGACCTTCGGGTCTTTATCAATGAAAAGTTCTATTATTTCATTGTTGTGTAAAAATCCTGTATCCTTATGCGATTTTAAGCTTTAATCTTTGAATCTTGCTTGTTGAATATCAGCTAAATCGACTTACAAAGATGTAAAATAACCCAACTGATTTAATCAGATATTCCTTTTAAATGTGCGTTTCCTTTAATCTGATAAGCCTTAAACTGATCGATTCTTTTAATCGATAACTCAGAATCGATCGATTTTCTCATTAGTTCCTTGACTGATCTTCTGATCAGTTGAGATACCAAACTCAACTGATTCCTTTCAGCCTGGTTAGTCTCTTAACCAGCTGGTTCTGGAGAACAATCCATCAAACATTTTAGGTGTTTTTTCTCCAAGATCCAGAAGCCCTAGCTCATTGCATAATTCTCTGAATCTGATCTCAGCTAGTGGCTTGGTTAGAATATCGACTTTTCAGATATCGGTATGAATCTTTTCCATTCTGATATTCTTCTTTTCAACATGATCTCTTATAAAATGGTGCCTGACATCCACATGCTTGCATCTTGTATGTAGAACAGGATTCTAAGTGATTGCAATAGCACTATTACTGTCACAGAAAATAGGTACATTCTTAGCTTCAATGTTATAATCCTCACCGCCGACTAATTTAGAGCAATTGGGAACAATTACCGCAGACCATATATTATTCGCTTCAAGTAGTAGATGTCGAATCGATGTACGCTTTTTTTGAAAAACCACGAGATCGCTTTTTACTTCCTAAGAACCCGACATCGTTCTCGAGGTGGATTTTTTTCGTCAATCTTGCAACCTCCATAATCGTAATCGGAATACCCACTAAGTCTAGATTATCATCTCGATGGGTAAAATAAACCAAGGTTTCTTCGTCCTTCAGATACTTAAGAATCCGCTTAGTCGCTTCTAGGTGACTTATCATTGGATTTTAAAATCGCACATACACCTATCTTTAAGGTTATATCCGGGTCTATTTGGCGGTCGGTATAGTAGAGATCCAATGAGAGCCCTATATTCTTCCGATTTGTTTTTTCGATCATCATAAATGCGGATCCATCTTGAATCCAAATCATCATAGGAATTTTGGCTTTCTTACAATTTTGAACTCCAAACTTAGCCAATAAATTCCTAGTGTACTTTTGCTTGGCGAGATGAATATCCTTACGTACTTTGCTTTACTTGAAGACCCAGAAAGTAATTCATCTGACCCATCATGGACATCTCGAATTTCCCTTGCATCAGTTTGCTGAATCTTTCACATAGACTTTTGTTGGGAGATCCGAAGATGATGTCGTCCACGTAAATCTGAACCATCAGAATATCTTTTCCATCTTCTATTCTGAATAAGGTTCTTTCCACTGTTCCTTTAGTGAACCCACTTTCGATCAAGAACTGAGAGAGTGTATCATACCAAGCTTTCGAGCCCTGTTTTGAGCCATAGAGAGCTTTTTTTTTTCGACGCAGACACTGGTTGCCCTTTTCAAAGCACGGAGGTTGTTCGACATAAACTTCCTCTGCTAGTACCCGCTTAAGAAAGCACTCTTTACGTCCATCGATACACGATGAACCCTCGTGGGAAGCATATGCGAAATACGGCGAATGACTTCTAGGCGGCGGCGGTGCAAAGGTCTCATCATAATCAATTCTTTCGATTGTGAATACCCCTTAACAACAAGTCTTGCCTTATTTACGGTGATGACGTTTTTCTCATCTCTCTTGTTCTTGAATACCCACGCCGTGCCAATTACGTCTTGATGATTTGGTGCATCTACCGGTTCCCAAACTTGATTTTTGTCGAACTGTTCGGCTCTTCTTCGCATTCTTTAGAATCCGACAAGGCGTCTTGTAGAGCTTTCTCTATAGTTGTTGGTTCCTTCATAGGCGGATAATGTTGAATACATGGCACTTTCACCAATCGATGTCTAGTTTTAACTTTATCGGATGGATCTCTCGATTATCGATCAGTTGGATGACCGGTTATCCGTGTCCTTCATTTCGATTTGCGTCGGTTTGGAGAACATCGTCCGATTTTCGATAAAATTTCATTACTAGCGATTGGGAGTGGTGCGAACTATGATCCACTTGATAAGAACAAGTCTCGGTGATGTTGGACTCATCATGTGTTGATGTACGTTTCGTGGGAACTTCAGATGTTCCCCCGGCCGGATGGTTCGGTTGATCTTATCTCGATTGTATCGACTTCTTCACCCTTTTTTTAGTACCTTAGGATCCGAATGATGCGGTGAATCACTAGATAAAATGTATATTGTTTCGATTTTCGATTCTTTTTCCTTGATCGTTAGGTGATCCATTTTCGAACATCGGTTCTTGTTGATCGAGTACATCTTGTTCGAGGCGATTTCTCTTGTTAGGAAGATGCTTCATCAAAGACTACATGGGGTGTTTCTTCCACAATTAGGGTTAAATCTGTTGTAAACCACGAAAGCCTTGCTAGATGAGGAATATCCCAAGAATATACCCTCATCGACTTGGCCTCAAAAGTCTTCAATGACTCTTCCCATTGTTGTGTATGAAACACTTACACCCAAAAACATGGAAGTAGGAAAACACGAGGTTTTCTGTCCCTCCACAGATTCATAGGGTGTTTTGTAGTGAGCCTTAGTCGGAAGACATACATTACGAGTATGGCATGGAGTGTTGATTGCTTCTACGCTAAACGGCTTGGTATTGCATGTTAAATTTAACATCGTATGGCGAACTTCTTTTGAGAGTTTCATGTTCTCCGCTTATTTCTCCATTTTGTTGTGGCGTCCTTGTAGGCGATGTTTCATGTCAGATACCAAACTTAGAGCAAAAAATAATAAAAGAGTTTAGAAATTTTGTACCTTTTATCGATCGATTTTTACTACATCGTTTCCTTCTCATTTTGTAATCTTTTTAGCGAAAGGTATCTTCGTTGTCGCCTCATTCTTCTTATGTAAGAATATAACCCCTGTAAACTTGGAATAGTCATCCACGATTACCGAGTATATTCAAGGTCCGTTGAGACCGATTTGGTGTAATCGGGTCCAAATAGATCCATATGAAGCGTTTCGATTAGATCTATTTGGATGCCGTCCGGAATTCCTTGAATGGCTTTGACTGTTTTCCCTTCCGACATCAAAGACATGTCCGATCCTTTGAAAATACTTCATTCGGAAGTCCTTCCACTAGAGACATCCTTGCTATCTTATTGAGAGTTTTAAAGTTCGGGATGGTTTCATTCTTTTTGCAAGAGCCAACCGCTACTTTTGGAACTCTTGACAATCGGCATGCATTTCTTGGGCAACAATTTCCAATCAGTGTGGTAGATCATCCCTTTCCTTGAACGGTTAGCAAAATCATTGAGTGGCTCGATTCTTGATAGTGCATTGGTCGGGCCGAGAACTCAACACCGAATCCGGTTGTCGCAGAAATTGAAACCGATAATAGGTTGTGCTTCGGACCTTCGACATACGAGACTCAGTTATTTGTACATCATCATTCTCTAAGGTTAGAATCCTTTGGTATATCCAAAGTTATCATCACCAAGAGCACACTGGCCTTTTCGTTTCTATGTATGAACCGAGGAGATCTTTGCTTCTGTCATGTGCCTTGAGCATCCACTATCGATGTACCGGATAGTTGCTTGCACACCTCCTTTGTTGGCGGACCCACGCGATCCTGCGGCCAAATCGGGCTTTAGGTACCCCTTTTGGATTGGGTCCCGAGGGGTTAGGATTAGTTTTGGGATCCATACAAACAGAGCACTTCTATTGTGATCGGTTAGATCGAAGGCCCGATTTGTCTCCATACCTATCAACATAATCATACGTTTATTTATATGCTTTCGATTAGTATGATTATTAGTGTGAACCTTGGATGACTTAGAAGACTTGGGATTTATCTTTTTACGTTTGTCTTCTTTTTATCCAAGGTGGTTCAAAAAGTGACCTCTAGATTTACGATTATAGGGGTAGGTACGATCGCTACCATCAAAAGATTCATATCTTTTCCGGCATAGGTGGTTTTTGCGAGTTTATTCGAAGCATGCTTATTAGGCGGTGACCTTGATTGGGTCTCGATTGGACTTCCCTTTACAGTTGTCTTTTCGATTTCGATCTGTTGATCGAGTTGAGGTCTCTCTTAAGAACCGGGTTCTTTCGCTGATTCCTCGATCGATGCTTTACCGGTTGGGGTCCATTTTGTTTCCCATACGGTTAGGCACCGCCTTTACCGCTCAATTGGTCTTTTTTCCCTTATTAGATACATGTTTGGCTTTTGGTGTATCTTTGTAAACTCGTCGATTACACCTTTTTGAGATGAATCGGTAGGGGCTTTTGAGGATGTGGAAGGGTTCTCATGTAAGTCCTTCTTATTAATGTCGTTGTTAGAAAATAGGTGTTCATGTCTTGAGCAGCTTTTTAGATGATTTTGTGAAAACCTCTATTTTCTTACTGTGATTATCCTCGGATGATTTCGGACTTTCATGCATTCGGAATAGCTCATCGAATTTTGCTTTGCGGATTTTGAAGTCATCGACTTTGCTATTTGTTAATTGCCGGTGATCTTTGATCTGCTTCTCCGGATCGAAGCTTTAACCCGAGAATTTTAAATTCCTCGATTGCGACGGCGGTTTGGTGATCTAAGTTCGGAGGCTTTCTTGAGATCATTTTCTTTAGCAAAGTGATTATTTACGGTCCTCGACTTATCATTTTAAACTTCCACTATAGCATAAGTGTCTCTTGCATTGGAGAGATCCTCAAGCAATTGCTTTCGAGTAGAGTTGTGGTCAATCTCCCGGGTGTGCTAATGATAAGCGGTGTAGAAGCGGCGAAGCGAGTTTGGAGGTTACCTCAGATTGGTCCTCCCCGGCCATCAAAGAGATCTCATCATCGCTCCAAGAGAATATCGGTCTTCATTTTCATAAGTCAATAAGACTTTCTTGATCAAGAAGTCTTCTCTGAGAGGAGTATCCGAGTCCTCGAGAGGCGGATAGGAATCGTCGATTTCGACGTGTCGACAACCATGGCTCTTACGTCCTATAACGTTGCTCTCTTCATTCCTCTTTTCTTCCCTTTCTCTTGGCGTCCAGTCTGGGCGGTCTGCGCTATAGTGACTGGCTTCTCACCGGTTGAAGCCGCTTCTTGATCCTGAACCTTTCCTTCCGGGTGAATCACTCGTCTGTATGACTGTCGGTGACTTCACTTTTCGATAGTAGTCGGCTTAACATACGATTGGTTATCTCTTCCTTCCTCGGTCGATTATCTCTTTTCCTTTCATCTCGGTGATCCTCCGATCATCGGATCTGGTTCTTTCTAGAGATCATTGGCTGATCTCCTATCTCTCCTCGGTATGTTGATAGTCCTTATAAAATCTTGATACTTACCAAGTTGGACGTTCGACTTCTCAAGTTTCTGGTAAGTAAAGCGTCTGTTACTTTGACTCATTATATTCCCAATGAGTTCGTTGGCCTTCGTTCTGCTTCTTTGGTTACCTTAAAAGCAACTGATTTTGAAGTTGAGGCTTGGCGGGCACCTCATCTTCATCGAACATTGTCCTCTTTCAATCAAATCGAACTCGTGAGCTTTAAGGCTCAAGAACAAACTACTTGGCTTCATCTTTGAAATGTCTTGGCAATCCTTGATTACCGTGACCTTCATGTCCCATTTCTTGGTGAGAGAGACCTTAGGATTTTGTAGTTGATATCTTTATCGGACATCTCTACCAAGTTCTCGAAGCTTGTTTATAGACATTGTAATCCTTCCATCGAGTTCGTTGATGGTTTTAGTTTTGGCAAACATCTTGAGTTTTTCGAACTTCACCGGTCGCTTGTAGACCGGTTGTTTTTATCCGTTCATTTCCCCTCGATATTTTTGACAGAGTATCCCACATTGCTTTCGCAGATTTGAGATACTTAATCTTTTCCTTGGTGACCTTATCCATGGTTTTCATGATAATATGCCTTGCGATAGTATCTAGAGTATGCGATTTCCTTTCCTCTTGCATCCATCAAAGGCCGGGCTTTTACGCACAAGACTTAAATTGCAAAGTCCGGATCTCCTCCGATTGCCGGGGTTGTCGTAATAAATGATGATGGGTCCTCTTTCGATGACTTCCATCATTCAACGCTATCGAACCTAGATGGTTGGACATATATATGGCCCAATCTGCGATACTCATTGATTGAGAACTTTGGCGGATCATGATACATACGAGGTGTTATCCATGCCGAAAGTGATTTTGGAAAATGAATGAGTTTTAAAAACGATTTTTCAAGATCGGTTCGAGTTGACCACAAAGATTCTTCCTCAAGAATCGATGATACACAAAGTCGAAGGGTCCGTTGAACCAACCGCTCCGATACCACTTGTAGGTCCCGAACGGGTTAGTGAGGCGAAGTCTCTAGAGGAGGGTGAATAGACTTACGCAAACTTTTTGTGCGATCGGGTGTGAGGACGATTAGCTTTGATCGAGTCGCGAGTGAATCGGTTTGGTGATAACCAACTTACTAATCGCTGAAAAGGCGATCGATTCGGTAACTATCGGTTTAATGTTGTGTGTCGAAGCTTAAGTTTTACCGTGTGAAAAACCGGTTTTGATAAATCGATTCCAAAGTTAATCTTTTAATCGGTTGATGAAGTGTCAAGTTTGATCGGATCGAAGCTTGGTGCTAACTGATCTCAACTTGGAATATGTATCGCTTTTAAAGGTTGTGTGCGATTGTAATCAGTTAATCAAAGCAATAAAGGCACACAAGATTTATAGTGGTTCGAACAAACCAGTACTACGTCCACTCTTCCCTATCACAAGGGGCACCTACTTAACCAACTGGACTTTGTTTTATGTTTAAGTCCAACATCGTACACCAACTAGATGTTTAAAGAGTTCACCTCAACCGATCCTGAGATCGAACTAGAAACCCTAGTCCGAATCTTGCTTAAACAACTTAACCTAACTTGGGGTTTGGGTAAGATTGTTTTTGGTTCCAACTATGAAATCTTTTCTTGAGATATTGCGACTATGACTAGATGAAAAGATTTCTTTGCTAAGAACTTATGGGATGAACACTTAATAAAAATTAATCTTCTTGTTCGTGTTCTTGTGCGGAAGTCTGATATTAGCTTGAGCTTCTTGATTGTTCGTGACTTTAGTTTTTTTTTTTTTTTTCACTCAAGTGTGATCCCATATTTATAGACCTTGAAATCAAAGAGTTGTTGGAAGCAATTTGAATTTCAGGCTATATTAGGTAGGTTTGCAGGAGTTTGATGTGTGAGCTTTAGGAGCGGCATGGCCAAAAGCGTGAGTTTATATTTTGTAGCCCGTTCTGAGAGGTAGCATCAAATCCATGAATCACGAATCTCGATCATCGTGTCTTGTTCTTATTGGATAGCAGACTCACTTTTCAAGGTGTTGTTCTTCCAACTAAGCTTGACATTCTTCTTGTTAGGATCATAGGCGTATGATTAGGTGAAACATCGATTTCACTGGTGAGTGACTTTGATTAAGTACGAATCGATCGACTTCCACCGATAGAGTCTTGGTCTTAGGTTGACTTAGCTTCAACTAGCGGACTCGGTGATGTAGGTCTTCTGGTCTGATCTTCTGGAAGTCATCTGATCTTCAATTATTCTCAGTTTGAGCTTTATGACTTCAGCTGAGATATATGACTAGATCAGATCGATCTGATCTTCTGTTCTTGTCTTGCATTCTGGCATGTCGGATATCAGCTGTCCTTTGAGTCTTCAGATCTGACCTATACATATTGAGTTTCCCCCTCAATATGTGACCTATCTATTACATCGGTTGTTCTATACAATCATTATCAACTGGTCTCCTATAAAGCGGTAATATAAACATCGATCCTAACTAAGTCCGATTGGGTCCTATTACATGTGTTTTTGGAACTTTCATCAAAACTATAAATTTCCCAACAGAAACACAAACCAAAAACCTTTGATAAATTCAAGGAGTTCAAAGACGAAGTGGAGAATCATAGGGAAAAGAGTATCAAGTTTCTATGATCTGATCATGGAGGCGAATACCTCAGCGATGAGTTTTTGAACTACCTGTCAGACGAGGGCATTGTTTCCCGATTGATCGCACCGACCCCTCAACAAAACGGGGTTGCAGAATGAAGAAACAAATCACTCTTAGAAATGGTCAGATCCATGATGAGTTATTTAGATCTACCCAAGTCATTTTGGGGTCATGCCTTGGAAACAACGGCTTACATTCTGAATCTGGTGCCATCCAAATCGATTCCCAAAACCCCTAAAGAGTTGTGGACCGGGCGCAAGCCCAGTCTGAGACATCTCAGAATTTGGGGGTGTCCGGTATACGTGCTAGACAAGGAAGCCGGTAAGTTAGATGTACGTTCGGAACTAAGGTTGTTTATAGGATATCCCATGGGAACGAAAGGGTGCATGTTCTATGGTCCCGAAGATCAAAAGGTGGTAATAAGTACGCACTTTAGATTTTTGGAAGAAGACTTTATGAACAATCGAAAGCCCAAAAGTGAGATTACCTTAAATGAAATAAGAGGGCAAACTCCTATACCAACTGTACAGGTTGATACACTAAGCGTCACACTGACACAATCAGAACCTCGTCATAGTGGGAGGGTTGTCCGACAATCTGAGAGATTCATCAGGATAGGAGAATCTTTGGATTTTTGGTCCCCGGGGATAGTGAATCAGACCCCTGGTCCTACAAGGAGGCGGTCCAAGATAAGGATTCAGAATCCTGGCAAACTACGATGGAAGCCGAGATGGGCTCAATGAATCATAATTAGGTGTGGGAGCTAGTTGAACCACCCAATGGGGTAAAACTCATTGGATGTAAGTGGGTCTACAAGAGGAAAAGAGGACCGGACGGGAAGGTGGAAACCTTTAAAGCTAGGCTTGTGGCAAAGGGATACACTCAGAAAGAGGGTATCGATTATGAAGAAACCTTTACGCCTGTAGCCATGCTTAAGTCCATCCGTATTCTCTTGGCAATAGCTGCGCATCTAGATTTTGAGATCTGGCAAATGGATGTCAATACAACTTTCCTTAGCGGGAGTCTTGACGAGGAAATCTATATGCAACAGCCCGAAGGTTTCTTGGAAAAAGGCCAAGAACACCTTGTGTGCAAGCTGAGGAAGTCCATTTATGGACTAAAGCAAGCATCTCGGGCTTGGAACCAATGTTTTGATCATGTAATCAAATCTTATGGGTTTGATCAAAACTATTTCGAGAGTTGTAGGAAGTGTGACGGAACTGCCTTGGTATTCCTAGTACTATACATAGACGATATTCTGCTCATCGGAAATTATGTAAAGGTTTTTTCAGACGTAAGGGTATGGCTATCAAAATAGTTTGATATAAAGGACTTAGGGGAAGCCGGTCATATTCTTGGGATCAAGATCACTCGAGATCGAAAGAAAAGAATGATCAGCTTATCGCAAGCTTCATACATAGATACCGTTTTGAAGCGTTTCAACATGCAAGATTCCAAGAAGGGTTTTGAACCTTTCAGGCATGGAATCCATCTATCGAAAGACATGTGCCTTAAGACACAAAGGGAGATAGATGACATGAGAGGCATTCGTTATGCGTCGGCAGTAGGAAGTCTCATGTATGCGATGTTGTATACGAGATTGGATATCTGCTACGCCGTAGGCATGGTATCAAGATATCAAAGTAATCATGGAAATCAATATTAGACTGCTGTTAAGAACATTCTGAAGTATCTGAAAAGAACTCAAGGTATGATGCTGGTTTATCAGTCAGACGGTTTATTTCCAGTGGGATACACGGACTCGGATTTCCAATCAGACCTAGATTCCAAAAAATCTACCTCGGGTAGTGTGTTTTGTCTGGGGGGAGGAGCTGTAATATGGAGAAGCGTTAAGCAGAAATGCATCGCCGATTCTACCATGGAAGCCGAATATGTAGCTGCTTGTGTAGCAGCGAAAGAAGCGGTGTGGCTCAAGAACTTCCTAGTGGACTTGGACTTTGTTCCGAATTTGCCCAGCACGATCACGATTTTTTATGATAATGCCAGAGCAGTTGCAAATTCAAGGGAACCGAGAGCCCACAAGGCCAGCAAACACATTGAAAGGAAATACCATCTTATATGAGAAATCGTTAAGAGAGGAGATATAGAGGTGGAAAAGATCGCGTCGGAAAATAACCTAGCTGATCCATTCACAAAGGGTCTGCCTCAGTTAACATTCGAGAGACATGTGGAAGGAATGGGTGTCAAGAGCGTTGCTAATCTACTTTGAGTATAAGTGGGAGAAATGTTATTAGGTTGATGTAGGTGACATTAGATGTCACCAGATAATACATCAGACATGCTGTGGTATTCTTAAAAGCAGACTTTGAGTATAAGTGGGAGATTGTTGGGGTTTTACGTGAAAGTATGCTTTTACTTTGTATAACCTATGTATTAAACACTTATTTACTGAAATAAATTGTTTATCATTGTTGCTTTAAATATGATTAAATGTTATATATATTTATCGCAAACCGTTCATAGCACGCGTTACATTGTAGTTAACGTGGTGATACCAGATCACATAAGATCACGTTAATAGTGCCTTGTAAACGAGCGCGTGTTTCACAACTTAGATAGATCCGAACAATCTATTGGTAGAAGTTGATGTGTAAGGCTCAGATTGACTTGTCTTGACTAAGAGATTACACTAGTGCATTCGATGCGCTGAAGCGGACCTACATAGTGGATAAACTCATTCGCACTGACTTAAGGGATGAAGAGTTAGACCTCAGTGGTTGTTAATTTCTTAATCTCTGTCACTTAATAAGGATTGTGTGTGATTAGTAGTTATTGCTTTGACTTATAAATGGGAAGAGAATCATTGCGACTTCGATACCCTATATCTTGGGCAATAATATTAATTGCACGACAGTTGCTAAATTAATACAGAAAATTGTGTGCTTGCAATGTCTTGCTTGATTGCTCCCCTTGGTGGGCCCAGAACTTTTATCATACCAAATCTTGCAAGTGCAATTAATTTTCCGGTATGGATAATAAAGTTGGGCTGTCCTTACTCAAATGATAAAGATATTAATTAATATAAAGCTTTTCAATGGCTTAATTAATTAATGGACTAAATAATATTAAACACGGGAAATAATAATCGGGAGCCATATTACCGTAATATGTGTTAAGTTGGATAGTGCAATATTAATTATATAGTGGCATTAATTAGTATTAATGAGCTGAATTATATTGTGGCTCAATATTGGAATTCAGAAGTCCATTGGAAGATCCATCTTAATTCTCCTAAAGGCCCCTTAAGTAGCCCAAATTATAGTCAAATAAATAAAATGTGCTTAATATAAAATAAATTATTGTTGCAATATTTCCTCAATTTTTTCGAAAATAATTAGAGAAAGAGGGAGAAAATTTTTCTTGAAAAGATTTTATGGAAAGGAGATAATGTATTCTTGGAATACAATATTATCCCATAAATTCAAGAAAACTCCCACTTGGCTTCTTTAATTAGCAATTTTCGAAAAATATGTATAAAGAAAGGGAAGAAAGATTTTCTTGGAAAGATTTTATGGAGAAAGACATGTATTCTTGGAATACCAGAATATCTCATAAATTCAAGAAAGATCCAATCTTGCAAATCTTCTTGTAATTTTTGAAATATAAGGCTAAATAAGGGTGTGAGATTTTTGTGAAAAAATACACATGGAAAGAAGAATATATTGGATATATTCAAGATTTCTTTGGAGATCAAGAAAAGATCTTTCCTAGCCCTAATTGCCTTGAAAATTTCGAACCCTCCCTCACTTATAAATAGGGGATGAATTTTTCATTCCCAACTAGTGTTCCATGCATTGGAAATATTAGAAATCCACAAAGGTGGTGCAAAAATATTTTTATTTTCCTTTGTTTTATAAATAGTTCATCGGAGAACTTTCCACCGGGATTATTGGACGAGGACTTGGGAATACTTGAGATGGACTTTTGGTGGGTATCCAGATACTTGATCCTGTCTGTCTCAGATCGTCTCTCCAATGGGTACGTTTACGTAAACTCCTAGAAATTCCGCTTGCTAGGATCTTTTACGTGAAATATTATTTGCATGTTGTTGTTGGATTGATTATTATTTGAATTCACTTAGGTAAATTCATGCTAGTAATAATTGTTAATTTAAATTTGTGTTTATGAGGTCATCCCGATAGATCCTGGCATATGTTATCCCAACAACAACCCCATTTTGTTGATGGGTACAGGGTGCAATCAATTGGGATGCAATCCCTTCGTCTGACAGGTAGTTCAAAAATTGATTGCTGAGGTATTTGCCTCCACGATCAGATCATAGAAACTTGATACCCTTTTCTTTATAATTCTCTGCTTTAGCCTTAAATTCTTTTAATTTATCAAAGGTCTCAGATTTATGCTTCATTAGGAAAACATACCCATAGTTTGAGTAATCATCTATAAAGGTAACGAAATACTCGTAGCCTCCTCTAGCTTTGATTTGCATTGGACCACACACGTCAGTGTGAACTATTTCCAACACTTCTTTAGCTCTAAGCCCCTTGGCTCCAAATGCCCTCTTGGTCATTTTACCCTCAAAATATGATTCGCAGGTTGGAAATGGTTCAATCCGGAGGGACTCCAATGAACCATCTTAGACCAACCTTTGGATCCTACTCGGATTAATATGACCTAATCTTGGATGCCAAAGAAGTGTCTCGTTCACATTAGTAGAACGTTTTCTTTTAGTGCTCGAAACGGTGGATGTGTTACAGGATGCATTTTGCGAGTGGTGTGCACAGTTAATAATATAGAGATTGTTCTGTAAAGTTCCATGACAGATAAACACATCTTTACGAAAAATAGTAACTTGCTTATTAAAACGAACAGAATATCCATCAGAAAATAGTTTAGAAACAGAAATAAGGTTTTTCCGAAAAACAGGAAAATAAAGAACATCTCTTAAAATTAAACTTCTGTCTTCAAAAGACAGGTGCGCGTCTCCCACTTCTTCAACTGTCACTCTTGTAGCATCGCCTAGCATGATGAGGATCTCACTCCCACTAAGTTGCCGGGTCCGTTTGAACCCGTGAAGCAAACATGATCAGTGGATCCCGTATCAACTACCCACGAATGAGAAGTATATGCCACTAAACAAGTTTCAAGAACTAGTGCGTGATAATTACCTTTCTTTCTGGCCCTTTTAGGCTTGAAACAGGCAAACCTCCATTGTCCTTTTTTCACCGCAGTTGAAGCACTTCCCCTTTGGATTTTCCTTGACACCACCAATATTCCTCATCTTACCATTGCCCTCGGAAACAGTTGAGTTTGATTGCTTATGACTTTTGGTACTCTTCTTCTTCTTCTTGCCTTCCCTTAGCCTAGAAGATGAAGATGGACCACTTGCCGTCAAAGCTTGAGTTTGGTGCCCCATCAACATCTCTGCCGAGACCAAAGCTTGTAACAAATCAGCTAGCGAGGCCAAAATGCTCAAAACTTTTGGGCAGAGAGTGGAGTACCAAATCGATCTGGGTCTCCAGATCATAATTTGCACCCAGAACCTCAAGTTTGTTAAGATGGGCCATCAATTTTTGAGGATGTAATCCCTTACGGGGTTGCCCTCCACCATATTTAAAGACGACATCTCTCGCAAGGTGATCTGACGAGCCCTGCATTTTTTGACTAGTCAGTTAACTCATCTGGTTTTTGGTGTGTCAAGAATCTGTTGGGAAATAAGGGGTGCCCGGATCTATTGGTGGTGAATTTAAATACATATTTAAATTAATCAATTAATTACTAACATGAATTAATCCCAAATCAATTCAACATAATAATTAAACAAATAAATAAGCAACATGCGTACATGTAATCCACGTAAATCCTAAGCATGCGGAATCTAGGAGTTACGAGATTACTTACCTCTTGTAGAGACAACCGTTGAGACGATGGATCAACCCAAAGAGCCTTCCCAAATATATCCCACGTCCACGAACGTAATCCGGTGGAAGGATTCTCAACGAACGATTTTAATTTAAAAGAGAAAAATAAAAATATTTGCCACCACCTTTGTGGATTTCTAATTTTTCCAACACATGAAATTGCATTGAGGATGAAAAATTCATCCCCTATTTATAGGACGGGGGTACAAAAATTTGGTCAAATTGGGCATTGAGAAATTTCCTTGCTTCTTCCTCAAGATACAATCTAGAATATATCCAATATATTATATTTTCCAAAATATCTCCCAACAAAATATTCTCCTCCTTTCTTGCTCCTTAATTTTCGAAAAATACACACAAGTAGGAAAGAAATAAGATCTTTTTCCTTTCTTAAATTTATGGGATAAACTTGTATCTCAAGAATACTTATTCCATAAAATCTTTCCAAGAAAATCAAGAAAAAATCTTTTTCTCTTTCCTACCTATTTTTTCGAAAATTATCATGGAAAATAGGCAAAATATTTTCTTCTCATTTTCATTAATTGGACTTTAACTTAGGCTATTTGAGGGGCTTTTAGGAGAATTAAGATTGGACCTCCAATGAGCTATGAAACTTTAATATTTAGCCAAAATATTATTCAAGCCCATTAGTATAAATTTATTCCACTATAAAATTAATATTGAACTATCCATCTTAACCCACATTACGACTTCAAAATAATATGGCTCCCGGTCATTATTTTCCGTGTTTAAAATTATCTTAGTCCATTAATTAATTAAGCCACTGAACATACTTTATATTAATTAATATATTTGTCCTTGGAGTAAAGACAACTCAACATTATTATCCATACAGGAAATAAATTTCCACTTGCAAGATTTGGTATGATAAAGATTCTGAGCCCACCAAGGGCAGAAATCAAGCAAGACGTGCTTGCACACGATTCTCCGTATTAAATTTTAGGAACGTCGTGTAATCAATAATATTGCCCAAGATACAAGGTATCGAATCGCATTGATTTTCTTCCCATCATAAGTCAAAGCAACATTTATTAATTTCACACGATCCTATTTAAGGAACGGAGATTAAGAAATAACGAACCACTGAGGTCTAATTCTTGTATATTTGCATCAAGAATTTATCCTCCTGTGGAGGTCCTATTCGGTAGCATCATAATGCACTAGTGTAATCTCTTGGTCAAGACAAACCAATCTGAGCCTTACACTTCAACCTTTCATGATGGATTGTTCATTTCCATCTGGATTGTGAATTTGTACTTAATCACGAGAGACTGTTAGTTTGATCTTCTGTGATCTGGTATCACCAAATTAACTTCAACGTAATACGTACTCACTTATCGAACAGGTTTGCAATAAATATATATAACATTAATTCATATTTAGTGCAACAGTGATAAATAATTATTTCAGTAAATAAACAAGAAATTCAGTTTGGTTATACAAAGTAAAAAGCATACTTTTCAGTATAACCCCAACAATCTCCCACTTATACTCAAAGTCTGATTTTAAGTATACTACATCATGTCTCAAGTTCTATGTGACATCTAATGTCACCTACACGAACCTCATAATATTTCTCCCACTTATACTCAAAGCAGATTGGCAACGGTCTTGACACCCATTCCTTCCATATGTCTCTCTAATGTACTCTGAGACAGACCCTTTATGAATGGATTTGCTAGGTTGTCTTCGAACGCAATCTTTGCCACCTCTATGTCTCATCTCTTAATGGATTCTCGTATAATATGGTATTTTCTTTCTATGTGTTTGCTGGCCTTGTTGGCTCTCGGTTCTCTAGAATTTGCAACTGCTCCGATGTTATCACAATAAACCGTGACCGTGCTGGGCAAATCCAGAACGACGTCCAAGTCCACTAGGAAGTTCTTGAGCCAAACCTCTTCTTTCGCTGCTTCACAAACAGCTACATATTCGGCTTCCATGGTAGAATCGGCGATGCATTTCTGCTTAACGCTTCTCCATGTCATGGCTCCTCCCCCCATGAAAAACACACTACCTGAGGTTGACTTTCTGGAGTCTAAATCTGATTGAAAATCCGAGTCCGTGTAACCGACGGGGATTAGATTGTCTGACTGATAAACTAACATTCTGTCCCGTGTTCTCTTCAGATACTTCAGAATGTTTTTAACTACAGTACAATGCTCTTTCTCGAGGTTGCTTTGATATCTTGCCACCATGCCTACGGCAAAGCAGATATCCGGTCTCGTGCACAACATTGCATACATGAGGCTTCCTACAGCCGAAGTATAAGGAATTCCCTTCATGTCATCTATCTCCTTTTGTGTCTTTGGACACATTTCTTTGGATAGATGAATTCCGTGTCTGAAAGGCACAAAACCTTTCTTGGAATCTTACATGCTGAATCGCTTCAAAATGGTATCTATATTTGAAGCTTGCGAGAGCCCGATCATTCTTTTCGTGCGATCTCGAGTGATCTTGATCCCTAGGATGTGATCGGCTTCTCCTAAGTCCTTCATATCAAATTGTTTTGATAGCCATGCCCTTACGTCTAACTGTTGGGATTATACTAGAAATTATGCTTTTACTTTGTATAATCAAAACTGAATTTCGGACTTATTTACTGAAATAAATTATTTATCACCGATGCTTTAAATATCATTGAATGTTACATATATTTACTGCATAACTGTTCAATAAATAGTACGTGTTACATTGTAGTTAATTTAGTGATACCAGATCACAGAAGATTAAATTAACAGTTCCTTGTAACCAAAAGTACACCATTCACGACCTAGATGGAAATGAGTAATCCACCGTGAAAGGTTGAAGTGTAAGGCTCATATTGGCTTGTCTTGACCAAGAGATTACATTAGTGCATGACTGATGCACTGAATAGGACCTACAGGAGGACAAATTCTTCAGCACTGAACTAGGAAGAATTAGACCTCAGTGGTTCGTTATTTCTTAATCTTCGTCCCTTAAATAGGATCGTGTGTGGTTAGTAATTATTGCTTTGACTTATTACGGGTAGAGAATCAAGGAGATTCAATACTTTATATCTTGGGCAATATTATTGGTCACATGCGATTGCTAAGATTTAATACGAAGAATCGTGTGCAAGTACGCTTGTTCAATTTGCCCCCTTGGGAGGTTCATAAGATTTATCATACCAAATCTTGCAAGTGGAATTTATTTCCGGTATGGATAATAATGTTGAATCGTTCCTTAACCAAGGACAAAAGATATTAATTAATGGAAAGCTATTTCAGTGGCTTGAATTAATTAATGGGCTAGATAATCTTAAACACGGGAAATAATAACCGGGAGCCATATTGACTGTAATATGGGTTAAGATGGATAGTGCAATATTAATTATGTAGTGGGATTAATTAATATTTATGGGCTTGAATAATATTGTGGCTCAATATTGATAATTCAAGATCCATTGGAAGGTCCAATCTTAATTCTCCTAAAGGCCCCCCAAGTAGCCCAACATAAAGTCCAATAACTGAAAAATGTGTTTAAAAATAAAATAAATTCTTGTTGCTATTTTTCCTCATATTTTTCGAAAATTATGAATAAAAGGGGAGAAAGATTTTCTTTGAATTTTGTTATGGAATGAAGATATGTATTCTTGGAATACAAGATTATCTCATTAAATTCAAGAAATCTCCCGGTTATTCATATAGTAAATTTCGAAATTTTTGAATAATTAAAGGAAAGAAAGATTTTCTTGATTTTCTTGAAAAGATATTATGGAAGATATGTATTTCTTGAAATACAAGTATATCTCATAAATTCAAGAAGATCCAAATCTTGGATTCTTTCCTCTTAATTTTCGAAAATACTCCATAACAAGATGATGTGGGATTTTTGTGGAATATTTTAATGATGGAGAAAAAGAATATATGAGATATATTCAAGATTTCTTGGAGATCAAGAAAAGATTTTCCCACATTGGTTTTTCCCCAAATTTTCTACCACCACCCCATCTATAAATAGGGGATGATTCTTTCATTCCCAAGGACAATTCTATGTGCTGGAAAAATTAGTAAATCCACAAAGATGGTGCAACAAATTTTTATTTTTCCTTTTGTTAAATGTTCGCGAGTTTCCTTCCCCCGGATTGACGAGCAAGGACTAGGGAATACTTGGGAAGACTTTTTAGTGTGTTTAATCGACGAGACCATTGCCACTCCAAGAGGTTAATTCACATAAACCCGTAACAATTCCGCATGCGTAGGATTTACATGAACTGTTTATATGCATGATTTGTTGTTGAATTATTATTTGAATTAATATGGGTTAATTCATGCTAGTAATAATTGTTAGAATTAAATTTGTATTTAAATATTCATCCCGAATAGATCCGGGCAAATAATTCCCCAACACTAACAACATCTTTACATCTTTCCCGATGAGCAGAATGTCATCTACGTATAGTACCAAGAATACCAAGGCAGTTCCGTCACACTTCTTTTAAACACAACTTTCGAAATTATTTTGATCAAACCCCCGTAGGATTTTATAACTTGATCAAAACACTGATTCCAAGTAAGGGATGCTTGCTTCAGCCCGTAAATGGACTTCTTTAGCTTGCAAACTAGATGCTCTTGGCCTTTTCCAATGAAGCCTTCGGGTTGTTGCATATAGATTTCCTCGTCAAGACTTCCGTTAAGGAAAGCTGTCTTGACATCCATTTGCCAGATCTCAATATCTAGGTGTGCAACAATCGACAAGAGAATACGGATGGACTTAAGCATGGCTACGGGCGAAAAGGTTTCCTCAAAGTCGATCCCTTATTTCTGAGTGTACCCTTTCGCCACGAGTCTCGCTTTAAAGGTTTCAACCTTTCCGTCCGGTCCCCTTTTTCTCTTGTATACCCACTTGCATCCAATGAGTTTCACCCCATTAGGTGGTTCGACTAGCTCCTACACTTTATTGTGATCTATTGAACCCATCTCGGCTTCCATTGCGGTTTGTCAAGATTTTGCATCCTTGTCTTGGATCGCCTCGTTGTAGGACCATGGATCTAATTCTTCTCCTGAGATCAAGTCCGAGGACTCTCCTATCCCCAAGAATAGCTCGGGTTGCTTAACAACCCTCCCACTATGACGATATTCTGGTTGTGTAGGCGTGATGCTTGATGCGTCGTCTGTCTGGTTGGTTAACTTAGCGAGTCGGCCCCCTAAGTTCTTCTAAGGTAATCTCTCTTCTAGGTTTTTTATCGTTCATATAGTCTTCTTCCAAAAATCTAAAGTGCGTACTGATTACGACCGTTTGATCTTCGGGACCATAGAACATGCATCGCTTTGTTCATTCAGGGTACCTTATAAACAACCTTAATTAGCGTGCATCGAGCGTGCATCAATTTACCCCGGATCCTCTTATTATCAACACAATTCTCTAGGGTTTTGGGACCAATTTTGGATCCTCAGTTTTAGAATGTCCTAAGTTGGGAAGCGATTTTGGTAATTCGCGCATAACTCATCATTGTCCACAATTTCTAGGGGTTTTGGCAACCCCGATTTGGATGGCACGATTAAGTTTAGAATAAAAATTTGTTGTTTGCAAGGATCATAACCCCGAAGCGATTTTGGTAAATCTTTGAATTTATCAAACTCATCATTGACCTTACCATTTCTAGAAGCGTGAATTGAACCACACAACACGGATCTCTTTGGGTTAATATGACCTAATCCGGTGAGCGAACTCAACAGCGTTCAAGCAGATTCTAAAGTTGGAAATGGTGTTCTTCATTACGCAACCCCGTTTTGTTGAGAACCAGGGTGCGATCTCCAATCAACTATTTAGGGATGCAATCCTCGTCTTTCCGGAAATGGTTTAATCGGGGAGGGACTCCAATGTAGTTCAAAAATTCATTCTTTGAGGTATTCGCTAATCTCCACGAATCTTGATCGTAGAAACTTGATACTCTAGATTTTCCTTATGATTCTCTGATTAATAATATAGTTTGAGATGAATTTTATATTCTTTGAATTTATAAAAGGTCTCGAATAATTTATGCTTCATTAGGAAAAACGTTATACCCATATAGTGTGAGTAATCATCAATAAACGAACGAAATACTCGTAGTCACCTCGGCTTTGATTTGAATTGAACCACACATCGGTGTGAGCGATCTCCAACACTTCTTTAGCTCTAAGCCCTTGGCTCCAAATGCCCTCTTGGTCATCTTACCCTCCAAGCATGATTCGCAAAAGGAACTAAGTGAAGTTGGAAATGGTTCAATCGGGAGGGACTCAATGAACCATCTTGGACCAACCTTTGGATCCTCAACGGATAGTTTTAAAAAGTGACCTTGGTGTATTGGGTTGTTGGTTATGATATGACCTAATCTTAGGTTCCAAAAAATATTGTCTAAGCCTAGCTTGATAGTTCACGTTAAT
This sequence comes from Stenogyne calaminthoides, assembly GCA_037126765.1. NCBI lineage: Eukaryota > Viridiplantae > Streptophyta > Magnoliopsida > Lamiales > Lamiaceae > Stenogyne > Stenogyne calaminthoides. The sequence goes on from JBBCBC010000020.1 coordinate 11,014,001, forward strand.
TTAACGTTTTCTTTTATTACTTCAAACAATAGATGTGTTATAGGATGCATTAGCGTGAGTGATGTGCAGAAAACTTATTAATAATATAGAGATTGTTCCGTAAAGTTCCAAATGACAGATAACCACATCGTGACGAAGAGTTTAAAAGTGGGCGTAAAAAGTCTACGAACCACTAACATTTTTATTAAAACTGTTGGTCCGGTGAAAACGAAGTCTCACACGTGTATGGGGGAATACACGTGTTGATGATTTTTAAAAATTTTCTTCATCGAGGTCGGATGGGTCGAGTTGTCTCCCGATAATTTTGATGAAAAAGTTTAAGAAGCACAAATTGCCTTTAAGTCAAAGTCTCATCGAGACAATGATCGAAAAATAGTAACATTTTTAAAAAAGCTTCAGATTAGCCTAACCGATCCGAGATTTATCTAGAGAGATCTCGAGGAGATTGGATCGATAACTATCTTCTTGAACACTTTCGATGGGAGTTGGTTCGATTTGGTAACTATTATCGTTTCTAGCTACTCAAGTGTGCGGAATGGTTGACCCTAAGTTTATACTCGTTTTAGCTTTGCTGAACCTCTTCTTCCTTTAATAAAACAGTGATTAAGGTTGTGATCAATTTGATGCAAGTTCAGTTGATTAGTTCTAACTGAATATCAGTAAAATATGCTTTCAGTGAAAATCATGCAACAGATAAAATGCAGTACAAAAAGCAAATAACACAACAATTATAGTGGTTCAGAGACTCAAGCTGTTGGGAAATTGATTGCCCGGATCTATTCGGGTTGAATATTAAATACAAATTTAATTCTAACAATTATTACTAGCATGAATTAATCCTATATTAATTCAAATAATAATTCAATAACCAATTATGCATACAAATAGTTCACGTAAATCCTACGCATGCGGAATTACTACGAGTTTACGTAAACTAATCTCTCGGAGTGACAACCGTTGAGAAGATGGATCCCGTTCACACGAACACACCAAAAGGTTTTCTCAAGTATTCCCTTGTCCTTGTTCAACAATCCGGTGGTAGGAACTCGCGAACAATTTAATAAAAAGGAAAATAAAAAATTATGTTGCACAACTTTTGTGGATTTTTTAATTTTTTCAACACATAGAATTGCACTTGTGGATGAAAATTCATCCCCTATTTATACACATAGGGGTGGTCGAAATTTTGGGTGTGAAAATAAAATGGGAAAATCTTTTCTTGATCTCCAAGAAATCTTGAATATATCCAATATATTATTTTCTCCATAATTAAATATTTCCACAAAAATCCCACCTCATAATAATATGGAATTTTCGAAAAAAATAAGGAGTGGAATCCAAGATTTAGATCTTCTTGAATTTATGAGATATTCTTGTATTCCAAGAATACATATCTTCCATAATATCTTTTCAAGAAAATCAAGAAAATCTTTCCTTCCTTATTTACTTCTTGATTTTTCGAAAATTGCTTAATAAATAACCAAGTGGGAGATTTCTTGAATTTAATGAGATAATCTTGTATTCCAAGAATACTTATCTACATTCCATAACAAAATTCAAAGAAAATCTTTCTCCCTCTTTTATTTATTATTTTAAAAAATTTAGGAAAAAATAGGCAACAATATTTTATTTAATTTTAAACACCTTTTTCAGTTAATGGACATTATGTTTGGGCTACTTGAGGGGCCTTAAAGAGAATTAAGATTGGACCTTCTAATGGACTTTGATCATCTAATATTGAGCCACAATATTATTCAAGCCCATAAATATTAATTAATCCCACTACATAATTAATATTGCACTATCCATCTTAACCCATATTACTGTTAATATGGCTCCCGATTATTATTTCCCGTGTTTAAGATTATCTAGCCCATTAATTAATTCAAGCCACTGAAATAGTTTTCCATTAATTAATATCTTTTGTCCTTGGTCAAGAAACGGTTCAACATTATTATCCATACCGGAAACAAATTCCACTTGCATGATTTGGTATGATAAATCTTATGAACCTCCCAAGGGGATTCTTCGTATTAAATCTTAGCAATCACATTTGACCAGTAATATTGCCCAAGATATAAAGTATTGAATCTCATGATTCTCTACCCATCATAAGTCAAAGCAATAATTACTAACCACACACGATCCTATTTAAGGGACGAAGATTAAGAAATAACGAACCACTGAGGTCTAATTCTTCCTGGTTCAGTGCTGAAGAATTTATCCTCCTGTAGGTCCTATTCAGTGCATCAGTCATGCACTAGTGTAATCTCTTGGTCAAGACAAGCCAATCTGAGCCTTACACTTCAACCTTTCACGATGGATTGTTCATTTCCATCTTGGTCGTGAACCGTGTACTTTTAGTTACAAGGGACTGTTAATTTAATCTTCTGTGATCTAGTATCACTAAATTAACTTCAATGTAACATGTACTGTTTATTGAACAATTATGCAGTAAATATATGTAACATTCAATGATATTTAAAGCATCAGTGATAAACAATTTATTTCAGTATATAAGACAGAAAATTCAATTTGGTTATACAAAGTAAAAGCATACTTTAAAGTATAACCCCAACACAAGGTCCTACGTCCACTCTCTCTGATCTTCAGAAAAAATCCTTAACCACTTCCTAAAGCTTTCAGGCTGACTCACTGCAGCTTACTCACATTTCTACCTTGAGTTTTCTGGCTGACTCACTGCAGCTTACTAAATCAAACACACACAAGTTTTCAGACTACCACAAATAGCTTACTAACTTCACCTCTAGAGTTTTCTGGCTGACTAACCTGCAGCTTACTCACTCTTTACAACTCTAACTCACCAACAAAACACACACACAAACTACCTTAACAAAGGGTTTGGGTTTGGGTTGGTTTCCAACTAGGGTGAGATATCCTTTACAATAAGAACAAATGCAAAGGCTAGGATATCTCTACTAAGCTTTGGATATGTGTATCAATCTAGGCTTAGTGAATGAGCTCTCTCCAATGTGAAACACTTGGGAAATTCTAGGTTTTTTGAGTGCTTCTATTTGCAAGAATACGAATGAGCTCTTGAGTTGCTTGAAATTTCCCGTAACCTCTCAATGTAGAAGGTCAGTGGTATTTATAGGCAACTTCTCCAAAGGTTACTCTTGAAAAAACTATCCGTTGGAAGAGATGGCATCAAGGGTTTTCTTTTCTGGTAATTGATGAACAACTATTTTAGGGTTTGAACACTCCCTTGCATGTTTTAGGAAATATGCAGCCATGTAGCCAATCACCAATTTCTGTGAACTAGAACATAGTACTACTGACATAATTCAGGGTCCTGTCGCTTTCAGTGTCAGTATAGTACATTGCTGTTGCCTCCTCATTGGTTGAAATCTTCTTTTGAACAGAGACAAACAAAACGGCTCTTTTTAGTTGACCTTTCTGATCCGATATGTTCCTTAATGTCCACAAATGTCTAACATTCTGTTTGTTTGTGCTAGGAATGAACATAACACTATTTCATAAAATAGCTTGTTCAGGATCTTTTTGATCACTACAACAACAATCTTCAGGATCTTCGGGTCTTCAGGATTCTTTCAATCTTCAGGATTCTTCTGATTCTTCAGGTTCTTCAATATCTTCTGATTCTTCAGAGTCTTCTGATTTTTCAGTATACTAAAATTCCCTGATCTATATCTGCTGACTATACATGATGCAGATAATCCTAATTCCTAGTTTCTATTGAAAACCTGATCCTGATTCTATTATATCAAGATGTCCTGATACATGTCATACTCAGGGGTTCTGGGATCTAATCAAAACTCTTTATTAAATTAATCTCCCAACAATTTCCCCCTTTTTGATGATGCCAAAACCATCTTGTTACAAATATGCGAACACAATAGAAATAAACCTATCACCTAATCAGGTTTCAATTCCTATATAAGATAAAGACATTAAAGGCAACCATCAAACATGAATCAGTAAGATAATGAGATATTATCTTTTCAGAACAAAAACATCAGTAGAGTTTTCATTAATCAGAAAGTTTTAAGTACAGGATACAGAGTTGATCCTACTCTACTGAACATCAAAAGATATAAAAAGATACATCATTCTTCATCAGATTCAATCTCATCAGCTGGAGGGTTGAGATTGAACATTCCATAGTATCTTTTCTTCAGCTCCTCTCTCTCCTGAATGGTCCTTGCATCATTTCCTATCAGCTCCAAATAGTTTGCTTGATCCACAAAGTCTGCATGGATGAAGTCGAAGTTGATCATCCCATTCTTGAACTTGGGTGGAGGGTACTTCATCTGTCCTGGAGCTTTTAACTGATATCCCAGTGTGTCAAACAGATTGAACCATTTCTGACAATATCAGTGAAGTTTCTCAGAAGATATGCAATAAATGCATCATCTCTGTTAGCAATAGGACGAGGCCAAACTTGCAGCACATCATAGTTGAACACAAATTCTCACTTGGAAAGCTCCCATCTATCATTCATCTCAATAGGCATCCACTTATCTGTATGAGGCCATTGCCTCTTCCTTGGTTTTGTGCCTCTCCTCCTTAGGACAAATCTCTGAAATCCACCCCTGATCCTCTTCGCATTTTCTCTGGCCTTTCTGGTCATCTCTGATCCTGACACAAAAACCACAACTTTTCTATTCTCTCGGCTTCAATTATCTTCACTGAGTTGTGCCAATCCCAGTTTAGTCTCTTGGAGGCCACATCATATTCACCAAATACCTCCTTGAAGAGTTCATCGGTATCAGATTCTTCACTTCTATGTGCCTCAACCTTAGAGAATTACCCGGACAATCTCCTTCTGATTGTCTTATCAATAGCAGGAACTATTTGAGATATTTCAGAAATAGGATTCAGGACACCATGAGCCTCTCCCATTTTGCTTGACTCATGAGCCCTCTGTCTCTTTGTACGTTCCTGAATGACTTCAGCAGCTGCCTCAGGATGTACAGATATTTCAGGCTGCTTCCTCTTTCCTTTGGATATGATGACTTCTTCCTGAGTCAGTAATCTCCCTTCAATAGCTGGCAGTTGTGTGAGCATATCATAACTTTCCCCCTTTTTGGCATCATAGTCAGCCAATATCTGAGAAAGTGTTCTGTCCATGTGTAGCTGCTCACGTTCAACTGATCGAAGTTCGGCAGCAATATGTAGATTCTCATTCTGAAGTCTCTGCAGCACATTCAACCCCGTTGATGTATCCTCAGCAAGACCACCATACATAGCCTGCATCTTGGTCATGAGTGATGAACTCATTTCCTCAACAGATGTTCTGATCAAGTCCTCTGTCCTTTCTTTCAACAAATCTTCCAACATCTGAGTCCTCAGCATAAATTTCTTCTCCATCTCCTCTAACACATCCTTAGATACATTTTCTATACTAGCATTCATCGCAGTAAACTTATTATCAATGGATGTAGATAATGAAGTTACCTGATCAACATTCACCATGGATGTGTTTAGCAATTCGACCATCTTGCTTTGAGAAGTTTGTGCCTCAGCAATCTTTGACACTTCGTCCACCAGAGGCTCGAGCTTAGCAATCTGATCAACAATAGGCTCCAGCTTGGTTAACTTCTCTAAGAGTGGTGTCAGATCTACAGTTGTTGGTTGAGGAATCTCAGCATCTGTCTGCACCCCTGAATCAGTCATCTCAATAATCTCCACAGTAGGCTCCAAGGGGTACTGGATAGTTTGACCAAAAGTGATCATCTGCAAGGGCGGAACATCCTGAGTTTGTTCCCCCTGAAGTGTAGCTTCGACACTTGATTCAGCAGCTTTCTTCTTTTCAGGAATATCTTTCTCAGTCTTGTTCTGATCATCTTTATCCTGACTTCCTTCTCTACCTTCAGCCTGAGTGGCTGGTTCTCTCTCAGCAATTTTCTTCAGCACGAGTTGGTCAAACTCTGCTGGCTTTATCCTTAGTCTCTTCTTCCCCAGCCCTGAGAAGGCATCAAGCTCTGCCACCTCCTCAGCCCAATATTCCTCGCCTCTGAAGTTATCAATCCTGAGCATCATAGCAAATGACTGATTAACAATCAACATTGCGGTCTTCAGTCTGAAAAACATATCCTGAAGGTCAGGATATTTTTCCAGCACTGGATATTTGTCTAACACAAATCTTTCCGCCTCCAGCCTCCACTCCTTTTCTTCAGCCTCACCTTTCCTGAGTTCAGGACCAGGTGCCTCCTCTTCAGAGCTAGATTGAGCATCTGAAGGAATGGAAATATATGGCTCTGAGGGTTGTGTGGGTGGGATGGTAGTTTGGCTTTCTTCAACAGGTTTTTGAGAACCTGCGAAGATCTCTTGGGTTATCCGGTCATCGCCGATACTGGTACCTAGTACCTCAGTAAAGACGTCTTCCTCACCTCCTTCAGTACTCTCCTGAACAGTTTCTGCCGCAGTTGCCTGAGAGACAGCTTTGGCAAGGGTATCAAGAGGGGATTTTACTCCGGACTCTTGTTCCCTGATTGTCTTTAGGCGCTTCTTTTTCTTCTTCTGCTGCTCTTTCTGAGCCTTCTTTGCCTCCCCTATCTCTCTTTTTACCCGAAGAAGATCAAGTGACTTCTTCCTCATTTCTTATGTTCCTGACGCCTCAGAATGTTTTACTGATGCTGTCCTGTCTGGTTTTTGGACAACATTAGCAATAACCACATCGTCCTGATCTGAGCTCAAATCATCTTATTCTCCAGGTTCCTCCTGAATCATCGAGCCTTGACTTCCTGAAGGAACCGACCTTTTTCTCTAGGGTTTGCTTTTCCTGAACATGACCCGATTCCAGGAAAACTCAACTACAGTCATCAAGAACAAATTGTCTCTGAGAAGAGTTTCTATCTGATTCTGGTGAAGAATGCAGTCCACCAAGAACTTTAACCAATTGAAGTCCATAAAGGCAGAATCCTCTATCGCAGCCATGAGCCTCAACTTATTCCGGCTCACCTGCTCCAGACTTCCAGAAGTGCTCATCAAGCACTTTGCCACAATATCGATTAATACCCTGTACTTCGGCTTCAAACATCGTTGGTGCAGAGCTCCCTTTAATTCCACTTTTGATTCTGCAAATCGGTCTAGAATTTCCTGCTCTCTTCCGGACATGTATTGAGCTAGATCTTCTCCGCGGCTATTGAGCTCAAAAATGGCATTAATATCATCAAGAGATAATTTCACCTCTTTGGTGCAAATTTGCCTCTGCCTTGGATTTCGCATATGATCCAAAACTCAATTGCGAAACCAGTGAACCTCTTTCACCTTCTCGAAGATTCACAACAAATTGTAACACCTCTAATGAAAGTTCATTTTCTGGCATATTACTTACCAGATGCGTTAGCTTAGCCATTCGCAGCATATTGAGTGCCTCTTCCTTAACCTGCGTAGCTTTGTTTTCTATCATTGCCACCACATGTTTGAAATAGGGCTTCTCCATCTCAGCGAGATTTTTGATCATAGCGTAGCTTGGGAATTCCATTATCAAGACGATTTCTGGATAGGGTATTTGAGGGTTTTGGAATTTTTGAGAATTTGAAGATTTGAAGGTTTAAGGGTTTTGGGAATTTTGATCGTTCAAATGTGAGAAATAAACGATTGAGGTCTAAAATTTTGGTTTATATATGATCTGTGAAATAAAGGTCAACGGTTGTGATAAAATCTCGAAAATATAATGAAAGGTTGAGATTTAACCAAATTTTGAGGAGAAATTTGAGAGTATGGCTATATTTGGCTAATTTTCTGGACAATAGGCAAGTAGCAGTTTATAGGTTGATAAATGAACGTTTCTCAGAAATCGAGGCGATTGTTCGTCTTTTCAAGTCAAAAACATTCCCGCTTTAAAAGTTCAGGCCTTGATCATTTATTTCAAATGATTACTGAGTAGTCCCTTGCATAATAAATGCTACTGAATTTAATGCATGTATCAATATAACTTCAGGATTATTTGAATACATAAACCTTACTGAATATTGATCCTGTTCGTCCTGAGTCTCAGTTTCCATCCTGAGAAAATTTTGTCCTGAGTTATTTCCCTGAATAACTACATGCCCCTGAAGGACTTCTCCCTTCAGTGAAATTCATTCACCTGGATCCAACATCCCTAATTCTACTGATAGTTCCTGAAATCTTGATTCAGGCAAAGGTTTAGTCAAGATATCAGCCCTTTGTTTATCAGTATGAATTTTCTCCATTCTGATGTCCTTCTTTTCAACATGATCTCTAATGAAGTGATGTCTGATATCAACATGCTTACATCTGGTGTGCAATACTGGATTTTGTGTAATAGCAATTGCACTATTATTATCACAAAATATAGGTACTTCATTGGCTATAATCTTATAATCCCTCAATTGTTGTCTGAGCCAAAGAATCTGTGCACAACAGCTTCCTGCAGCCATGTATTCAGCTTCAGTAGTACTGGTTGCTACTGAGGTATGTTTCTTTGAAAACCATGATATCAATTTACTTCCAAGAAATTGACAAGTTCCTGTGGTAGATTTCCTGTCAATTCTACATCCTCCATAATCAGCATCTGAATAACCAGTTAATTCAAGGTTATCATCAGTTGGATACCATAATCCTCTATTCACAGTGCCTTTAAGATATTTCAGAATCTTCTTGGCAGCCTCCATGTGACTAGCCTTAGGATTAGCTTTGTATCTTGCACATATCCCAACAGCAAATGTTATATCAGGCCTACTTGCAGTGAGATATAGCAATGATCCAATGATCCCTCTATAATCAGTGTGATTTACTGATTTTCCTTCAGGATCAGGATCCATCTTGTAATTAGTATTCATGGGAATTCTAACTGCATTGCAATTCTGTACACCATACTTAGCAATCAGATCTCTGGTGTATTTTGCTTGATTGATGAAGATTTCTTCCTTAGTTTGTTTCACCTGAAGTCCAAGAAAGAAATTCATCTCCCCCATCATAGACATCTCAAACTTTCCTTTCATCAGGGTAGAAAACTTCTCACACAACTGATAATTTGGAGATCCAAATATGATGTCATCCACATAAATCTGAACTAGTAAGATATCTTTCCCATCTTCTATCCTGAACAAAGTTCTATCAACAGTTCCTTTGATAAAACCATGGTTAGTAAGAAATTGAGAAAGGGAATCATACCATGCTCTGGGTGCTTGTTTAAGACCATACAAGGCTTTCCTGAGCCTGTAAACTTGGTCATTCTGTCTGAAACCAGGAGGTTGTTCCACATAAACCTCTTCTTTATGCACACCATTCAGAAATGCACTTTTCACATCCATTTGATAGACTGTGAATTTCATGTGGGCAGCATATGCAAGAAACATTCTGATGGCTTCTAGTCTTGCAACAGGTGCAAAGGTTTCATCATAATCCAATCCTTCTTCTTGGGAATAACCTTGTGCAACTGGCCTTGCCTTGTTTCTCACAATGTTGTTGTTTTCATCTCTCTTATTCTTGAACACCCACTTAGTTCCAATCACATTATGCCTCTTAGGTCTGTCCACTAGTTCCCAAACTTCATTTCTTGTGAACTGATTTAGCTCTTCTTGCATAGCAACAATCCAGAATGAATCTTGAAGTGCTTCTTCAATCTCAGTAGGTTCTTTTTCAGATAGGAAACAACAGAACAAAGCACTTTCACCATGGAACCTTCTTGTTTTGACACCTTCTGATATATCACCCACAATCTGACTTGTAGGATGACAATCCAACCATTTTCTCCTGGATGTTCCCCCTTCAGTAGTATCCTCAACATCAGAAATGTTAGGTTCAGGTAATTCATCAAATTCAGGGAACAACAGAAAAGGAGAAAGATAATCATCTTCCTCAGGGGAAATTCCATTCAGAACATTGTCAGAGACATTTGTTCCCCCTTGGTTGATAGATTCATAGTTTGCCTCAACTGTGACCACATCTTCATCGACATTACATTACATACGAGTCCGAATCGGTGTATGTTGATTAGTCGACTTTCGGTGTGTTGGCTTTCTTTCAGTGGAGAATTTCTATCCTGAGTCCCACCATCCTGAACTTGTTTGTCTAAGTCGGATTCACTCCATTCATAGAAAGTAATTGACTTCTTCTTTTCAGGTTCAGAGGATGTTTTATAATTCTTTTTCAGGCTAAGTCTGGTGATTCTCTTGGTCAGTTCTCCTGAGTCATTTTCCTTTTCTTCTGAACACAAGTAGACTCATCAAAAAACAACATGAGGTGTTTCTTCCACAATAAGAGTCCTACGGTTGTAAACTACGAAGGCTTTCTTGACTTGAGAATATCTAAGAATATCCCTTCATCGACTTTTGCTATCAAAAGTTTTTCAACCGATCTTTACCATTATTGTGTGTGAAACACTTACAACCAAACACACGAAAAAGAAAGAAACAAGAGGCTTCCTTTTCATTCCCCGACTCATAAGGAGTTTTTCCTTGATTCTTGGTCAGCATGGATCCGTTCTGAGAGTAGCATACAGTGTTGATAGCTTCAACCCAAAATCTCTTAGGAATATCAGCTTCAACAATCATTGTCCTTGCAGCTTCTTTCAGGGTCCTATTTCTTCTTTCAGCAACACCATTCTGTTGTGGGTTCTTGCAGCTGATGTTTCATGAGTTATTCCATTTGCTGCACAATAATCAGATATAATATGGTTGATAAATTCAGTTCCTTTATCTGATCTGATTTGACCACATTCAGATTCTTTTCTGTACTGAGTCTTTTCAGTAGTTCAGACAGTTTTATCTGAGTCTCTTTCTTACTGAGTAAGAATATGACCCATGTGTATCTAGAGAAGTCATCAACTACCACAAGTGTATATTTCCTGCCATTAGTGCTCACAGGTGTTACTGGACCAAAGAGATCCATATGTAGCGATTTGCGATGATTCTGTCAGTAGTAACATCTACTTTACTTTTGAATGATGCTCTGATTTGCTTTCCTTTCTGACAGGCATCACATACATGATCTTTACTGAACACTTCATTTGGTAACCCCCTCACAAGTGCTAATCTTTCAAGTTTGTTCAGGGTTTTGAAGTTTAAGTGATTCAGCCTTTTGTGCCACAACCAACTGGTATCAGTAGAACTTTTTGTAACCAAACATGTATCTTTAGGAGATAATTTCCAATCAGCAAGATACACATTTCCTTTTCTAGTACCAGTCAGTAAAATTTTCTGTGTAGGATTGTCTTTTACATAACATAAGTTCTTTGAGAACTCAAAACTGAATCCTTTATCACAGAATTGACTGATAGAATTGCTCAACATAGTCAGTGAGTAATTGCTTATATCCTGTCATATGCCTTGAACATCCACTATCTAGGTACCATACAGCAGGAGCCAATTCATTTCCACTCATCAGGGCTATGTTGTCTTCATTCAAATTTCGATGCCCTTTTTCCTTCACACAAAAAAGCAGATCAATTTTTAGGTACCCATTTGGCGAGGGTCCTACCAGGTTAGCTGTACCTTTTGGAACCCAAATCTACCTGACAACTCTAATTACTTTAGAGTGGCTGATTTGTCTCCCATAAACATCTACATACACATTCACCACCCTAGGTGCCTTGGCAGTACCGTGTGTATGAGTGCCAACCTTAGCATGAACTCATGCCTTTGAGTTCTTCTTGGGTTCAGGCCTTTTGTTCAAATGCCTTGGCTTTGGTGCAGCTGGTCTCTGTCTCTGCTGACTTGGGTTCAGGGAACCTTTACCCTTAGGCAAGTGGGGTTTAGGTTGCCTATCTTTGAAATTGTGGTCTTTTCGAATGTCGAGGACTTGGTCTTTTCGGTTGAGAATATCTCTCTTTGAGTGTTTCTCTTCCGAGAATTCTTCGATGGTTCGGTCTGATTTCTTGAGGTTGGTATTCTTAGCTTTGAGGCCTTGAAATCTTGGCACGAAAATTTCCTCTTGAGTGTTAGGGTTTTCTAGCCTTTTCACGAGGTTTGGGCTTTCTTCCTGAACCTTGGTTTTTTTTACAAAACCATAGATCCTTTACCCTTGTCTAAAACTACGGGATGTTCTTGAAGAAGAAGATTAGTACATGCCCTTTGGTTTAACAAAAACGAGTCTTAGTGCTACTAGAAGCGAAGATTCGGAAGACCTTGTGAGGTTCCCCCCTGGATTATATCCCAATCCAGCTTTTATAGTTGCAGGTCTTTGATAACTCTGAATTTCATCTATTACTTTAGATGCAAAATTCAATAGAGCTAACTTTCTCTGTGCACTATCCTCACTTTTCTTTAGAGTTTCATGCTTCTCAAAGAGGTCATTGAACTTAGTTCTGATAAGATAAGCTGAATCTTCTCAGTGGATTTCTCTAATTTTCCATTCAGGATTTCTATCACTTTCTTTTTTTTCGAGTTGTACTTTCGAACATCTAGTTCATCGATAGTTCCCATCAATTGAGAAGTGATCTCGGCATTTGTAGAGTCTTTCCACTTGATTCTCGTGATCGGTTCCTTGTTCTGCTCTTGAGTTTCTGTGAGCAGTTTTTGTAACACAGAATAGTCCTTCATAAAATTCTCAAAAGAATCCATCAGGTCAAAGTTACTGGTTACAGTTGAACTTGATAACTCATGTGCTTGTGTAGGAGCAACAACAGAGATAGAAGAATTTACCACCTGCATAGCAACAAGGACATCATCATCGCATCCTTTATCGAGAATATCTCATCGAAAGAGATTTGGATCCTTCTTCAGAATGTTCTTCTTCTTCAGCAATCATTGCCTTCTTGTTGGAGATCTTTCTGTCTCTCTTGGCTTGTCTCTCCTTTCTTTCTTTAGCACTCCGCTCAGGACAGTCATATTGAAAGTGACCTTTCTTCTGACAGTTATAGCATCTGTTGGCATCATCATCTTGATCACTTTCCTCCTTGGTTTTGGAGTCCTTCTTTCTGGATGAGGAACCTTCAGCTTTGTGGTCCTTCTTTTTTCGATTGGATATGTCCCTCGACCTACGAGTTATTCTGTTCTTGTACTGTGGTTCTGTAAAATTTCTTATATTTTCCATATCTTATTGAGTCTTTCAAACCTCCTTGCCATCAGTACTAGCTTATCCTCTTGCTCATCCTTATTTTTGGCAAGTGAGTTCTCAGACTCTCTAGATTTACAGGATTTTTCTTTGGCTTTGAAGGCCACATTCTTGCTAGATGAAGAATCATCTTTATTATTAGATTTCTTAGTTTTCTTGTCAATCACAAACTCATAAGCTTTCAGTTCAGAGAAAACTTGTTGGTATGACATAGAATCAATATTTTTGGTGTTTTCAATCACCACAACATGTATATCCCATTTCTTAGATAATCCTCTAAGATTTTCAGTACCACTTCTCTCTGTGGGTATCTCTTCCCAAAAGCACTCAGATCATTCATAATGCTAGTGAATCTGACTTCCAGTTTGTCAATGGATTCACCATCTTCCATTTTAAAGCTATCAAACTTTCCAATAGCAACAGAAAGTTTATTCTCTTTAATATGATTTGTGCCTTGACACATAATAGCAAGTGTGTCCCATATTTCCTTTGCAGTTTCACAATGAGAAATCATCCCCATAACACCATCATCAATAGTGCTATACAAAGTATCTTTAGCAATGTAGTCAAGATTGACTAACTTTCTCTCATCAGGAGTAAGTTGGTCATCAGGCTTTGGAAATTCATCTCTGGGATCATTCATCTCAGTATCAGTGATTTTGGGATTCACAACAGTATATTTGAATGGTCCTTCAGAAACCACTCTCCACATTCTTTCATGTTTGGAATACAGATGAGCATGCATTCTCAGTCTCCATAGGTCATAGCCCTCAACAGAGAACATAGGAAGTTTCTTAGAAGGCATGATGAATGAGCCTTGTAAGATATCATAAATAAGATCTATTCGGTAAACCACCAGAGTCTTTTAACAAATAAGACTATGGCTACCAAAGCAAGTGGTCAAAATGAACCACTGCTCTGATACCACTTGTTGGTCCCGGGGAAAACGAGTCTCACACGTGTATGGGGGGGGAATACACGTGTTCAGTGATTTTTAAAACTTTTTCTTCACTGAGGTCAGATGGGTCAGGTTGTCCTGATAATTTTGTCTGAGAAGCACAAATCGCCCTGAGTAAAAGTCTATTGAGACAATGATCCTGAGCAACTTTCAGAAGCTTCAGATTAACCCAACTGATCCTGAGATTTATCAGAGATCTTGAGGAGCTTGGATCAGATAACTATCTTACTGAACACTCAGTAGAGTTGGTTAAGTTTGATAACTATCTGTTCTAGCTACTCAAGTGTGCGGAATGGTTGGCCCTAAGTTTATACTCGTTTTAGCTTTGCTGAACCTCTTCTTCCTTTAATAAAACAGTGATTAAGGCTGTGATCAATTTGATGCAAGTTCAGTGGATTGGTTCCAACTGAATATCAGTAAAATATGCTTTCAGTGAAAATCATGCAATAGATAAAATGCAGTACAGAAAGTAAATAACACAACAATTATAGTGGTTAGAGACTCAAGCTCCCTCGTCCACTCTCTCGATCTTCGGAGAAATTCTTAACCACTTCCTAAAGCTTTCAGGCTGACTCACTGCAGCTTACTCACTTTTCTACCTTGAGTTTTCTGGCTGACTCACTGCAGCTTACTAACTCAAACACACACAAGTTTTAAGACTACCACAAGTAGCTTACTAACTTCACCTCTAGAGTTTTCTAGCTGACTAACCTGCAGCTTACTCACTCTTTACAACTCTAACTCACCAACAAAACACACACACAAACTACCTTAACAAAGGGTTTGGGTTTGGGTTGGTTTCCAACTAGGGTGAGATATCCTTTACAATAAGAACAAATGCAAAGGCTAGGATATCTCTACTAAGCTTTGGATATGTCTATCAATCTAGGCTTAGTGATTGAGCTCTCTCCAATATGAAACACTTGGGAAATTCTAGGTTTTTGAGTGCTTCTATTTGCAAGAATACGAATGAGCTCTTGAGTTGCTTGAAATTTCCCGTAACCTCTCAATGTAGAAGGTCACTGGTATTTATAGGCAACTTCTCCAAAGGTTACTCTTGAAAAAATTATCCGTTGGAAGAGATAGCATCAAGGGTTTCCTTTTCTGGTAATTGATGAACGACTATTTTAGGGTTTGAACACTCCCTTGCATGTTTTAGGAAATATGCAGCCATGTAGCCAATCACCAATTTCTGTGAACTGGAACATAGTACTACTGACATAATTCAGGGTGGTCCTGTCGCTTTCAGTGTCAGTATAGTACATTGATGTTGCCTCCTCATTGGTTGAAATCTTCTGAACAGAGACAAACAAAACGGCTCTTTTTAGTTGACCTTTCTGATCCGATATGTTCCTTAATGTCCACAAATGTCTAACATTCTGTTTGTTTGTACTAGGAATGGACATAACACTATTTCATAAAATAACTTGTTCAGGATCCTTTTGATCAGTACAACAACAGTCTTCAGGATCTTCGGGTCTTCAGGATTCTTTCAATCTTCAGGATTCTTCTGATTCTTCAGGTTCTTCAGTATCTTCTGATTCTTCAGAGTCTTCTGATTTTTCAGTATACTAAAATTCCCTGATCTATATATGCTGACTATACATGGTGCAGATAATCCTGATCCCTAGTTTCTATTGAAAACCTGATCCTGATTCTATTCTATCAAGATGTCCTGATACATGTCATACTCAGAGGTTTTGGGATCTAATCAAAACTCTTTATTAAATTCATCTCCTAACAATATCCATCAGCAAATAGTTTTGAAACAGAAATAAGGTTTTTGCGAAAAACTGGAACATAAAGAACATCTCTTAAAATTAAACTTTTGTCTTCAAAAGACAGGTGCACGTCTCCCACTGCTCCAGCTGCCACTCTCGTAGCATCGCCTAGCGTGATAAGGATCTCTCTTCCACTAAGTTGTCGGGTCCGTTTGAACCCCTGTAATGTGAAATAAACATGATCAGTGGACCCCATATCCACTACCCACGAATGGGTAGCATACGCTGCTAAACAAGTTTCAATAACTAGTGCGTGAGAATTACCTTTCTTTCCATTCCTTTTGGGTTTGGAACAGGCTGACCTCCAATGTCCCTTTTCACCGCAGTTAAAACACTTCCCCTTAGCCGGTTTCTTTACTCCTCCCTCCCTCTTCACCCTTCCTTTTCCCTTGGCAACACTTGAGTTAGCTTCACTTTTGGCATTATTCTTCTTCTTACCTTCTTTTGGTCTAGAAGAGGAAGATGGACCAGCTACCGCTAAGGCTTGGCTGCTCTCTCCTAATATTCCTTCAGTTGAGACTAGAGCTTGTAGCAGATCAGGCAAGGAGAAATTCTGATTGTTCATTTGGTAGTTAAGCCTGAACTACTCGAAGCTTTTGGGCAGGGAATGGAGTATGAAATCGATCTGGGTCTCGATATCATATTCAGCACCAAGTACCTCAAGTTTGTTAAGGTGAGCCATCATCTGAAGAACGTGTTCCCTTATGGGCGTTCCCTCCACCATTTTCATTGAGAGCATGTCTCTCATGGTGATCTGGCGAGCCACACGGTTCTGATGTTGGAACATCGCTTTAAGATTGACCATGATGTCTGCAGCAGTTTCAAAGTTTTGGTGCTGGTGTTGCAACACATCTAACATAGAAGCCAATATGGTACACTTTGCCATTTCGTTGGAACGCTCCCAGTCAGCATACTTTTTCTTTTCCGTTTTACTAGACTCATCAGTTGGCTTTTCTGGTTTGGGTGTAGTAAGAACTCAGTTGTGATGTTGTGCGGTGAGGACAATAGTAAGTTTTCGATACCAATCAACAAAGTTTTCTCCAGTAAGCAAATTGTCTTTCAGTATATTGAACAGTGGATTAAAAGGTTGCGACATGATGATACTGAAAATAAACATACATCTTGTGTCAATATCCGGATCAACACAAAATTTATCACATAATTCGATCACATGGTTCATATTGAAATCTCAAAAAAAATATGAACATGTATCAGCCAACATCTCAAAACAATTTTAAATGAGCCTCTTGGGAGGGTCATCATTTAAATCACATTCAAGCAGGTTACAAACAAGAACAGTTACAAACCTTTAATTAAAAGAAAATTAATTAATAGTTGGCTCCCCCTTTACCAATACAAAATTGACAAGGACTTCGGCGAAGTATATGCATATCAATTTTGTACTTAAGTAATAACCATGATTAAATATAGAATTACTACTTCGTTTTGATCGAGCCTCTTCAGAGGGTCATCGTCGCCACTAATAATAATTCACAATCATCCTTTTGAGAATTTATTCACGTGAAAGCTTTCTTTTGGCCGTCCCTTAGGGGAATTTCTCCAAAAGATTTCACAAATAAATAAATCACGGAGGTCAAAATTAATTTGATTCAAAACCAAATTAATTATTTAAAACATACTTAGTAATTTTTGAATTTGAGATTTTTCGTTGAGCAATTCTCATGCAAACACATTTAAACAAATTAAATAAAGCATAAGAAAATACAACAATAAATCAAGCAAAATAGAAAATAAACATATTGAGCACATAATATCCAACTGTCATGGTTTGATTTTTCTTGGCTTGATTTTGAAGAAACGCCGTCTTGAATTTCTCCCACTCGTTCGTCTTGAAAAAAATCCATCTCGAAACGTCACGTCAAGTAGCTCGCAGCCGGGATTTGCATTGGACCACACACGTCAGTGTGAACTATTTCCAACACTTCTTTAGCTCTAAGCCCCTTGGCTCCAAATGCCCTCTTGGTCATTTTACCCTCTAAACATGATTCGCAGGTTGGAAATGGTTCAATCCGGAGGGACTCTAATGAACCATCTTGGACCAACCTTTGGATCCTACTCATATTAATATGACCTAATCTTAGATGCCAAAGAAGTGTCTCGTTCACATTAGTCGAACGTTTTCTTTTAGTGCTCGAAATGGTCGATGTGTTACAGGATGCATTTTGTGAGTGGTGTGCACAGTTAATAGTATAGAGATTGTTCTGTAAAGTTCCATGACAGATAAACACATCGTTACGAAAAATAGTAACTTGCTTATTAAAACGTACAGAATATCCATCAGAAAATAGTTTAGAAACATAAATAAGGTTTTTTCTGAAAAACAGAAAAATAAAGAACATCTCTTAAAATTAAACTTTTATCTTCAAAAAGGACAGGTGCACGTCTCCCACTACTTCAACTATCACTCACGTAGCATCGCCTAGCATGATGAGGATCTCACTCCCACTAAGTTGTCGGGTCCGTTTGAACCCGTGAAGCAAACATGATCAGTGGATCCCGTATCAACTATCCACGAATGAGAAGTATACGCCGCTAAACAAGTTTCAACAACTAGTGCGTGAGAATTACCTTTCTTTCTGGCCCTTTTGGGCTTGGAACAGGCAAACCTCCATTGTCATTTTTTCACCGCAGTTGAAGCACTTTCCCTTTGGATTTTCCTTGACACCACCAACATTCCTCATCTTACCATTACCCTTGGCAACTATTGAGTTTGATTGCTTATGGATTTTGGTCCTCTTCTTCTTCTTGCCTTCCCTTAGCCTAGAAGATGAAGATGGACCACTTGCCGTCAAAGCTTGAGTTTGGTGCCCCATCAACGTCTCTGTCGAGACCAAAGCTTGCAACAAATCAGCTAGCGAGGCCAAAGTGCTCAAAACTTTTGGGCAGAGAGTGGAGTACCAAATCGATCTGGGTCTCCAGATCATAATCAGCACCTAGAACCTCAAGTTCGTTCATATGGGCCATCAATTTTTGAGGACGTAATCCCTTACGGGGTTGCCATCCACCATTTTTAGTGACGACATCTCTCGCAAGGTGATCTGACGAGCCCCGCGTTTTTTGACTAGTCAGTTGACTCATCTGGTTTTTGGTGTGTCAAGAATCTGTTGGGAAATAAGGGGTGTCCGGATCTATTCGAGGTGAATTTAAATATATATTTAAATTAATCAATTAATTACTAACATGAATTAATCCTAAATCAATTCAACATAATAATTAAACAAATAAATAAGCAACATGCGTACACGTAATCCACGTAAATTCTAAGCATGCGGAATCTAGGAGTTATGAAATTACTTACCTCTTGTAGAGACAACCGTTGAGACGATGGATCAACCCAAATAGCCTTCCCAAATATGTCCCACGTCCACGAACGTAATCCGGTGGAAGGATTCTCAACGCGCGAACGATTTTAATTTAAAGGAGAAAAATAAAAATATTTGCCACCACCTTTGTGGATTTCTAATTTTTCCAACACATGGAATTGCATTAGGGATGAAAAATTCATCCCCTATTTATAGGACAGTGGGCAGACGAAAATTTGGTCAAATTGGGCATTGGGAAATTCCTTGCTTCTTCCTCAAGATACAATCTAGAATATATCCAATATATTCTATTTCCCAAAATATCTCACAACAAAATCTTCTCCTTCTTTCTTGCTCCTCAATTTTCAAAAAATACACACAAGTAGGGAAGAAATAAGATCTTTTTCCTTTCTTGAATTTATGAGATAAACTTGTATCTCAAGAATACTTATTCCATAAAATCTTTCCAAAAAAATCAAGAAAAAATCTTTCTCTTTTCACCTATTTTTTTGAAAATTATCATGGAAAAATAGGCAAAATATTTTCTTCTCCTTTTCATTAATTGGACTTTAACTTGGGCTATTTGAGGGGTCTTTAGGAGAATTAAGATTGGACCTCCAATGGGTTATGAAATTTTAATATTTAGCCAAAATATTATTCAAGCCCATTAATATAAATTTATTCCACTATAAAATTAATATTGAACTATCCATCTTAACCCACATTACGACTTCACAATAATATGGCTCCCGGTCATTATTTCCTGTGTTTAAAATTATCTTAGTCCATTAATTAATTAAGCCACTGAACAGACTTTATATTAATTAATATTTTTGTCCTTGGAATAAAGATAGCTCAACATTATTATCCATACCGGAAATAAATTTCCACTTGCAAGATTTGGTATGATAAAGATTCTGAGCCCACCAAGGGGACAAATCAAGCAAGACGTGCTTGCATACGATTCTCCGTATTAAATTTTAGCATCGTCGTGTAATCAATAATATTGCCCAAGATACAAGGTATCGAATCGCATTGATTCTCTTCTCATCATAAGTCAAAGCAGCAATTATTAATTTCACACGATCCTATTTAAGGAAGGAGATTAAGAAATAACGAACCACTGAGGTCTAATTCTTGTATATTTAGTACCGAAGAATTTATCCTCCTGTAGGTCCTATTCAACGCATCATAATGCACTAGTGTAATCTCTTGGTCAAGACAAGCCAATCTGAGCCTTACATTTCAACCTTTCATGATGAATTGTTCATTTCCATCTGGGTTATGAATTTGTACTTAATCACGAGGGACTGTTAATTTGATCTTCTGTGGTCTGGTATTACCAAATTAACTTCAACGTAATACGTACTCACTTATCGAACAACTTTGCAATAAATATATATAACATTCATTCATATTTAGTGCAACAGTGATAAATAATTTATTTAAGTAAATAAACAAGAAATTAAGTTTGGTTATACAAAGTAAAAAACATACTTTTCAGTATAACCCCAACATAATCCACTTGTGCTTTTGTGCAATTATGACAATCATAACTTTTCATTTCCAATCAACATAGTTTCCTATACAATTCTATTGACTTTAAGTATATTAACAGTGGATTAAAATGTTGCGACATGATGATACTGAAATAAACATACATCTTGTGTTAAAAAATAACACAAAGAAAATCACATAATTCGATCACATGAGTCATATTAAAATCTCAAAAAAATATGAACATGTATCAACTAACATCTTAAAACAATTTAAATTAGCCACCTGGGTAGGTCATCATTTAAATCACATTTAAGCAGGTTACAAACAAGAACAGTTACAAACCTTTAATTCAAAAAAAATTAATAGTTGGCTCCCACTTTACCAATATAAAATTGACAGGGACTTCGGAGAAGTATATGCATATCAATTTTATACCTAAGTAATAACCATGATTAAATACAAAATTATTATTTCGTTTTGAACGAGCCTCTTGGGAGGGTCATCGTCGCCATTAGTAATAATTTACAATCATCCTTTTGAGAATTTATTCATGTGAAAGCTTTCTTTTGGCCGTCCCTTAGGGGAATTTCTCCAAGAGAATTCACAAATAAATAAATCATGGAGGTCAAATCAATTTGGTTCAAAACCAAATTAATTATATAAAACATACTTAGTAACTTTTGAGTTTTAGATTTTTCACAAGCAATATCTCATGCAAACACATTAAACGAATTTAAACAGAAGCATAAGAAAAAGCAATAAATCAAAACAAAATTAAACACATTGGACACAAATTATCCAACTGTCGTGGTTTAATTTTTCTTGTCTTGATCTTGAAAAATCACCCGTCTTCAATTTCTCCCACTCGAACGTCTCGACAAGTCACGTCTCGTGTACCGACCAGCTCATGGGTTGGGATGCACGCCTTGCATCCACCCCAGCCGTATCGGTCGTCACCGTCTTGCGCCGCTGGCGCTTGAGCGATTGTTTGTGCTCGTCGCGATCGCACATTACTGCCGTCATCATCGTCGCGTCGTCGCGGCGCCCATGCATCGCTTCGTCGCCACCGTCAAGCGTCAGGGGCGATCTGCTTAATGCCAGATGCCGTACTGGCGTGCCGCGCTGGCGGCGTCCAGAAATGTCGCGTGCCTCGCTCCACGCACGTTTTGCTCGAAGACGTCGCCCGTCTGATTACGGATCCATTTTAATTTCTCGCCTCCTTCTTCGTCTTCGATCAGGTTACAATTTATTTTACAAAATAAACAAACCTAAATCTAGACTAGTCTATTACATTGAACAAATCAAATAACCTAATCTACTCATGGATTTTCTCACGAGAAAAACAAATTCGAGCAGTCAATTAAAAACCAATCATCGATGAAATGAAAAAACACATTAAATACCATGACAATTGGATACATGCAAAACAGATCTAACAATTCTACTATCCAATTTTCAATAAAATTTAATGGCCAACAAATTTAAATAACAATTTAAATTCAGAGCTCGAAACTGAGGCTCTGATACCAGTTGTTGGGAAATACGGGGTGCCCAGATCTATTCAAGGTGTATTTAAATACATATTTAAATTATTCAATTAATTACTAATATGAATCAATCCTAAATTAATTCAACGTAATAATTAAATAAGCAACAACAACATGCGTACACGTAATTCACGTAAATCCTAAGCATGCGGAATCTAGGAGTTACAAAATTACATACCTCTTGTAGAAACAACCGTTGAGACGATGGATCAACCCAAAGTGCCTTCTCAAATATGTCCAAAGTCCACGAACGTAATCTGGTGGAAGGATTCTCACGAACGATTTTAATAAAGGAGAAAACAAAAAATATTTGCCACCACCTTTGTGGATTTCTAATTTTTCCAACACATGGAATTGCATTGGGGATGAAAAATTCATCCCCTATTTATAATAGAGAGGGGAACGAAAATTAGGCTCAAAATAGGGTTAGGAAAGATCTTTTCTTAATCTCTAAGAAATCTTGAATATATCCAATATATTCTTCTTTCCTTGTGTATTTTTTTCACAAAATCTCACACCATATTTCATGCCATATTTTCGAAAATAATAGGAGATCCTCAAGATTGGATCTTTCTTGAATTTATGAGATATTCTTGTATTCCAAGAATACATATCTTATAAAATCTTTTCAAGAAAATCTTTCTTCCTATTATTACTCTATAATTTTCGAAAATTACATATTAAAGAGGCCAAGTGGGAGATTTCTTGAATTTATGGGATAATCTTGTATTACAAGAATACTTTATCTCCTTTCCATAAAATCTTTTCAAGAAAATCCTTCTCCCTCTTTTCTTTAATAAATTCAAAAATTTTAAGGAAAAACAAGGCAATAATATTTTCTTCTCTTTTTCATTAATTGGAATTTAATTGGGCTATTTGAGGGGCCTTTAGGAGAATTAAGATTGGACCTCCAATGGGCTATGAAACTTTAATATTGAGCAAAATATTATTCAAGCCCATTAATATTAATTTACTCCACTATAAAATTAATATTGAACTATCCATCTTAATCCATATTACGATGCTACAATAATATGGCTCCCGGTTATTATTTCCCGTGTTTAAGATTATCTAGTCCACTATTTAATTAAGCCACTGAAAAAGCTTCATATTAATTAATATATTTATCCTTTGAGTAAAGACAGCTCAACATTATTATTCATATCGGAAATAAATTTCCACTTGCAAGATTTGATATGATAAAGCTTCTGAGCCCACCAAGGGGACAAATCAAGCAAGACGTACTTGCACACGATTCTCCATATTAAATCTTAGCAATCGTCGTGTAACTAGTAATATTGCCCAAGATATAAGGTATCCAATCACGTTGATTCTCTTTCCATCATAAGTCAAAGCAATAGTTATTAATTTCACACGATCCTATTTAAGGAACGAAGATTGAGAAATAACGAACCAATGAGGTCTAATTCTTCTATATTCAGTCCTGAATAATTTATCCTCATGTAGGTCCTATTCAGCGCATCATAATGCACTAGTGTAATCTCTTGATCAAGACAGACCAATCTGAGCCTTACACTTCAACCTTTCACTATGGTTTGTTCATTTCCATCTAGGTTGTGAATTTTTACTTAGCTACGAGGAACTATTAATTTGATCTTCCGTGATCTGGTATCACCAAATTAACTACAATGTAACACGTACTCCCTCCGTCCTATTTTTGATTATCCGGTTACTGTAGGCACGGAGATTAAGAAAAAGTAGGAGATAATAGTATTAAATGGTGTAAAGTGGGTAAAGTGGGTTTGATGGAGGGAAATAAGTAGTATTAAATTGTGTAAAGTGAGTTTGGTGGAGAGAAATAATAGTATTAAATAGTGTTGAAAGTTGTTTTATTTCCTTTTTAGGAAATGGACAAACAAAATTAGGACGGCTATTTACGGAAAGTGGACAATCAAAATTAGGACAGAGTGTAATACACCGTCCTAGTTTTAATAGGAATAATAAAATAAATGAGTTTAATAAAATGAATATTTGATTTAAAGATTATTCTAATGATTTTAGAGCGTATATGTTTGCAAAGGTTTTGATTTTTCAGAGAACGGACGAGCATTTTGAACCGGGAGCACTCCTAGCACTATAATAAATATTTAATTAAGGTTTGATCATAAAATATTTAATATTTCAACGAATTAGGATTTTCGATATAAAAATAAAAAATATGTTGAATAATAAATACGACGATGAAAAATTTGTTTCGTCTAACTAAATTAGGATTATTGAGAAATTTAAGAAAAAATAAATTTTTTAAGTAAATAATTAAATAAATAATTTTCGTCTCAGAACGTGACGATTTAATCGCTAAAATTTCTAAACAATTATTTCTAATGAAACCGTGAATTTTAATTAGCGAAACTACAAATTTATAATACATATATGTGGTGGAATAAATACCGAGTAGTAATAAGCATCCCACTAAACAAATATCTTTCCTTAATAATTCTTACCCACAAGAAATACATGGCCACAAATTAACCACCATTAGTAGTTAATTAACAAAAATTGGAAATTCCTCCCCTTCTTTCCCAACACCATCGGTCCCTCTCTTCCCCTCTATATATGCATACACTCCATCATCAATTCAAGCACTTTCACACCAACAAAAAATCAGTCGAACCTCTGCCAATTTACTTCCCCAAACACCCAACACAAAGATCATCTACACCATACTTCAAGAAGGAAATAATTCATCTTTCTCTTCTTCATCTTCAAAGCTTCGATTCTTCTCCTTCCATGGAAGCAACTGGGTTTTCTTCACTTCTAGCTACAAGGAGCTTCATCCATCATCAAATAACATCTATCAAGCATGAAACCATCATCTAACATGTATCCAAGGATCTTCAAGCTACAAAACACCTGAGTCCTCGAAAATCCCAGCAAAAAACAGAGGAGGAGAACGACAAAGGTAACCTCCGAACAAAACTCGAATTTGGTGCTGGTATGATGTTCGATGAAGTGTTTGGATAATTAAACGTGTTGGTATTTGCTAGATTAGGACTTCTACGTGTTGTTTGAAGTACATACTTCATGCTTGTATTTTTGGTTTTAAAAAATTGTACCGTTATGCTGCCGAAATTTACGCTCAA
The DNA here is from genome assembly GCA_037126765.1 of Stenogyne calaminthoides. Taxonomy (NCBI): domain Eukaryota; kingdom Viridiplantae; phylum Streptophyta; class Magnoliopsida; order Lamiales; family Lamiaceae; genus Stenogyne; species Stenogyne calaminthoides. Next base: position 11,039,222 of record JBBCBC010000020.1, read on the forward strand.
ATATGTCAAGTTGAAATGTCAAAACTGTTTCCGACTGATTTTCTGTTACGCCGTCGAGTACTCTGTTGTACTGGAAAGTTGTGTTTTAAAACACCTTTACGCTCTCTTATATGTGTAGTACATAATCGTAGTCTCGGTATTCAATTTTGGTGTCGTTACGCTACTCGTTTTTACGCTCAAACAGGGTCGCTCAAAACTGGAATTTCGGGAAAAAACTGCTACTCGAAATTCCTAAATAACAAATTTAAAAATTCATATCTCGAGTTCTAGAAATCATTTTAAGATGATACCAGTGGCACGTTAAAATTCATCGAGTCTACTGTATTCTTATAAAATCTCGTAATGTTTCATCTGGTAGATTTAGAGTTATGATTTCTTTAAAAAGATGCGACGTGCTGAAACGAAAAAAACTGGAATTCTGTTTTCAACAAGAAATTGGTCCCAGGTACCTTAATTTCGTGATACTTTTAACCAATTTCCGTTCGTGATTTTCTAACGAATTTTCTTGCCAATAAACATCAGACTACAAGTTCCAAAATCCCCAAAGTTTCGTATCAATCGGATAAGCCATTTGACGGGAAATGAATTTTGAAAATAGCAAAAGAAACTGCACCTTTGATCTTTCTGTTTTACCAATACTGTAACAGTTTTTGGTACTCTTTCGTGACCATTTTACCCAACTTAGAGACATTATTTTAATATGAATTTTCTTGCCAAGAAACCTGAGATGACGAAGATTAATAACCCTAAATTTTAGTATTAATTGGATTAACAGTTTGAATGGAAACGGCTCACAAAAATGGAAGAAAATCACACAGTTTTGAGACACTAATTTTCCGAAAAATGTCAAAACTAAATATTGAAACTTTTGATAGACTTAATGGTTAGTAAAATTATTTATTTGGATAAATCTTATTCACAAACCATATGTGTTTTATTTCTCCTTTTATGCACTTTATTTGAAAGTCCTTTAGGACATCTTCTTAAGTAATCACATGTTATTAATTTAGAGAATTTTCTAAACACTATACACATTACCTTTGTAGAAAATATAAAATTGTGGTCCTAAACTATAACAAGACATAAACATGCTCCTCAAAATTTATAAGTTTTGGACTTACAAATAAAGAGTTATGAATTTGTGAAGTTTATATTGTGAAACTAAAGTAGAGACTGACTTCTTGATTTACTGGGACTTTTTCCCATATGAAATTATTTTATAAAAATCATAATCAAATACTACATGCTCTTATCTGCCTTCGTGAATTATTGATGAATTTTAGTACTATATAAACAATTTTACAAAAAAAATTTCTAAAACTGTGTCAAGCTGGAAAATGAACCTTAAAGCTTTATTCTTGCAAGTAATAATTTTGGGACATCATTAATAAACTCCAATAGACGATTAAAATAAAAGTTCGATACAAGCTAACGAGTAAGGAAATCTAAAGAATACAGTTTAACGTCCTCGATAAACTTACGAATAATTTTATTTCAATCAAAACGTGATTAATGACGAGAACATGAAAATATTGTGCGGGAAGTCTTTGCTTTCGAATCAAAGCTCGGACGATCATCGTCACGCTCAAACTCTCAAATCGGTTTCAAAGTTTGTAACTTTTCTTAAAAGTTAACAAGGTGGGTGATGCTATATGTATTGCAGTTGTTAATGTTACATCTGTTAGTGTATTCTACGGTTATCGTTATACTAACTTTTACGGAATTAAAGACCTCCGGGTCCCATGAATACGCGGTATTAGTAAGCCGCTATGATACTACGACATAATAGTCGACATGAATATGGTATGGGCATCAGAAACTCGTGCGTACCTAAGGTGGTGGGCATCAGAAACTCGTGCGTACCTACGACATAATAGTCGACATGAATATGGTATGGGCATCAGAAACTCGTGCGTACCTAAGGGTATGGCCATCAGAAACTTGTGCATACCTACGACATAATAGTCGTCATGAATACGTATGTGCATGAACAACTCGTGCGTACGATATGTATATATATGGTATAATTGATACTAGGATCTTTGTAATAAATAAGTACAAGTCATCCACTGAGATTTTATCTCACACCCCAACAGTTTGATATTTTCAGGACATGATTGAGAGGGTTCGGAGCTTCAACAGGATTGACACGGAGTTTCCCTTGGTTAATGATAATAATATATAGATATGACTCTTTAAATAAATGGTTCGCTTTTTATGATTTTATTTATTAGAGCAACAAACTCTTTTAAAGATTGCTCGATGATTAAAATATATGCTACCTTGTAAACGACTGATCTTATTATAATGTCATAATCTAGTTTTAATAAACGGGCCCACGCTGCTTTTTCATAACTTATATTTGTCATTAATACTTTTCGCTGAAAAATGGAATACTTATGCTTGTCGTTATATTTAAAAAAAAAAAAAATTAACTCAGATTTTACAATCACTAAGTGGCGACCCGAGTTTAGAGTGTCGAAGGTGCAAGAGCCGGCATTCTGGATTCGGGGCCTTACACAGACGGAGTACTATTTATTGAACAGGTATGCAGTAAATATATATAACATTCAATAATATTTAATGCAACAGTGATAAATAATTTATTTCAGTAAATAAATAAGAAATTCAGTTTGGTTATACAAAGTAAAAAGCATACTTTCCAGTATAACCCCAACAGTATATCCATCGACACAGATCCACCTTGTACGATTTTCGTGAAACCGTGTAATGGCAGTACAAGACATGAGGCCGTGTATGGGGGGTAAAGGGGGTTTAGATGTGTGTATAAATTAGCATACGGTTGCAATTAGTGGTCGTGGGATGTGCGCGGTTCCAGACTGCGGCATCGATGGCGAGTTGTAGGGCGAGGCGGTGGGGAGCACGACGGTGTCTGAATGAGAAGATGCACAGCGATTTTGATATTTATGAATTAGTTCTATTTTAATATTTATGAATGTTATTCTATTGGTTAATTTTAATTATAAAGAAAAATTAATATTTAAGTTTTTTTTTAAATTGTTATCACCCGAAACCATAACCCGACCCGTAAAATCAGACCCAACTAGACCCAATTCATTTTTAAATAACTGAATAAAAAAAATTAAATGACTCACAAATAAACACACACGTGGCGACTGAAAACTAAAAGAGAAATGAAAATAAATTCCAACTGGGCACTGACCGGTTGACCAACTAGGTTGACCGACTTTCGGGACCGATTTCAAAAAATATCGAAACATACAGGGTAAGTATGAGATTCTCAAATGTGCGGGACTAAATTCAAACAGGGTGAAAGTTATTGGGCCGACCCTAAAAAACTTAATCCCAAAAAATATTTACCTACTTTACCAAAAATTTTGGTATACGAAATTTTTGAACGGTCGGTATAACTCGTCCCATATCGAAATTTTGATATACTATTTCATACCGAAATATTGGTATATATAATTTTTTTTAACGAAATACCAAATTTTTCGATATATCAAAATATCAAAAATTTTAGAGTATGCATACTAGCATACCGTACCACAGTTCGGGTATATTGAAAAAATCGACATTTTTTATATTTTTTGGTTCGATAAGTGCGGTATAACGAAATTTTCATTAATTTTCCACCCTTAACCATGAAGGTAAAGGAGTACCACTACTACACATTTGAGCTTGACATTTTATGATTTGAACAAATATTTTTTCAACTGACTCTCAAATTTATAAACGGAGAGCGGTTTTAATTAAAAAAGAAAAAGAATAATGGGTTAAAACCATTTGTCCAAGTTCTTTACTTAGAAAGCGGTTTAGAACATTTGTGCAAGTGTTTTAGACAACGGTTTTGAACCGTATCAAGGAATAGTTTGGACCGGTTCCAAGTTTAATCTAATCAAAAGTGTTAGGATAATTAATATATATATACACCAAAATGAACCGGTGATATATATATATATATATATATATATATATATATATATATATATATATGTCAAGCACTAGCCCTCCTCCTCCTCCCCCAAATCGAACCATCCGCCAAGTCGTCCTCCCTGCATGCCGTAGTAAATGCGCCTTGTTGCCAAGCTCCCTCACCGCCGCCTAGCTTTCTCCTTCCTTAGGTAATTCAATATATATATACATATTAACATATATATACATATACACAATATATATATAAATGTATGTACATATTCTTGACTATATTATCAGATTCTTAGGTTTTTGTTTTGGTGTTTCTTAATCTTTTGTGGAATTGATTCGCTTTTTTATCTGCATTTGGTTAATTAAGTTCTGCCTTGTTCGTTATGGGAAATCTGTGTCTCAATGGCACTTTAGATTTGATCTTGCGTTTTTCCCCCTTTCAATAGAGGAAGAATCTTGTGGTCGTTTCATTTATTTGGCGATTTAGGGTTGGGAGCTCGTTGCCCCCTTTCAATAGAGGAAGAATCTTGCGGTTATTTCATTTATTTTTGGAGGTGTTTAGTTGGTGTTGTGCTTCTCGTTTTTTTTTACGGTTTCTGGGCTTTTTTTTTCTAATGAATCGATAAAAAAATTGAAAAAAAATGGAGTTATGTTTTAGTGAATTGAATTAGGGATGGATTGCTTGGTTCTGTTTTAGTAAATTGAATTTGGGATGTACAGAAGTGCTTTTTTCAAGAAATACTTTTCTCAAAAGTATGTTAATATGTATATCTATATTGAATTAATATTGTGTGTATATATATATATATGTGTGTGTGTTAGTATGTATATATATTAGGATTAAATGTTTATATAATTGTGTTTGGTTTGATTAATTAGCTAATTTGTTAGGATTAATTGTTGTTAGATGAACAATTGATGCTTGGTTTATATATTGTTAATTGTTTATATATATATATTGTGTGGCTTTGTTTAATTGTTGTTAGTGGCTTTGTTTAATTGTATGTATGGTGTATGTATATTGGTGTATATATGTATATCATGTATATCATGTATATTGGTATATATATGTATATTGGTGTATATATATCATGTTGTATATATTGGTGTATGTTTCTTCTGCTTTACAGGATCATGTCTCGTTTGCCATATCCCGGAGATGATGGAGATGATGATGGATATTACGATGGAGATCATGCGCATATGATCATGGTGCATATGATCGACAACATCCTCGATGACTTGAGAGAGAGTGTGACGAGACGATGCTCCCACCACCACTAGCGACTCTGGGGAGAAGCGCTTTTCGGGGTATAGTCACCATGTCATCTATTAAGAGAGCTCGTAGTGTGCGGGAAAACACTTCGTAATTTTATTACAATTGAGCGATTTGAAATCGATAAATATATTGATTGATCGTTGAACCTAATTAAATACTATGTTATTGCGGTTATCGTTCAATGAGTTTGGACAGTAATAGGAAAAAAGAGTGAGTCGTTGTCCTTCTACATTGGAGTTCTGATCGGGGCGTGATCCTATCGTCTTTGCCCACGAGGATGGCGGCGTTTCCAAACCGACTCTCTTTGAAGGAAAAGATTATGGGGACGAACTTACGGTATGTTAATTATATATTTATTGAAAGTTGTAGTATGACCATTAAATTTACTAAATTGTTATGTTATATGCGTATAGACTACATTGAGAGGTCTTGACCACACAAAGAAGAAAGCAAATATTTGCATATTTGGAGTAATGGCCAAGAATTTTTGGGACTTGGTTGAGAAGTAAACACGAGATCCCGGGCTGGTCTTTACTTAGCTAGTCCACCTCGTATCGAGAATAGCCCTATGGTGGCTCCATACTTGGAGGAGTTTTGAAAGCGAGTATGGAGGATGATTTCGGGTAAAATAGATCAATGTCATTTCCTCGATTTCTAATGCCCTAAGTTTTTAGGTGTTTATCATATTTCTATAATCTTTGTAGAATCGAGTAATAAAAATCACGATCAAGCCAAGTCGATGGAGTAGCGATATAAGTGGATCGAACAAAGGTTATGCGAATAAGAGAAAATATGGTGAGATCAAAATCCTAACTTTTAATTTTTTTTTTATATATTCACTTTTAATATATCTAGTAAAGGGACAAGTTTCATCATTTTATCGTAGAAAAGAAGAAAAAAAAATTTGGAGAGAGTGAGCCTATTATTACCCGTTTCGACTTATTTAGGACTACCGAGAAGGGTCGAGGCGGAAATATTCACGATCCGATGCAAGGCAAGCATCATCATCGAAGAAGTGGTAATCTATCCATTAATTTATCTTTCAATTACAAACTATTATTTATAAACAAATAATTAAATAATAATCTTTTTTTTTTTTTGTGATTCAGGGCGTCTATCTCGAGACCATGACGCAAGCGACGACATCCGCATTATATCCCTCGATGATCTGTTTTTGGCGGGCTATGGGTCGCCAGAGCATCCCTACCGCTACTGAGTGTCGGATATGGCGTGTTTAAGACATCGTTAGCAATGGCACCGGTCTTCATGCCATGAATATGGTGGGTATACTAACGGAACGGGTTGCCAAGTTGTCTAAAGATGTGGAGCGTTTGAGGTCCGAGAGAAGAACGAGCCACGGAATGTCATTAGTGGAGCAAGTGTGAACATAGTGTCGCTAATGCTATGTTTTCAGTTAACCCTAGGGACGACTTTATTGAGGCACTTCAAAAACGCGTCTCTCGTGTATCGGATATGCATGTCTCTACATTTGTTTTAATTAAAGACTAGTGTATTAAAATTTTCTAACTAAATATCTTATTGAACAACCAAGCGACCTTTTTTGCTACCTTTATTTGGAGGATCCCGTCACAGGCCACGAGGGGCGTTACCTGACTCCATGGAATGATTCATGGTCATCCCATCACTCCTGGTTTCGTAAGGGTGGTCACTTTCGATGTACGTGTCGGACAAGAAGGATTGATGGTGCCAAAACCAATCGATGAAATTGATCGGAATAAATGATCGGGCACTTCATCGAATGGCCGAAAGCAACTTGGTCTCTAAAGCACCATGAGGGTAAAATATATGTTATTAAAGTTCATTATCTTATTTGTGGTTCTAAATAATATTGCAAATTAATTGTAGAATCTGCCGACACCACAAATGCCTCGGAAGAAATCACCACAAAAGGTCAAGAGAAATCGAGGGGGTGTCAGAGATAATCGGAGGGGGAGAACGAGGACTCCACTGCGCTCGGACTTGGTTATCCATATTTGGAGACTTGGATCACGATGATTATGTCAGTCTAGGGTGCACCGGATGGTATCGTCTAATGCTTTCGAGATCGTCCACGGTTCCCATGCTTGCTCACTTTCATCGAGAATACTTTTCAAGAATTCGTCAAATGAGAACATGTCTTGTGAAGTCTTGAATGACGAAGTGGTTGAGTGCAACCACCATAGCCCTTTAGCTCAGGTATGTGTTTACTAATTCTCAATATTCACTTTCTGTATAGTTTAATTTTCTTTTTAAATATTAATTAGCGTATATATGTTGGTTAAAGATACTTGGGTGAGGTATATCTCTCCAGAGATGCCCGAGCAAGTGGAATGTATTCCTTCGTCTCCCCCAAGTGTCTTGCATAATGGGTGATAGGGTACAGACCATGAATGGGTTAGTTAATCATATGCTGAATCAAGCTTGGACAGCTGTTACTTGGAGAGCGGTTATAACCGCTCTCCAAGGTCATTTTTCACAGCTGTCCAAGCCCAAATGTGTATTAGTGAGTATAAATTTTAGAAAAGAACACGAAAATTGAGAACGACATAATTTTATTGTCGTAATACCTTGTTTTTTTATTTAGGGTTGAGAATGAAAGAAGTTAGATGCAAATTGACCAAAAAAATCCTTTTATTGTCTTAAAATTACCCGGGTCCTTTTTTTGCAACAAACTGATAGTTTGGTACTTGTCCTGCAAATGTTGAAAGTTGGGTCTTTAAAGTGCAATAAGTGACAAAGATAAATCTTGTTTTTACAATTTGCCCTAAAATAAAATAAAAAGAAAATTTTAATACGAAAATACATTTAAACTTAGTCTCAAATTTAATAGTAAGAACTAAATTATTATAGTGTAAAGTAGGTTTTGCGTAATAGAAATAGTGAGTACACCAAGTATTACGAAAAGACCACCCGAATCCCTTACCCGCCCCAATTCTCCAGTTCCACCACCAAACTTGTCGGCTCCGCGGACGGCCTAACATGTATGCTCCACTACATCACGGGATTCGACGACGAGCATTGTGTATTTGCGATACTTAATCCATCCACGGGAAAGTCTTACGTGTTACAACTCTGGCCGCCGGGTTCAAAGCATATCAACGTCCACCTTCTCTATTGGTGGTTCGGCAGTGTAGCTGGAGAATGCATATTAGTTTTGGGAATGGTGGCACTGGTGGCTTGTCTGGAGTTCGCAGTTTTTAAGTTTACTAGCCGCGGCTTGGAACGCGTCCACTCCGTCTCCGTTGAAATGTTCCACCTCCCGTTCAATTCGTCTCCGTTGGAGGAGAGAGGCACCCTCGTGCAAGGAGTCGTATATTGGCCAGCCCAATATATAACTGTTGTTACCCGTCTTCCGATTGCCAACACAATATTTGCATATCATCCACAGAAGAATACTCTGTCGGAGATTTCACCCCCGGCGGCGCACTGTGATTTCAGATTGGGAGCTGTGAATGGATGCTTGTTTGCAACGCTTAAGAATATGCAGGAGGGCGTGTTTGAGTTGTGGATAATGAAAGAATGTTGTTGGACCAAATATGCTAACATTAACATTGAGGGCGGAGTTTTGTCTCCTTTGGGGTGTTTCCCCAACGGTGATGTGGTGTTGGATGTTGATAAAACCAAGTTGATCAAGTACAACTTCTACAATCACAATGAGCGTCATGTGATTCTTATGGAATATGACTGCCCTGGATATCAAGCAATTATGTGTGCTGATACTTTGGTTTCTCCAACGCCAAATTGATGCGACATTTAATTCTTCACCTTATTTCCTAGTAATTACACAATTTTATATTACTTTCTATTTTCTTTAATTGTGTTTATCTATCTATAATCTCTAATACACTTTATGTGGTAAATGAACCAACTGGGTTTCGAATTAATTAATCTTATGTGGACCAGTCTATTTGTTTGTTATTGTTTACATTGAAACCATAGTGGTATTTTAACAACTATATATATATATATATATATATATATATATATACATCTTCTTTCATTGTATTTGGCTTGTATGAACTCATTAGTCTGGCACGTAACTATATAATTCTTGAGTGAGTTCATCATCTCAGATTATCAAAGTTTGTAAAGATTCATTTCACAGCGCGATTAATCATGATGAGAAATTCGTACAAAAACAAATGTTTCCAAAGGATACTACCTTGTTATCTAGCTAAAAAAAAATATCTCTGGAAAAATCTCTCTGAACACTTTCCCGCGCCTATTTATGTTTCAAGATTGTGTTTCAAAAAAAAAAAATTATGTTTCAAGATTTGGAGGTGTCATCACATTCGCCATACCCACCCGAAGTCGAATCCCGTGTTATAATTCTAGCTTTAAATTTATTGTCTTGGCAATATAAGCGGATTAATTTTCTTTACAATTTTATATTTTTTTCCATACATAATTATTTTTTAAATATATTAAATAGAAGTACAATATATATAAATTCTTGGTGGGAAAATGTGTCATGCACAGTGTAACAGTTCACAAACTAGCACATATTAACACCATGATTTTCAAAATATTAAAGTGTTATTCACTATCCTGTCTCACGCAAAATCTACTCTACATTATAATAATTTGGTTTTTACTACTAAATTTGAGATTAAGTTTAAGTCTATTTTCATATTAAAATTTTCCTTTTATTTTATTTTATATATATGTGTCCTTGAAACTAATTCCAGCATTCGCCACTGAACGGCAAGGCAAGGTCTTGAATGCATCAGGTGGTGCAACTCAAGTACATTTTTGAAATATACAACTTATTTTGATCTCTTAAACAAATTGTATATTTCAATGTAAACAGGTTGCATGTTTTAAAAATGAGAAAAAAAGTTTTTTGGTCCCATAACTTATACACTGTCCACTTTTGGTCCTAAAAAATTTAATGTCCATTTTTAGTCCCACAACTAAATGGATTGTCTAATTTTGGTCACATTTTTGCCGAAAAATCTCGAATAACGCCATTTTTGATGATGTGTAAGTCACGTGCTGGTAAAATTTGGGGGTTCTCTATACCCTCGATTATGTGAACGACTGACTTTTTTTTTTTTTTTTATGTTTTTCAATCAATTAAACTACACATGTATAAATAATCTAATATATAAATTTAATCAAAACTAAAATTTAAAATCTGTAAATGTAAGAACAACTAAATTTTACCTGCACGTGACTTGCATGAGACCGAAAACGATGTTTATTTTTCAATTTTTCGATGAAAATGAGACCAAAATTTGACAATCCATTTAGTTGTAGGACTACAATTGGACATTAATTTTTTTTTTGGATGAAAAATGGACAATGCATAAGTTATGGACAGTGCATAAGTTATGAGACCACATGCACGTGATCAAACTTATTTCCACATATATGTAGTTGCATAAGCTGCAATTCCTACATTTTATTAGTACACGAAACACGAGACGAAAACACGAAAGCATGCATGTAATTATTAGCATTTAAAGTAGCAGAGGCAGGCGAAGCCCCAGCCCCTCCTGTGCCAAGCTCCGTGCTGAGCTTTCTCCCAGTTCCGGCATTGGCGGTTACAGTTCTCTGTGTTCACGCACACTCCCGACCATGTTTTGCTCATCCTCTGGCAAATCTTTGCTTCCACTACTTCCATTTCTGCAAACACACAATATCTAATATTAACCATTTTATTATTATCATCTTCATTATTTATAAATATTACTTTATTTATACATTAATCGTACAATTTTGTCATTTATTCTCCCATTGCATCATAAAATTTTGCCCCCCATAGCTTTTTGATTGGGACAAAATCTTTAGTATGTACGTCCTCGTCATGTGCATGGTGCACTGAACAATGTCAGTTGTTTTCACTTCTGAAAACAACTGACATTATTTATTTAAAATAACTAACACTATTTAAAAATGCAATAGAGTTGCACATGCACCTTGTGCACAGGAGAGTGTATATATATATATATATACAATATGGAGGGTGAGATGAGAAGTACAAACCATTTGATGCAATGAGAAGAAAGCAGAAGAAGAGAGCAACGAAGAGGGCAGAGAACCCTTGAGGCTTAGACATATTAAGTTTGCTTTGTTAATTTGAAGCTAGTATGCTTATGAATGAATGAGCTTCAGTTTATATTTGCTTTTGAAAATACAAGTGAATGCAGGTGCTATTTATAGGCATATATGTCAAGAAGAATTCATCGAAAAAATCGAATTTCTAAAAAAAAAAATAATGAAAGAGATAAGGGCATGATTTTTTTAGTAGGGTTTCGATTAATAATTGAGCAGAGCAGTGACTTTTTTTAAGTCATTAGAGTTGACTTACGAGTATTACTTTTATCGTGCCTTTATTATTGCCGCTATTAGTTGGAGGTTGGCTGCTAAAATTGACTTATCCATATCTAAACAAATTAATAATATCTATGCATAATAGTGATATTGTCGATCCTTGCATAACACTGATGAAGTTCATTTAGATATAATTAATTCGGTAATATTCAGATCCATATAAAAAAAATATCGATCATGCTCAATTTAGTAAAAATAATTAAAGACAAAAATTCATATAGACGGTCTCATGCATAAGACAGGGTACAAATGCCCAAATTATGTCCAGTCTCACCGTAAGACCGTCTCGTGCTAGTGTGTCTCAAATAAAAAAGCCAACAATTATTTTCGTTTTGATTCTTTTTCTTTTTCGATTCGAGCGAATTTGATAATCTCCAAACTACATGAAAAGCCGTGACTTAATATTCCACTAAGATAAGCTGAGGGATTAATTAACCCACACTTTTTAAGCCGGTAAATTAGCCTAATATAGAAAATAAATATTATTACCTTGCTGATTAAGCCGTTAGTAAGATTAAAATATGCTGTCATCTTTGAATTTATCCAAGCTAGAGATGACTCATCAGATATCCTAGATCTTTCTAGGTACGCTCATGTTGTACAATTTGAATTGCAAAGTAATGTTTTAATTTTGTATTTTAATACAGATAAATTCTTGTATGACACGAATAAGTGTGTGATTGTTGTGAGACATATATGTCTGAAATTTTTATCCTCTTATAATTCATTTACTTATTAACTCTTGAATTTCTATGGAGCTCATCCACCTTGTATGAGAAAAAACGAGAAAAAAAAAAAGAGAGCTGGGCTCCAGCCTTATGATTGTCAGACTATAAGTTTATAACTATCTCAACGTACAAAATGTCAAAATATTACTACATCCTCTCAAGTCTCAATATATATTGAAATTGAATAATATGAAATTCTTAGCTTTTGATACTTGCCGTAAATCCAAATCTAAATACAGAAGCAGGATATGTTCCAATAGGCTTTTTTTTAAGGCTAGTTCTCATATGCAACTAGTGTACAAATTCTAGATCTGTACACTGATCTCGGCCCAACCCGAATAGATATATTCGGATTTATTTTAATTATCTTTTCATTTTATACCCAATGACAGATCTAAAATTTGAAATTTGGAGTTACATTTGAGTATGATTTAAAATTTGGGGTACATTTAAATGTTTTTTATTTTCTAATTAAACATAAATGAAATAAATTTTTTTCCTAATTGTACAATAGTTACATTTTATTTTTTGGGTACAATTGTTACCCCATGTACCCCTCCCTCCACCACTGTTTATACCTATTTCCACCAATTGTTTCAGTGCAGAAGACATAGATCTACAAATTTTTTCGTCAACGTCGCCGAGTGAAGAATCGTGGTCGGTGAGTCACTCTCAAACCACTGCCCAAGGCCACCCATTGCAGATTCGCTATGAGTCGCACCTGTTACAGTGCAAAAGACATAGATCTACAAATTTGCAATCAACGCCGCCTAGTGAAGAGTCGTGTCCGGTGAGTCGCTCTCAAACTGCTGCGCAAGGCCACCCATCGCAGATTCGTTATGAGTTGCAAACGTCAGGATGCTTTGCCCAAATCTGTTTCTTTCAAATGAATTTCTTTCCGATGGTTGTTCTTCTTCAAGAAGAAGACCTTCAATTTAGAAATCTCTGCGGTTGTTTTTGGGACTCACACGGCGGATGAAAAGACTTCAAGGCTCCTTGTTTCATACGAGTTTGGAATTTAGAGTCTGGTTTTCAAATCCCACATTCAATCCACACCTACAAATACCTATAAAACCTATTATTACTCTTCCGAGCATTTCTACAGGAATATGTTCGCCCTTCCTGTCGTTTGGAAAGCAATAAAATATTATAGCATCATCTAACTTTCTTGGGCGATATAAACAACCATGAACAAATTATTAATTTTTTAAAATAAATATATATAAAATTACTAAAATGTCCTTATAATATTTTTAAAAAAATTTCAATTTTTTTAATTTTGATTTTTAAAAAATATTCTATTTAAATATTAAAATGTTAACATGGATAAATAAAAGAAATATTTTTTGATCACATAGCTTTTCTCTTTGTTCAATTTTCGTTCCAAAAAATTTATTGTCCAATTTCGGTCTCATAATTAAATTAATTGTCAAATGTTTGTCCCAATTTCGCTAGAAAATTCAAAACGGCATCGTTTCTGATCACGTGCAAGGCACGTCATGCCCAAAAAATTGGGAATTTTCAATCCCTTTGGTGACTTGAGGCTAACTGTATATTTTTTTTTCTTTTATTCCACTTAACTCCTATGCAAATAATAAAAAAAATTAAATCAAAACTTAAAAAAATCAAAATTAAAAAACTCACAAAATAAATCAAAAATAAAAAAACTAGTAAAAGAAGAGAAATTAAAAATTAGGAGTGACTCTCCTGTGCACCATTTGCACAAGATGCAATTGGTGCACTTGAATTCAATTTCAATTTGGATGAAGCATCTACACCCTAAACATTAAATAATGAACTCTAAATCATGACTTATTCGGGTCTGGTGAACCATGAACCACTCGGGCCGAGTGAACCATGAACTACTCCGACCGGGTTTGGGCCCGAGTCGAGGAAAAAAAAAGAAAAAAAACCTAAAATTGAAATTAAAGTTAAAAGCAAACTGAAATTGAAAAAAAAAACTAAAAATGAAAAAAATTAGAAATAAAGCTCCTAAAATTAAATTGCACCAAATTAATTTGGTGCAAATGGTGCACGTGAGAATTTGTCAAAAATTAGACTTAAAACTCAAATTGTGGAATTAAAAAACAAATTATGAAATTAAAAAACAAAATATTAAAAAAGAAGATAAATGTAAGAGTACTTAAAAACAGACTCCAAAACTCAAATGTGAACTCAAAATTAAGGTTCTTCGCGGAGAGAGAAAGAGAAGAGAAATCGTGAATCATGTCATTGGTCCAAAGGTTGACCTGCCCAAACCCTTCCTACGCGCCGACGCCGCCGCCTTCAAAGTGTGCAGGTGGCGCGGTGTCTCCGACGGTAGAAAGTTTAAGTGAGGACAACCATGATCCGTTGTGTCGGTCTGTCGTCCTCTCGTATCCTTGATCTTTAAGGATTTGGTGATATTATTAATTTCTTTGCAGTGTCACCTAATTAAATTCAGTGATGATTACTCAATGAATGATGGTGATGATGATAGTATACTTTTTGAAAACGTGGTGATGATAGTATAGCTATAATAGTATAGTACCACTGATTCAGCGTACAGTTTTCGTTTTCCTGGGTTTTCTTCAATCGGACAATATGCATCATATACGAATAGGGTTTTAATTTAATTTAGGGTGTAATAATTGAATATTAGCATCAAATGATAGACACAATGAATGTGGCGATCGATATAAGATGATATAAATTTGTTTATTATTTGCACAGATGTCAATTAAGTGGAATAAAAGAAAATGAAAAGTAAAATAAAAAATACAGGTAGCCTCCACATCATCAGTGGGATAAATGATAAATTGTATAATTACATATATATCCGAGAAAAAAATAAGTTGGTCCCATAATTTTCCTATTGTTCAATTTTCATCCTAAAAAAAATTAGTTGTCCAATTTTGGTCTCATGACTAAATTAATTGTCCAATTTCCGTCCCAATTTTGCCGGAAAACCCAAAACTTTCCGGTCACGTGCCGGAAAAAATTAAATAAAAAGAATATTTTTATAATTTTATAATTATTAATTTAATTTATTAGTTGGGCGATGCAGTGCGATTGCAGTATGCACAATGCAAACGCACTAGTGCAAAGTCCAATCATTTAAAAATAAAATTACACGTTAGATCGTTGATCCAATGGTAATTAAAGGATTTTCTGACGTCAGGAAGGGCGAAGTCATTCCTGATCGTAAAAGATCCCTACTCTTCCCAATATATTACACTTTATTACTCTTCTCAATATAATATAATAATACAATATCAATTATTATTAAACATTGATTTGATATAAAGTTAAATCTCACACTACTTAAATCCCAAAACAAACACATACATTTACTATTTATCAAGGATTCTAAATTTCTGGATTCCTATAACCTTGACTTGTTCCGCACACTTAAATCTCAAAACAAACACAACCTAAATGATTCGTCATTTAGATATACATGATTTTTCCATGGTGAATATTCTTGGCATGTAATATTATTGTTGGTTAAATTGAAAAATCATAGATATTTGCTAGAATTGCGTATTTTTGTGTTATAAAGTTGTATGTTTCTGTATTAGCTAGTTGCATGTTTCGGTATTAACTAGTTGCATGTTTTTATATTTTTTCTTTTTTAAGCGTTTAAATTATTAGCTAGTTGCATACTTTTTTATTATATAGTTGTATGTTTTTATATTAGTTAGTTCGTGTTTATATTTTTAACAAGTTCTTGGGTTCAATATTGTTTTTATTCACTCTTCAATGAGATCTAATTTGTCGTCAATTCCGGACCGCAAAAAAAGAAGATAAAACGAAATTTGGGTAATTCAATAAATAAAAAAATTAGAAAAAAATAAGCAAAGAAGAAGATAAAGGGAACACAAAATTAAAAAAAAGAAAAAAAAAAAGAATTGAACCTTGTACCTGCTCCTAGAAATAAGGTTGTTTAACCACCGGGCTGCGGTCATATATTGCCATTTCTATTTCTTCGGCTTTGCATATGAATAATTGGAACACAAAATGGGCCTTTTGCTGCTTCGGCCCACTTTTCAAATAAATCGGGTATCATTTCCTCCATTGATCCCGCAAGCATCGAACGGTATGATGTCTAACATTTAAACGGTTTCGCGATGTCGATCATTGCTTCCCCTGTTCCGTTCGTGCAGTTAATTTAGCAGTTGTTAATCATGTTATTATTCAGCTGTTGAACTAATACTCTACGGTGTTAGACGTAATACTTTTCGGTGTTAGATATAATACTTTTCAGCCATTAAACGTAATTTGAGTTTGGGACATTACAGTAGCGCTACAACATTTTAAAATAGAACATGTGACCCGTTTTTAGAAATGGATCACCCATGTGCATGGGTGCACGGTGCAACTGTAAATGTAAATGAGACCAACTAAATTTCATGGTGAAGCTGTAAATGTAAGAACAACTAAATTTTACCTGCACGTGACTTGCATGAGACCGAAAACGATGTTTATTTTTCAATTTTTCGATGAAAATGAGACCAAAATTTGACAATCCATTTAGTTGTAGGACTACAATTGGACATTAATTTTTTTTTTGGATGAAAAATGGACAGTGCATAAGTTATGGACAGTGCATAAGATATGAGACCACATGCACGTGATCAAACTTATTTCCACATATATGTAGTTGCATAAGCTGCAATTCCTACATTTTATTAGTACACGAAACACGAGACGAAAACACGAAAGCATGCATGAAATTATTAGCATTTAAAGTAGCAGAGGCAGGCGAAGCCCCAGCCCCTCCTGTGCCAAGCTCCGTGCTGAGCTTTCTCCCAGTTCCGGCATTGGCGGTTACAGTTCTCTGTGTTCACGCACACTCCCGACCATGTTTTGCTCATCCTCTGGCAAATCTTTGCTTCCACTACTTCCATTTCTGCAAACACACAATATCTAATATTAACCATTTTATTATTATCATCTTCATTATTTATAAATATTACTTTATTTATACATTAATCGTACAATTTTGTCATTTATTCTCCCATTGCATCATAAAATTTTGCCCCCCATAGCTTTTTGATTGGGACAAAATCTTTAGTATGTACGTCCTCGTCATGTGCATGGTGCACTGAACAATGTCAGTTGTTTTCACTTCTGAAAACAACTGACATTATTTATTTAAAATAACTAACACTATTTAAAAATGCAATAGAGTTGCACATGCACCTTGTGCACAGGAGAGTGTATATATATATATATATACACAATATGGAGGGTGAGATGAGAAGTACAAACCATTTGATGCAATGAGAAGAAAGCAGAAGAAGAGAGCAACGAAGAGGGCAGAGAACCCTTGAGGCTTAGACATATTAATTTTGCTTTGTTAATTTGAAGCTAGTATACTTATGAATGAATGAGCTTCAGTTTTTATTTGCTTGTGAAAATACAAGTGAATGCAGGTGCTATTTATAGGCATATATGTCAAGAAGAATTCATCGAAAAAATCGAATTTCTAAAAAAAAAAATACTGAAAGAGATAAGGGCATGATTTTTTTAGTAGGGTTTCGATTAATAATTGAGCAGAGCAGTGACTTTTTTTAAGTCATTAGAGTTGACTTACGAGTATTACTTTTATCGTGCCTTTATTATTGCCGCTATTAGTTGGAGGTTGGCTGCTAAAATTGACTTATCCATATCTAAACAAATTAATAATATCTATGCATAATAGTGATATTGTCGATCCATGCATAACACTGATGAAGTTCATTTAGATATAATTAATTCGGTAATATTCAGATCCATATAAAAAAAATATCGATCATGCTCAATTTAGTAAAAATAATTAAAGACAAAATTCATATAGACGGTCTCATGCATAAGACAGGGTACAAATGCCCAAATTATGTCCAGTCTCACCGTAGTAAGACCGTCTGCGTCTAGTAGTGTCTCTCAAATAAAAAAGCCAACAATTATTTTCGTTTTGATTCTTTTTCTTTTTCGATTCGAGCGAATTTGATAATCTCCAAACTACATGAAAAGCCGTGACTTAATATTCCACTAAGATAAGCTGAGGGATTAATTAACCCACACTTTTTAAGCCGGTAAATTAGCCTAATATAGAAAATAAATATTATTACCTTGCTGATTAAGCCGTTAGTAAGATTAAAATTGCTGTCATCTTTGAAATTTATCCAAGCTAGAGATGACTCATCAGATATCCTAGATCTTTCTAAGTACGCTCATGTTGTACAATTTGAATTGCAAAGTAATGTTTTAATTTTGTATTTTAATACAGATAAATTCTTGTATGACACGAATAAGTGTGTGATTGTTGTGAGACATATATGTCTGAAATTTTTATCCTCTTATAATTCATTTACTTATTAACTCTTGAATTTCTATGGAGCTCATCCACCTTGTATGAGAAAAAACGAGAAAAAAAAAAGAGAGCTGGGCTCCAGCCTTATGATTGTCTGACTATAAGTTTATAACTATCTCAACGTACAAAATGTCAAAATATTACTACATCCTCTCAAGTCTCAATATATATTGAAATTGAATAATATGAAATTCTTAGCTTTTGATACTTGCCGTAAATCCAAATCTAAATACAGAAGCAGGATATGTTCCAATAGGCTTTTTTTTAAGGCTAGTTCTCATATGCAACTAGTGTACAAATTCTAGATCTGTACACTGGTCTCGGCCCAACCCGAATAGATATATTCGGATTTATTTTAATTATCTTTTCATTTTATACCCAATGACAGATCTAAAATTTGAAATTTGGAGTTACATTTGAGTATGATTTAAAATTTGGGGTACATTTAAATGTTTTTTATTTTCTAATTAAACATAAATGAAATAAATTTTTTTCCTAATTGTACAATAGTTACATTTTATTTTTTGGGTACAATTGTTACCCCATGTACCCCTCCCTCCACCACTGTTTATACCTATTTCCACCAATTGTTTCAGTGCAGAAGACATAGATCTACAAATTTTTTCGTCAACGTCGCCGAGTGAAGAATCGTGGTCGGTGAGTCACTCTCAAACCACTGCCCAAGGCCACCCATTGCAGATTCGCTATGAGTCGCACCTGTTTCAGTGCAAAAGACATAGATCTACAAATTTGCAATCAACGCCGCCTAGTGAAGAGTCGTGTCCGGTGAGTCGCTCTCAAACTGCTGCGCAAGGCCACCCATCGCAGATTCGTTATGAGTTGCAAACGTCAGGATGCTTTGCCCAAATCTGTTTCTTTCAAATGAATTTCTTTCCGATGGTTGTTCTTCTTCAAGAAGAAGACCTTCAATTTAGAAATCTGCGGTTGTTTTGGGACTCACACGGATGAACTTAGCACTTTGCGCTCCTTGTTTCATACGAGTTTGGAATTTAGAGTCTGGTTTTCAAATCCCACATTCAATCCACACCTACAAATACCTATAAAACCTATTATTACTCTTCCGAGCATTTCTACAGGAATAT
The DNA here is from genome assembly GCA_037126765.1 of Stenogyne calaminthoides. Classification (NCBI taxonomy): domain Eukaryota; kingdom Viridiplantae; phylum Streptophyta; class Magnoliopsida; order Lamiales; family Lamiaceae; genus Stenogyne; species Stenogyne calaminthoides. Next base: position 11,058,914 of record JBBCBC010000020.1, read on the forward strand.
GTTCGCCCTTCCTGTCGTTTGGAAAGCAATAAAATATTGACACATCATCTAACTTTGCCCTGGGCGATATAGCTTAGCCATGAACAAATTATTAATTTTTTAAAATAAATATATATAAAATTACTAAAATGTCCTTATAATATTTTTAAAAAAATTTCAATTTTTTTAATTTTGATTTTTAAAAAATATTCTATTTAAATATTAAAATGTTAACATGGATAAATAAAGAAATATTTTTTTGATCACATAGCTTTTCTACTGTTCAATTTTCGTTCCAAAAAATTTATTGTCCAATTTCGGTCTCATAATTAAATTAATTGTCAAATGTTCGTCCCAATTTCGCTAGAAAATTCAAAACGGCATCGTTTCTGATCACGTGCAAGGCACGTCATGCCCAAAAAAATTGGGAATTTTCAATCCCACTGGTGACTTGGAGGCTAACTGTATATTTTTTTTCTTTTATTCCACTTAACTCCTATGCAAATAATAAAAAAAATTAAATCAAAACTTAAAAAAATCAAAATTAAAAAACTCACAAAATAAATCAAAAATAAAAAAACTAGTAAAAGAAGAGAAATTAAAAATTAGGAGTGACTCTCCTGTGCACCATTTGCACAAGATGCAATTGGTGCACTTGAATTCAATTTCAATTTGGATGAAGCATCTACACCCTAAACATTAAATAATGAACTCTAAATCATGACTTATTCGGGTCTGGTGAACCATGAACCACTCGGGCCGAGTGAACCATGAACTACTCCGACCGGGTTTGGGCCCGAGTCGAGGAAAAAAAAAAGAAAAAAAACCTAAAATTGAAATTAAAGTTAAAAGCAAACTGAAATTGAAAAAAAAAACTAAAAATGAAAAAAATTAGAAATAAAGCTCCTAAAATTAAATTGCACCAAATTAATTTGGTGCAAATGGTGCACGTGAGAATTTGTCAAAAACTAGACTTAAAACTCAAATTGTGGAATTAAAAAACAAATTATGAAATTAAAAAACAAAATATTAAAAGAAGATAAATGTAAGAGTACTTAAAAACAGACTCCAAAACTCAAATGTGAACTCAAAATTAAGGTTCTTCGCGGAGAGAGAAAGAGAAGAGAAATCGTGAATCATGTCATTGGTCCAAAGGTTGACCTGCCCAAACCCTTCCTACGCGCCGACGCCGCCGCCTTCAAAGTGTGCAGGTGGCGCGGTGTCTCCGACGGTAGAAAGTTTAAGTGAGGGACAACCATGATCCGTTGTGTCGGTCTGTCGTCCTCTCGTATCCTTGATCTTTAAGGATTTGGTGATATTATTAATTTCTTTGCAGTGTCACCTAATTAAATTCAGTGATGATTACTCAATGAATGATGGTGATGATGATAGTATACTTTTTTTTGAAAACGTGGTGATGATAGTATAGCTATAATAGTATAGTACCACTGATTCAGCGTACAGTTTTCGTTTTCCTGGGTTTTCTTCAATCGGACAATATGCATCATATACGAATAGGGTTTTAATTTAATTTAGGGTGTAATAATTGAATATTAGCATCAAATGATAGACACAATGAATGTGGCGATCGATATAAGATGATATAAATTTGTTTATTATTTGCACAGATGTCAATTAAGTGGAATAAAAGAAAATGAAAAGTAAAATAAAAATTACAGGTAGCCTCCACATCATCAGTGGGATAAATGATAAATTGTATAATTACATATATATCCGAGAAAAAAATAAGTTGGTCCCATAATTTTCCTATTGTTCAATTTTCATCCTAAAAAAAATTAGTTGTCCAATTTTGGTCTCATGACTAAATTAATTGTCCAATTTCCGTCCCAATTTTGCCGGAAAACCCAAAACTTTCGGTCACGTGCCGGAAAAAATTAAATAAAAAGAATATTTTTATAATTTTATAATTATTAATTTAATTTATTAGTTGGGCGATGCAGTGCGATTGCAGTATGCACAATGCAAACGCACTAGTGCAAAGTCCAATCATTTAAAAATAAAATTACACGTTAGATCGTTGATCCAATGGTAATTAAAGGATTTTCTGACGTCAGGAAGGGCGAAGTCATTCCTGATCGTAAAAGATCCCTACTCTTCCCAATATATTACACTTTATTACTCTTCTCAATATAATATAATAATACAATATCAATTATTATTAAACATTGATTTGATATAAAGTTAAATCTCACACTACTTAAATCCCAAAACAAACACATACATTTACTATTTATCAAGGATTCTAAATTTCTGGATTCCTATAACCTTGACTTGTTCCGCAAACTTAAATCTCAAAACAAACACAACCTAAATGATTCGTCATTTAGATATACATGATTTTTCCATGGTGAATATTCTTGGCATGTAATATTATTGTTGGTTAAATTGAAAAATCATAGATATTTGCTAGAATTGCGTATTTTTGTGTTATAAAGTTGTATGTTTCTGTATTAGCTAGTTGCATGTTTCGGTATTAACTAGTTGCATGTTTTTATATTTTTCTAGTTGCGCGTTTCAGTATTAGCTAGTTGCATACTTCTTTATTATATAGTTGTATGTTTTTATATTAGTTAGTTGCATGTTTCTATATTTTCTAGTTGCACGGTTCAATATTGTTTTTATTCACTCTTCAATGAGATCTAATTTGTCGTCAATTCCGGACCGCAAAAAAGAAGATAAAACGAAATTTGGGTAATTCAATAAATAAAAAAATAAAAAAAAAATAAGCAAAGAAGAAGATAAAGGGAACACAAAATTAAAAAAAAAAAAAAAAAGAATTGAACCTTGTACCTGCTCCTAGAAATAAGGTTGTTTAACCACCGGGCTGCGGTCATATATTGCCATTTCTATTTCTTCGGCTTTGCATATGAATAATTGGAACACAAAATGGGCCTTTTGCTGCTTCGGCCCACTTTTCAAATAAATCGGGTATCATTTCCTCCATTGATCCCGCAAGCATCGAACGGTATGATGTCTAACATTTAAACGGTTTCGCGATGTCGATCATTGCTTCCCCTGTTCCGTTCGTGCAGTTAATTTAGCAGTTGTTAATCATGTTATTATTCAGCTGTTGAACTAATACTCTACGGTGTTAGACGTAATACTTTTCGGTGTTAGATATAATACTTTTCAGCCATTAAACGTAATTTGAGTTTGGGACATTACAGTAGCGCTACAACATTTTAAAATAGAACATGTGACCCGTTTTTAGAAATGGATCACCCATGTGCATGGGTGCACGGTGCAACTGGTGCTATGATGTCACAATTAATTAATATTAAGTTTTTGTAAGATTTTGTATTAAAGTAGTTTTTCATTGGGATAATTGCTCTTAGATATAATTTTTGGGACCCCAACACTAGTATGTACAACAAAAAAATTCTATTACATATATACAATTCTCACTGTTGTTTACCTAATTTTATAGAAAATTAATTAATGATAATCCCATATGTACAACTATACTTTTTATATTTTAATATTATTTATGCATATTTTCATTAATTTTTTATTCTAAATTATCATACTCATTTCAGTCTTATATATTATTTATATAATACGTGTCGTTTTGATATTTTCATCCTCATTATCTCATATATACCACTCATAATTACTTTTAATGGTTATTAAATTTTTTTTATTTTTACAAATATATTGTGTAAATAATTTTTTCAGCCAATAGTAATTATTGTTAGAAATATTTAATTATAAAAATTTAAGGTTAATGTTGGCATAAGAAAATTTAAATGACCATAAAAATTAATTATTATGGATATATATATATGATATAATGAAGAGAGAAAATATCATAATGATATTTATTATATAAATATTCTAATAGACTAAAAAGACATTAAAAAGAATGAGAGGGAGCAATTTAGAATAAAAAATGAATGAAAATATGCACAACAATATTAGAAAATAAAAATTATGTCTATAATTGAGTTAATCAAACTAATTAAATATTTGAAGTATTTAATTTAAAATTAATGATATAAAAACTAATTTCAATATTGCGTAATATGTCTAGTTACATGCTAGAGATATTTAAAAAGAATAAGAGGGAGTATAAATTAATAATTATGGAGTGATATTTCAAAATGAATTGCTTTAGAAACCTCTATGAATCTTTCAATAAATGTCTTCCGAAAAAGATAAGACGAAAAAAAATTGGATACACACGAAGAAAGTCTTTAGACAGACTCGGTAAAAAAATTAGTAAACGATAAGAATTATAATATTTATATTAACTCTATTCTACAAAAGCTTGAATGACATAGATTAAATTAGGAAAATTAATATTAAGGGTTAAAAATTATATTACTAATAATACCATAAATAATTTCTCATAAAAATCCAAAGGATTTAAAATATAGCAACCAAATGAATAATGTGTGATTCATAATTAATAGATAAGAGATAAATGGAAGGTAGAAATCAAAATTAAATAATGAATTAATGAGATTAAAAAAAAACTAAAAACTAATAATAATACCATAAATAACTTCTCACAGAAATTCAGAGATTTGAAATAAAGCCCCCATATGAATTGGGGGTGATTCGTCTTTAGTAGATAAATGATACATACATGAGAAGGTCTTGTGTGAAATATTGCACACTAGTGTTATGTGCAATACAATATAAATAAGATAAAAATGATATAAAATTTGCGGTTCATAGCGGGCGGGCTGGCGGGTCGGGCACGGGTGCAGGTAGGGCGGGCATGAGTTGTGAGTTGTGGGCTTCAGGTTGGGCAGGAACAAATGTATTTATAGAAGGATATCTTTATGAAATATGTGTTGTAGCCTAGTTGTTCAGGTTTGTTGTTAATGAATTTGGTCGTAGGTTCAATTCATTGAAAAAACTTCATATCTTACGTAACACGTATTAAAACATATCGTAACACATAAATATTCATAAGGTAACATGGGTCACAAGGTAACACATTATTGTTCATATGGTAACACATGAGTATTCACATAGTATTACGACGATATGTGAACAATGTTACATATTACTAAAAAAATATGTGTTACTACATGAACAAAAAGTGTTACCCTATGAAGAAAAACGTGTTACCACATGAACAAAATTAGTACAAGTGCGAAAAGAAATCCCCAGTCCAAAATTATAGATTTAAAGAACAACTTGATGTGTTACTACATGAACAAAAATAATGTTACCATATGAACAAAAGAGTGTTACTACATGAACAAAAACCAGTACAAACGCGAAAAAAAATCCTTAGTCCAAAACTACAGATTTACAAAACAATGTGAAAAGAGTGCATAAGGATCTGAATTTCATCACACACTTTGTGTTGAGGGGTAATCCAAACACCACACACATATTCTCTCTTCTTCTCGTAGAATCCATACCAAAAATCAAATTGAACAACCTGATTTCATCCAATGATTAGAGCGAAAAAGAAAATTAGGGCACGAACGAGGAAGGAGAAAACCCGTGAGATCCGCCAACAATCTAAAGAGAAGAAGAATAAGAAGACATCTGACTGCGTCCGTGACTAGGCGATGGAAGAAGATGAAGAAAGCCCATTAGCCCGCCAACAATCTGCCCTAACTCGTCCCCAACCTGACAACGAGAGAAAAAAAAACACAATTACACGTCACTTGTATTCAATATTGCATACAAGTTTTTGCGTACATACATATACGCGGATGAAAAAAAAGATTTTGAAAAATAATAATAAATTCGGAAGAAAAATAATGCAAGATTTTTTGAGAAATCAATAGATTTGATCATGATTTTATTTGGAATATATAAACTTGATCATTATTTTATTTGGAATATATTACAATATTAAAAGATATTTATTATTGATTTTTTTGACATGCCTGAATCATCTTCTACGTACAGTGTTTGGAGCCTACGAGTTCATCCCAAGGTCAGAGTATTTTTGTGGCAGGCCTCACAAGACGCTATAGTTGCTCCGAAAAATTTGCGTTGACATCATGTGCCTGTCAGTGGATCCTATAATGTGTGCGCTGCACCCTGCGGTTCCACGATGCATGTGTTGATATTTTGTCCCCTCCCCCGGGCCTTCTGGAAGCAGACAATCTTCTGAAAACGGCTTGCGCCACATAGGGGATGACGTTCAGGGAGTGTGGGGAGTTGATCCGACAGTCTTACTCGCGTGACTTATTTGAATAATTTTCCATGTATGCATGGACGATCTGCAACGCCGTTTGCACGTTTGTACACTATGACAGTAGGCAATGGAACACAACTAGTGCGGCAACACTTCAAGGTGGATTGCAAAATTATCGGATGCACAAAAAGAGCAATTGAAGGACGCTACCCAGCTGACGAAATCGGTACAACAACTACAATATCAGGTGTCGCCAAGCCCGTGTGCAGTACCTTCATCTTTACGTAGATGCAGCTTATGCCCCGCACAAACCAAAGTTTGGGGTCGGGTTTGCATATTACAACCACCGGAAAATGTGAGTGTTGCTGCGGCCATGCAAATATCGGAGCCTCAATCAGTACTCATTGGTGAGTTGGTAGTCTTACAGAAAGCGTTGCAGTATGTCAGTAATATGTATTATATGAATATTCATGTGTATTCAGATTCTCTGTTAGTAGTACAAGCAGTTAATACTAAGCAGGACTATAGAGACCACGCAGGCACGATCGCTGCTGAAGTTAAGTCTATGCTCAAAAGATCGCCCTTTTTAGGCATTGCGCCTGTATCTAGAAAATATAACACAATGTCACATGCCTTGGCTGCTTTTACTTTGACTGTACCCTCGCCCTACTTTTGGGCCTAAGATCATGTACCAACGTGGCTTAGCTGTATGTACCCCACTATTTAATTAATGAAATATACAATTGAGTTTAAAAAAAAAAATAAGCAGCTTCATTCCTCTATGCTATTTTTATGTTTCAAATCTATTCTATTTTCTAAATCTTTAATACATGGACCCAGGATTATGGTGATCCATTCAATAATTTCTCATTTTTCACATGTCATAAATTCACAATATGAAACATAAAATGTAACACTGAAAATGGAACATATTATATAATTCCATAATTAGGAACAATTATTGGATCGTTCTGACTGTCTAGATTTATTAATAAGAGACACACTTGCATGAGATTGTCTTACGATGAGACGGGATATAAGTTGGGCATTGACACTTTAACACTTTAGGAGAGGTGTGTGTGGTTTGTGCTAAGTTGTACATTGTCTTATGCATGAGACCGTCTCATATGAGTTTTTGTCCATTAATAATATTAACAAACTATTGTGTATATCATGTTCACCGTACATCACAATTACTATTGTTTGTAAAGATCAACACTAAATAAAGGTGAACATGGTGCACACAATACTTGGGGTGTAAGTGAGTCAAGCCGGCTTGCGAGCTACTAGTGCTCTACTCGAAAAAAGATCGAAACTCGTTTAATTGTCTAGTTCAGTTTAAAAATACTCAGCTCGCGAGCCTAATCGAGCTTACACAATATTACTATTTTACCATTATTTTTATTTATTTATATATAATTATATTTAAAATAAAAATAACTTATGTAACCAAGTTACTCAGCCTCCTTGGCCCAAATGCCAAAAACAATCTCGCCCAAAACCCAATCTAAACCTAAAACCCCAAACACTCCTTGTCGTCGTCGTTCTCATGTGGTCAACATCTCTCTTCTTCTTTGCACAGCCAGCAGCTACGGCGCCTCCCACTGGTGTTCGCCGGCGCACATTTCGGTTAACGCTTGTTTCTCAATATTTTTCCTCTTCTTCTCTTTTATATTTTTAAAATATTATTGCGTGGCTTGTCAATATTTAATTTTGTTCTCTATTGTCAAAAAATTCAGTACTTATTTCAATTTCAGGCCCTCTTGGTATGACTAGGGAATGATAATGGTAATGTGTATCATTGAGGGGTCAATCACGATGGGTTATTAATTGCATTGTTATTGTTTGATTAAAACATCAACAATGGTATCATGTGAGGTGGGCTGAGTGGGTGAGGGTAATCAATTGTTTACTTCTAATCACATTACTTGTGTATCAACTCTATAAAGCAACATTAATAAAAGTGATTCTCATTATCCACTTTCATTACCCTCAACCAAGTGGACAATGTTTCAATGTCAATGTGTTGTTTTATTTTTGCTGGTCTATTTATACTATTTCATTTCGTGAGCCTGGAGGAGAGTTAGGAGAGATGACAACAGATTCGGTTATTTCACTCCTTGAGTTCAAAATATTGTTCAGAGTTTATTGAGCCGAGTCGAGCTCAAGTTCATCGAGCTTTTGAATGAGTCGAGTTCGAGTTCAAAAATTTGAGCTCGGTCGAGCTCAAGCTTGGCACTACTCGGCTCGTTTGCACCCCTATTTACTAATACAATCTCTAAGTCTTGTATACACCAGTGCACTCCAAAATGTTCAATTATTAGTATGGAAAACAAGTTTGCACGATTATCTGATTTCCTTCTGCTTTTCAAACAAGTGGATATTTCTTTCCCTTTCAAATACTTTCCTTCCTTCTGCTTTTCAAATTCTAATAGTGTTTCCGGTTTAACGATGGCGGAAGCGAATAGATACGAAGGCAAAATTCACCTGCCGGAGACCATCATTCAACACATACAATCACTTCTCACTGCCAAAGATGTTGGGATTGTTGGAGTCTGAGTTGCGGAATGAGTCCAGGGAGGACAAGACGTTCGGAATGATTCCAGTGAGGACAAGACGTTCGACCTAATTGAGGTCGTGCACTTTCGCTCCAGTGTCAGTCTCCAGGTGGGAGATTGTTGGGTTATGGAGCCTGAGTGAAATGGGATGCGAGGAGTGGGAGGCGCCGGCCTTCGAGGTCGGCAGTGTGCTCGGTCGGCGCCCCCTATCCAGCTCCATGAGGGCTCGAGCAATGTATGTGATCGGCGAACCGCTCGACCAAATTTGGTCGAGGTTGATCGGTTCAAGGGGCTGTCTGTGGCTAGTTTCATCTTTTTAGGGTTTCGGCGAGGATGGGCCAAATCTAGGTTTTTCGTATAAATACCCCTGACTCCCCCCATTGTATCTTACCTTTATCTTATACGATATAGTAGATCTCTCTCGGCTTGGTAGTGCCCCTGGGCGTAGTCATTCGTTTAACCGGGTAACCTAATTGTTGTTCCTTAATTTCTTTGTTCCATTATTTTCTCCATAATTGCTTGCTTAAATTCCTAACAACTGGTACCAGAGCATCAGGTTCAAGGGATCTGTGGAGAGCAATTATGATGGCTGAAGGGAAATTGCCTGTTGAGAAGCTTGATGAACGGATTTTAATTTGTCGATTCGGTATGCGGCGGGCACAACCTTTGAACCATCCGAGAATGCACAAAGGCGCTCGAGCAAAATTTGGTTGGTCGAAGCGAACCCCACGACCAAAGCCCCAGGTCGAGCGGGTTCCGTAGGCAATTCGCGGAGTATGGGGTGTTGCTTGGAGTAGGTGGTTGGATGCAAGATCAAGATGGGCGTTGACACGTGGCTGGGATCGTTGTATCTGGTTAGATGCAAGATCAAGATGGGCGTTAGACGATCGTTGTATCAGGTTCATTCAAGATCAAGATGGGCGTTGACACGTGGCTGAGATCGTTGTATCAGGTTGGATGCAAGATCAAGATGGGCGTTAGACACGTGCCTGAAATCGTGCGGGAATCGGTGGCCGAATGATTCAAGGGAATGTTTTGGGACGTTGTTTGGTTCTGGTGCGAATAAAAAACGTTGAGGGGCATTGCTTGGATCGAATGGACGTGAGGGTCCAGGTTGCGGTCTTGTAGACCGCAATGATGCAGGTTCGAGAAGGATGTTGTGGGACGTTGCTTGGATCAAGTGTGGATTCGAAGTCGAGCGTTGAGTGACATTGCGAACGGCGCGTGGTTTCTTGCTGGATGAGAGATTGGGAAGACGAGTCTGAGTTGGTCGATCTCCGGTGGGAGATTGTTGGGATTGTTGGAGTCTGAGTTGCGGAATGAGTCCAGGGAGGACAAGACGTTCGGAATGAGTCCAAGAAGGACAAGACGTTCGACCTAGTTGAGGTCGTGCACTTCGCTCGATGTCGATCTCGGTGGGAGATTATTGGGTTATCTGAGTGGCGGGATTGCGGGAGAGGTGCTCGACCGGCGTCGAGGTCGAGCGGTGTGCTCGGTCGAGCGCCCCCCCTATCCAGCGCCATGAGGGCGCTCGAGCAATGTATGTGATCGAGCAGAACCGCTCGACCAAGGGCTGAGGTCGAGCGGTTCCGAGGCTTGTACGCGGAGGCCCAGTTTAATCTTTTAGGGTTTCGGCCAAGATGGGTCAAATCTAGGTTTTCTGTATAAATACCCCCCGACTCCCCCATTGTATCTTGCACTATCTTATACGATATAGTAGATCTCTCCTGGCTTGGTAATGCCCCCAGACGTATTCATTCCTGATCAACTGGGTAACCAAATTATTGTTCCTTAATTCCGTAGTTCCATTATTTTCTCCATAATTGCTTGCTTAAATTCCTAACAAAAGAAGCTGCTGGAACAACGCGTCTTTCCAAATCCTGGTACACTGCCTGGTTGACTCACCCCAACCTTGATTTTTATTTTAGGGAACAAATCTCGCTTTTTTCACTTACGTGGAGAAGACAATCGAAAGGTACAAACGATTGAACCTAAAGGTTGAGAGTTTTAGGCTGTGGATTAGAGATGCACGCCATGAAGAATTTGAATTAGAATTAGGGAAATGCAACAGGTATTTATTTGCTAGCGAATTGATTACGGGAGCGATGAAATTGGGCGCTACTGACCTAGAAATTGAAATTGATGCCGAAGATTATTGGTTGAGTTTGCCGCTAGTGGTTTTTGGATCCGAAAACCTCGTCAAATTATCTGTGAGTGGAGTGAAAGGAAGCCTTATTTATCATACAAAAAAAGTAAGTTGTTCCAAACTGAAATCCCTTAGTTTGCGCAATGTGTGTATTGTAGGGCCTTTGATTTGGGATATATGTTCCAGTTGCCCCTTGATTGAGGAATTGTCCTTCTCTGAATGCAGTCTTGCTTTTGAAAATTCTAGTATGCCATTGATCGTTAGAGCGTTGCCTTTGAGCCCTTTTTTTAAGTATGAATAACGAATTAATCCATGGTATGAGTTTCATAAGCTGAAAAGGTTGTTCTTGGAAAAGTTGGATTTTTGTTCCTCTTTTTTCCATGATTTCTCGTCTAAGTTTCCTTGCCTCGATTATTTGGCTCTTCATGATTGTGGTGGCTTCAAATCAATGCAAATTTCTAGTCCTTCACTTGAGAGGTTAAGCATTGTAGGGGTGAATTTGAGGTGGGCAAATCTTGATTTTCCAAATATTCGTTGGTTTGCTTTTTCTGGTTCAAAATTTCCTTGTCTCTGTTTCAATGCCCCTCCAAATTCAGGGGAATGGGAGTCTCACATAACTTATACGTCTAGGTATTCATGGTTTACCGGTTTGAAAAGTTTTCTTAAACGTTTGAGCTCATCCAAAATTACTCTCTCACTCAAATTCTTAAGGAGCAATGGTGTTGAAGGACTTCATCTTTTCCCATGTGATTTCATTCCCCAAAGTTTACCCCAACCTTGGGTAGAGAATTTGATGCTGTCTGTGGACGAACCATCTTCGGAACTATTGTTTGGTTTATTTTGGAGTTGTCGTCCTAAGTTCATAACTGCATACCCGAGTATTTCAGTACAAAGTTCCTTTGGAGTATACTTGCACAAGAAAGAAGTGAAGATTGTTGCATCAGCGACAAGTATAGACCTTATTTTGATGATCTTGTGGAAGTAAATGTGGAGATTTATGAAGAGAGTCTTGCAAAGTGGGTGCGTGTTGCGTTGGATGCTTCAATCAATTTAATATGTACACATAAAATTGGCTTCCGACTGAAATGGGGGCAGGAGCCTTCTACATCCACATGATGCAAGTCTTTTTCGTTGGTTTATTCGTTCCATTTTGTGTTGTGAAGTTGAGTGATCTTTTGTTTATGATCTTAGTAGTTTCAAATTTTCAATCCAAGAGAGCTCCTTCATTATGAAAGGTATGAAAACTAAGGTTGAGATGTTGTTAGGTGTTGCACTTTTAATGTAATGTGTGTAGTATCTCTTGCTAAGTTAATTTAACTATCACTCCATGACTCCATCATGCAAGTTTAGTATTTTTTGTCTACTCTTTTAATTATTACTATTATTGTTAGAGTTGTTGAATATTTGTGTTATGTACTCTTTAAAGAGAATTAAGTTTGTATGCTTATTGTTTCAAGTTTTCAGGCATGTTTCTTAACAATTGAACTGATTTAGAATTGCTACTCTATTGAAACTTGATGTTCTCTATAAGTTTGTTTCATCTCTTCCCCGTCGATCCATTCGTGGATTTCCGGCTTCAAAAGAGCTTGATTTTCGCATAAAATTGCATGTTTAAGTATATCAAATAGACCACTGAATTTGAAATTAGAGGAATCCCCAAATAAAATATTGGCATATACAGTACCTTTTATCGAGTAAATTGAACAACTTAACAACTTATTCTGACCACATATAATAATTAAAATTTTGTAACAACCAAAAAAGAAGAATTTCAAATAAATAAGCACATCGTAGTAATTCGGGCGAAGTTGTGGAAATCCAAAACAAGTGCGTTGCACAATCACAGGTGATAGGGGCTCTATTTTCCGTGCAATTACCGTCTATTATGACCCTTATTAAATGCTACAATTGTCCGATCATTTAATTCAATAGACGAGATTAACTCCTATTTTATGCTACAATTGTCCGATCCTTTAATCCAACGGACGAGATTAACTCCTATTTTAAGGTAACAAATATTATTTTTGAATGACTTATGTTGCGTAATATTCCATTGGCATATTATTTAATACACAAATCATGGTTTAATAGGTTCATCGCATGATCTCTCACTCCCCAAAACTTATGTGTTCATGCCAACATTCAAATCGTAGATTGATTTAAATCTCAGATAATTTCAAATTACTTACCAGCAATCTATCTACATATTTGTAATTTTCGTAGGCAAATTTACCTATACAAATAATTTCCTAGGTAATTTACATTTGTAGTTTCAAAATAACTTATATAATTAGAAAATTTTGTAGGCAAACCTTACTATTTAAAGATTAAGTTATTTTCGTTGTAAATTTCGTAGTCATGTTGAAAAAATGTTGAAAAATTTCGTAGGCAATGCACTATTTTCTTGTAGTGGTTTGCATATTATTTTTATACATCTGAAAACATTTATGCTATTAAAATAAGTGTCAATTAAGGTAAATTAGACTTAATTATTATTATATTTTGTCATCTAAGTATTTAAAATTGACAGTGTGTGCGTGTATTTTTCAGAATGTTGTTGAAAATGTTATGCAACATATAAAACAACATATGACAGCAGAAGCATAAAAACGCAGTGCAAATGATTTCAAAATTTTGTATACTCTGTAATCCAGACTACACGAACCTCATGGTTAAAAACATCACTATAACAAGTAGTGAGATACACACGAATCTCTTACAAGATCCTAAAAGGTGTAGTGAAAAACCACACACCAAAATCAATCTATTCCATCAAGTAACTAGTGATCTTATTCAACCTAAAACTTGATCTAATAAGACAAAATCAATATTGATGGGAGAGATTGTATTCCCTCGACCAGTACACATAGAATAACAACGACCCTCACACTCCTAGAATTACAAACACTCGGTTTCTCACTCTTGGTTGTGTCTTGGATGTTACTCTCTTAAGTTTGGAGTAGAGCAAATGAGATTTCACTTTAACTCGAACTTGAATGTCGACTAATGCAACCTATTTATAAGCATTCGGACAAAATGCATTGTCCTATTCACTTGGTGTGAACAACCTTGAACTTCTCCTCCACTATCTTCCATGATCTTGGTATAATCACCCATGATCTTTCTATTCTCACTCCATTAGTGCAACCACTTGATAATATCTGTGATTATCTTCAACCTACAATGTTGGAAACATAGAAAGACACATCTATTAAATCGAAGTCAGTGATAGGAGAAAGAGCAAATTTATGATGTTGTGCAGAATGTTGTCCAACATGTGAAGCAACATTCGTGCAACATCAACAAAAATCACTTCAATTCTCGATCTTATATTATTTTTTGACAATATCAGGTCGATTTGGTATTTAAGAGTACTAATATATATATATATATATGTTCTCAAGTAATAGGCCAAGAAACTCGTTGCACTATGAACAATGTCTGATGGTATTTAGAGGGTTAAGTATTTATATGAAGTGTTGTGCACGTGGGAATTATAAAGATTTGTGGGAGAAGCTATGTTTTAAAAACCGGAACCGGAAGTTGAGCCGAACGACCCCCAAAAAAGATTGGACCGGGGTCGGATCGATTGGGCCAGATTGAGCCGGATTGAGCCGGTGTGACGTCATAATAAATATTATATATATATATATATTATGCATGATTTAAAAAAAATTCAAAATATAGAGTATGATAAGTGAATATAAAACATTTAAAGTCACTTCAAACTTAAATTTCTAAACATAATTGAAATGCTCATTAACATAAATAATTCCAACTTCTAAGTTTCATCTCCCAAGCATAATAGAAATATCATCAACAATACAAAAGTCACAAGTCATAACATAAAGCAAACATAGTAGATGTCAAATACAATACAAGAGTTCGAAATTAGGGCTTTCCAGCCTTTCCTTCTTTTTTTGCAAAAAGCCCCCCCTTTTTTCTTTTTGGTTTTTTAGTGAAAATCGGCGGTTCACTGGTTCCCGATTTTCATCAGTTTTCACCCGATTTTTTCAGTTTTTACCTGGGTAGCTCAATAGCGGCTCTAGGCACCCCTATTGAGCCGCCCAGCAATAATCGGACCCGTATTTTAAAACATAGGGGAGAAGGGCTATATTAGGTGAATGAATTTTTGGGAAATAGTTATAATGGGATAAAAATGGAAAGGGAGTAGAGTAGGCAAGATGGTTATGTATATATACTCTATTTTATTTACCCTATTTATTAGTAGTACATTACAAATAAACTAATTTTCTATATTTATATAGGAGTACCAAGTCGGCCAATGTTTACTTCACAAACTTAGGGGTGTATTAGTTGTGGAGTATGTAGGAATTTTTTAGATTTTCAAAGTTTGGGGGTATTCAATCCGATTTTTAAAAGTCTTTTAAAATCCTGAGGTATTCAATACGGATTTTAAAAAGTCTTAAAAAATCTTTAAGTATTCAACAGTTTATGAATTTTAATACTCTATGGATTTACTTTGATTCTCTTTCCAAAATATAAAAAATTTCACTCTCCAAAATCTCTTCTAACAACCAAATATTTCTACGTATCATCAAGCGGCTGAATTGGGGGAGAATTATTTCTCATAAACCCATTTTCGTCTCTTTCCATGCTAATCTTTGGATGAATAATCTCAAATTCCTGAGATAAATCTGGAACAATACTTCAAAACGATCAAATTAAAGAGAGAACGCATGTTTAGAATTAGCGGTATGATCTGGAAGATAGTATAAAATGTCGTCTCTTTCTTGCTTTCTTTCTTCAATTCTTCCCTCCCTCTTAATCTTTCTGTTGATTTTTCTTGTGTTTTTTTGCGGGGGGATTGGAGGGCAATAATCAACTATTGCATTTTACGGTGTATTTTATAATTTAATTATATCTTATACCGTAAGTTGCAGTCTGATAGATCGATTAAATAATTTATTTATCAATTTAAAATATGCAAAGTTCAACCCCAAAGATTGGTCTTGGTCAAGTGGTGTAAGTTTGAGACTTAGGAATATGTTCATTTTCAGGTCTTGGGTTCAAGATGATGGGAATGAAGATGAGAATAATAATGATAATAATAATGTATTTTTTTTAAAACTAATGTATTTTTAGTATTTTTCTAAACAATTTGGATAACTTTTTTTTATATACAAGTGTGTTCCATATACATTTGCATCAATAGTTCTAGCGCCAAAGTCTATGAAAATCCATGTAAATCAATAAAAAATGTATTCCACAATCCTGTCAAGTCTATGAAAATCTATGTAAATCAATAAAAAAAGTCAATCAAACTCTGCATGGAGTCTATGGATTTTTTAAATCCACAGACTTTTTGAAGTTAAAAAAAATCCAATTGAATCTCAATTGAATACACCCCCCTTAACATGAGGTTGTGATTCAACGTCTAGAATTTTTCACCCTATTCCATTTAAACAAGTTCTATATTACTACCTCCGTCCCAGATCAGTTTTCACAGTTTACTTTTACATGCATTTTTGCAAGCGAGTTTTGTATTAGTAATTGAAATGATAAAATGACATTTAAGGAGGGGTATGATAGGTGAGCCCCCTCATCTATCATACCTCTCCTTAAAAGTCACTTTATCATTTCAGTTACTAATACAAAACTCGCTCGCAAAAATGCGTATAAAAGTCAACTGTGAAAACTGATTTGGGACGGATGGAATATCTATTTTCTAGATAATTCTAAAATTCCCCATGAAAAAAATAGATAATTCTAAAATTCTCTTTCTTACAAAATAGAAAGCATCTACAAAAGCCTTTTGCTGGAAGAGTGGGTCTCATGTGCACCCGAGTGCATTGTGCA
This sequence comes from Stenogyne calaminthoides, assembly GCA_037126765.1. Taxonomy (NCBI): domain Eukaryota; kingdom Viridiplantae; phylum Streptophyta; class Magnoliopsida; order Lamiales; family Lamiaceae; genus Stenogyne; species Stenogyne calaminthoides. The sequence goes on from JBBCBC010000020.1 coordinate 11,075,547, forward strand.
CTTATAATGCTTTTTAAAAGCGTGTAACTATACAAAACAGAAACGTGCAACTATACAAAACAGAAACGTGTAACTATTCCAAATAGAAGCATGCAACTATGTTCACATATTAACAGTTACACTTTTCTGTGTAAATAAGTCGCAATTTTCAGCATAACAAGTTGCACGTTTCTAAAACGCACTATGAGTGCATGGTGCCCGGGTGCATACAAGACTTAGCCTTGCTGGAATATTCTAAAAATCTAATAAGTTCTATAATTATATCTTTATGCACATATTTGTAATCCAATTATGTAAACAAATTAAAATTGGCAAAGTATAGGGTAAACAAGTTTCACAGTGAAGCTGGTTTAGGAGTGTGACTTATATTACTAAAGAGTGTGACTTATATAACTAAAGAGTGTGACTTTTTACTATGAAGAGTATTACTCATAAAAATGAAGGGTGTGATAAATATTATAACAAAGAGTGTGGTCGTGATAACTAAAGAGTGTGACCTATATTACTAAAGAGTGTAATCGTAATAACTAAAGTGTAAAAATAAACTAGTTTCAGGGTGAACAAGTTTCACATCATACAAACTCATTAAAATTACAATTATCATTCTTGACCATATATATAAAAATGGAGTTGGTATGCTGTGAAACTTGTTCACCGTGAAACTGGTTTATTTTTACACTTCAGTTATCACGATTACACTCTTTAGTAATATAGGTCACACTCTTCAGTTATCACGACCACACTCTTTGCTGTAGCACCCTTTATTTTTATGAGTAATACTCTTTATAGTAAAAAGTCACACTATTCAGTTATATAAATCACACTCTTTAGTAATATAAGTCACACTCCTAAACCAGTTTCACCGCAAAACTTGTTCACCCTATACTTTGACATAAAAATATTTTCGCATTACTTTGCTGTAAAGATACTAACTGAACTCTTATAGCAATGTTCAAACTCTAGCATAATCACATTTGATCGACTTGGTTTATAAGAAAGTGGCATATCTGATATCATCTTCAGTAAAGTTTTCTCAATTTGTTTAAGATATATATTTTTTTTTGGAATTTATAAGATAACTTTGCAATTTGTATATAACTGATCATAAAGATTTATAATACCAACCTCTCTCCATACAAACCTTAATGATCATTCAACATATTATCAAAAAATAAGGGTCCGCTTGGTTGGGGTAATGGAAGAGACTAACGAGAATTATTTTAATTAATATTGCTTGACAATTTTGATAAACCCATGAGTAATTGATTATTCCCCTATAATCACGTACTCAACTCTCCTAAAATGATACTCATTATTGATTTTTTAATCAAGTAATAGCAATGCAATCAATAACTCCATGGTGATTGATCCAGGGGCAGAGCCAGGATTTAATGTCTAGGCGGGCCGATCATGAAGTCAAATTATATATAGTATATACACGATAATAAAAATTTAATATTGCATATATACTAAAAAAATATGTCAAATTACATAAAAATTCAAGGTTAAATATCTCAAAATACATCATTATATAAATAAATCATAAAAACTAATATTTCCATACATCAAGCTTAAAAATCATCTTATTTTTTTTATTTGAATAACTATTGGGTCATTGAGTTTATTTACCTCATTATTTTTACTTTACATCATGAAAAAAACCAAAACACAAAATTGACCTCTATGCCCAAATATATATCATTAATAATAATATGAAAGAGGCCCATGTTACATCTCATTATAATAATTTGAAAATGGCCCATGTTATATAATCACTTTGAAAACCACACTTTATATCTCATAATAATTTATATATACTAGGTTTTTACCACGTGTGTTGCACGTTGCATATAATTTTTTTATTAATTATTAGAGTGATTGTCGTCAAGTTTTTACATATTGCGCATTATGTTATAATGCATGTTGGTTCTGTGGAAAAAAAATGTTAAAGATCTGTTAGCGGGAACAAGTTTTGTGAACAGTCCATTAATATCGAGAGAAGAGCACATGCTACAAAATCAACCAATTAAATCTACATCATTTTTCGCAGAGGCAATCAACTCCTCCGTTTTTACACTTGAAAAGAAAATTGGAGGTATCTGCTCCAGTTTGAATTGGAGCATGCACGACAGATTGAATTGAAGAAACCCCAAACCAAAAAAATCAAATCAAAACATACAAAATGGACAGGTTAGTAACAGTTATAGAACTTCAATTCATGCATTATGTAATGTTCAGTGTAAGAGATGAACTTTTAAGTAATTATTTGAAGGAGAGACCTGTGCATAAGTGAGTATGTCACTTGTCATCACTCTAACCCCATGTTCAAACTATATAAAGTTATTTGCAGACATTTTCACAGATCCCGAAAAAGAACTCGAAGGAAAAGAATTATTCCCTAATTAACCCCAATGAGAAAACGGATAATGTGTAAACGTACAATGAAAATAGAATGTACATGGACATACAATTGAGCTAAAAAAAATAATAAAGACAAATACATTATCACAGTCCACATGGATGCAGATTAATCTACAACCCTTCCAGCCAATACATATAATTTAATGAATATAAATGATGATACATCTTGAAGCTTTTTTATTCATTTGATAATGATAAATAACATAACCCTACATCAATAAGAAAGATTATCACAACAAAAATGACTTAACAACTCAATAGTAGCATTCCTAAAAGATAAAATCTAACATTGCACACTACTTCTAGTATTTATTTTATTAAAATGTGGCCATGCAGTTATGTACTTTTAACAAGAAGTCCTCCTTATACGGAAAATTAATGAATTTGCTTTTATAGCTTATAGTTCATAGTATTGTTCAAAGAAAATACTACTTCCGTCCATCAACCTTATGTCTGTTTGACTTTTTCACGCATTTTTGCAAGCGAATTTTGTATTAGTAATTGAAATGATAAAGTGACTTTTAAGGAGGTGTATGATAGATGAGGGGTTTATCTATCATACCCCTCCTTAAAAGTCACTTTATCATTTCAATTACTAATACAAAACTCACTCGCAAAAATACGTGTAAAAGTCAAACAGACATAAGATTGGTGGACGGAGGGAGTAATGAATACATTTTTGCAAACAAATGATACCATTCAAAAATGCACTTAATTGCATGGTGCAAATGGAATCAAAATTCTTGTCCAAACCCGTTGTCGAGTACTTTTGCTCCCCCACTACAAAAAAATGAAGAATTGCCTACGAAAAATTTCAAATGGCTACGAAATTTTCTGTAAAAATAATTTGGTCCTTAAAAAGTGAGGATTGCCTACGATTTGCGTACCGATTTTTAGAATAATCTTTAAAAAAATACCTACATAAATAATTTTCTAGGCAAACAAATTACCTACGAGCAATCTACCTACACATTTGAAATTTTAGTAGGCAAATTTACTTACAAAAATAATTCTCTTGGCAATTTACATTTCCGTAGGCAATTATATTTGTAGTTTAAAAATGGTCTATATAATTAGAAAATTTTGTCGGCAAATCGTAAGCAAATCTTACTATTTAAGGACGAAATTATTTTTGTTGGAAATTTCGTAGGCATGTTGGAAAAATATTGAAAAAATTCATAGGCAATGCACTATTTTTTTGTAATGTCCCCACACCCCATTTAATATCAAAATTTTCGTTTGTAGGAAAATTGTTGCCTACTAGAATTTTAAAATTTTATAGATGAATCGTAGGTGATCCTCACTATTTAAAGATCGAAATTATTTTGTTGAAAAATTCCATTGCCATGTTGGGAAATTCTCTGGCAAATTCTTTATTATTTTCTTGTATTCTATAAAAATGGGAAATGGTTTAGAAAAAATTACTAATAAATACAAATTTTTTATACAAATTATTAATAAGTACAAATAAGATTGTATATATAATTAAAATCTAGAAAATTATAAAATCAACTTTAGTGTTTTTCCGTTCTTTTGTGGGGGGCAATGACATATTAAATGACGTATGCAATATGAATAAGTTTGTTTATTGAATTGAAAATAAAAATTTATTTTTAAATAATTTGATAAAAAATTCTATCAACAAAAGCGTTTCATGCATGTTTATGTACAATGGATGATACAAAATGCCGGACAAATCCACCCCACCATTTTTCAAAGTGCACACATTTTAAGAAAAATTTGTTTTTTGGTCCAACTTTTTCAAAGGGGTAGGTGGAGATTGTGAAATTTTTTTCCATTTTAAGAACCGCCTCCAAAAAAAAGTGTCTCAAAAACGAGGAATATTAAATTAATTAAAATCTAGGAATTTAAAATCAGCTTTAGTTTCCGTTCTTTGGTGGGGGCAATTCCATTTAATTTGCCATGTATGAATAACTATTAAATTTCCAAAACTTATTTAAATAATTTGACAAAAACTCATATGATACGGTTTCATGCATGAGACGGAGTACAATCTAGGACAAATCACACCCACCCCTTTCAAAGTGTTAAAACGTCAATGGTCAACTTGTATTCCGTCTCACTGTGAGACCGTCTCATATAAATGTGTCTAAAAAAATTTTAACTAATACACATTTGGGCTTGGACAATTTGTGGAAATGTTTTGGAGAGCGGTTATAACCTCTCCAAGCATTTTTTTTTTTTAAAAATCGTTGTCCAAGAAAAGACTTGACAAACGGTTTTGAACCATTTGTGCAATTATAGCCAGTTTTCAACCCTGCCTAATTTTTTTTTAAATTAAATCAACATTGGGGGACGACCCACCAAGATCTCATGGATGACTACCAAGGATCCCAATTAATTGAAGGAATTATTCGCCTCCCATGGGGACCTAACACGGACCTTGGGCGCCTAAGGATCAATTCTTTTCTTCTTTTACGTTTACTTAATGAAATTAATTTTATATGTTCTAAAAATCGCTTTTTTCTTACATTTTTTTTTTTAAAATTCTTTATTTCAATTATCTTATTTATTAATTCAATCACATTTTTATATAATAATTTTTTATATAAATTTAAATTTAAATTAAATTAAATTAAATTAAAATTATATTTTTTTACTTGTACTTTACAAAATTTAATTAAAATTAATTTTTGAATTTATTAATTTCAATTTCAAAGAAGGTGTGTGGCATCTTCCTATATTTCAACGAGTTTTGGTTTTCTTTAATTTCAGTGTCCATAAATTTATTTTTCGGTTTTTTAGTCAAAATGGGTTTGGTTCAATCCATTTTTTTCAACTAACTTTGAATTTGATTTGCTGCCAATGATTTAATATTTGTGAGTAATATTTATTAAAGTTGGATGGAAGAGAGACAATTGTTTAAAAGGCTTGTTCAAATTTTCCCGTGACGAATGTGAATGGAAAAGAGTGTTACACGAGCTAGGGAGGAGAGAAAATACAATGAAGGATTTTAGAAGTTAATGTAATTCCCACATGTTAAACGGAATTCTTAAAAAAATTATTAATTTCATTAAGATTAGATTTGAAAATTTTAATTAAACTTTAATTAAAAATAAAAAAAATGTAGAATAATAAAAGAACTACGAAAAAAAAAGCGTTGAATTTTTAGAGTGGTTAAATAACATTGGATCTAGAAATTTAATAATGAGAAAGTTAGAAATTTTGGAAGTTAAAACTTAAAATAAGATTAGTGTAATTAGAAATAAAAAAATTGTAAGATAAAAAAAAACTGCTCAATGAAGACTGCTCAGTGTAATTATACAAGCTTTTTATAAAAAAAAATTCACTTGGAGAGCGGTTATGAACCGCTCTCTTTTTTATTTTGACAGATTGCGGTTCAAAACCGCTCTCCAAGATTTTGCACAAATGATTATGAACCGTTGTCTAAGATTTGATCTTGGACAGCGGTTTTTAACCGCTGTCTTTTTTTTTTTAATAGAACCGCTCTCCAAGGGACCACTTGGAGAGCTATTCGAAAAAAGGGTTGTCCAAGTTGAGCTCTCCAAGCTCAAATGTGTAGTAGTGGTTAATGCAATTATCAACTAAACATCTTCAACATATTTTATCAATGAATTGATATTCTGGATTGTTGCAACTTAAGTATTTTCTCCTAGACAAACAAGAAAGAGTTGACAATATAAGTTTTAGTACCACCTCTTTTCGTACATAGAAAGATATTTGACATACAATTTTTTATACAAAATTGTGTACAGTAGATAGGGTGGGTAAAGATATTTGACATACAATTTTCTATGCAAAATTGTGTTTAGAGTGGGTTTGATTATGTGTATCCAGATGCACCATACACTCATAGTGCATTTTAAAATCATGCAACTTGTTATACTAAAAAATGCAATTTGTTTACACTGAGCCGTGCAACTATTTTTTCATATTAATAGTTGTACGGTTCAGTGTAAACAAGTTGCATATTTCAATATAAAAAGTTGCATGGTTCTAAAATACATTACGAGTGCACGGTGCACCTGAATGAATACAAGACTTAGCCCAATGAATAATATCATTGGACATAACTGGGGATATAATCCAAAATAGTCTCATAACTTTTCACCTTTTTTAAAATAGTCCATAAAAAAAGTTTGACGTACGAAATTTGTTCTATTTTTTTGCAAATTGTACTATTTTTGTCCCAAATCCGTCGAAATTGATAAAACGACGTCATTTTTTGTCATGCATTTCAGCCAAAAATCTCCAAATTAAATGCTCACATGTAAGACACATGACCAAAAACGACGTTGTTTCGTCAACTCTGACGAAAATGATACAATTCGCGTAAATTTGGGATCAATTTCGTACGTCAAGTTTTTTTGGGACCATTTTAAAAAAAAAGTGAAAAGTTATGAAACTATTTTGGATTTTATCCCGAAATAACTGACTAATTAGTAAGAAAATTGGAAGGCTATGAGGTTTTTGACAAAATTTTGCACTTATCCAAAATCTATATCGCTACATATATCTATCATCCAATGTGGGATTACTGGATTCAAGATGAGTTTAATGAAAGTTCATTTGAGTTCGATCGGTTCATTAGAGGTATTATTAAACAGTTTTGAATAAAATCTTATATTTGGTAAATTTGGAGCTCGAGCTCAATCTGTACGAAATTTATAAAACTATCAAAATGCTTTTGATTTGATTAAAGCTCATTTGAGCTCGAGACTTGATGGATTAATTATCAAATAAACAAACATATGTTTTGAAAATTTACAGCATTTTAAATAAATTTAAAAAATGATATTTCCCCATCCCACAATCACTTGCACAATTTCCTTAATTAGACGTCTCAAAAAATTTGTACACCCCGTGAATAGAAAATCCTCCACTTCACCCCATAATATTCATAATATTACACAAAATATAATTACGTTTGGGCCACACATAAACAAAATTTATTTATTTACTTTATACATAATAATTTATAAAATTATCCCTCAAAATTCTACTCATTACTCAATTTTCTTATTTTGTGTGACAATCAAACGGTGCAATTTAATCTGGGACGAAAGGGAATATACATTTCGAATAGGGGATGTATCAAGTAATTCTCGTAGTTCGGTTAAATTATTATTAAACAAAACAAGCTACGAATCAATCATGATTCATTTAAGTTCTAAATATTTACCCAAATGCAGTGTTCATTTGACGAATTCATCCAAATTTCCGTTTCTTACTTTATCAAGTTCGGGTTAAATATTTACCCAAACTGCAGTGTTCATTTGGACCCAAATTTTGAGGACTAGGTTTAAAAAAAAATTAAAATCATGCTAAGAATAACTACAAAAAATCTTCAATTCTTCTTATCATCCTTAATTTTTTCCATTAATCTTCTCCATTATCTTCCATCAAACAATAAAATTCATCGTTAAATGTTTAATTTTTCATCAATATTTTTAAAATATATCTCGCATATAAATATGGAGTGAGGGTGTTTTTTTTAATATTTATATTGCTTCTATAAAAACTAAATTGATATTCATTTACTTGGGCCTCACTTAAGGCCTCATAAAGCACAAACTTTGCTTTATCCAAACCACGTTTGTTTTATTTTGAATATATGTTAGATCAAGTAAAGCACACTTTGCTTTCCTCTTTGGTTTGTTTAATGTTAGATCAAGTTTCTGGGAAGACTTACTGATAGATACATTTTAAGATTTCTCTTAAAAAAAGATACATTTTAAAATTACAACTTACTAATAAGTACAAAATGTTTGCATACATGTAGGTATATTTACACTTTCAGTCTTTCACATACAAGTTTGACTATATATACAATCTTGTTTGTACCTATTAGCAATTTGTATCAAAAATTTGTATCTGGTCTCATATTCTCAGGTACACACATATAAATCTTGATCCAATATAATTATATAAATGAACTAATGTTCTAGACAGAGTCGTTAATATAATGAGAAATTTTAACCCTTTGGTGTAATCTGGACTTTCCAAAACTACCCTCAACATCCAAAGAATCATCATCCGTACAAGAGAAAGAAGCAAAGTCTATATGCCTTTAAGAAATGCTGAAATAAACATTACGTTTGCCATTTCATGCAAACATGAAGTTAATGGTCAAATCACTTTTAACTTAATAGATTTAAAATTGCAACCAACTTCTGAAAGTGCATTCCTTCTTCTCATGGCATCCCGAAGAATATTCAAGTTCATCCTTTACAGCTAGTCGAATATGACTTCAGCAAACTCAGAAGCTTTCTCGAATTCAAGTATTTCGTAAATTAACAATCTTCTGTCTTTTTCTGTGAAATCAGCCAGCACAATCCTCATCAGACATAATTCTACCATATTTGCAAGTAAAAACCTCACAAGCATCAACTCAGTTTCGTCTCCTGCAAAATTCTCGATATCAACTGATTTTACTGAAAGAAAACCACCCATGCTTCCATACTCCACTAATGAATCCTCACTCAGCAACTGGCGAGCTCTCCTTCATTGAATCTATTAAAAAGAAGAAGAAAAAATACTTATAAAATGCGAAAAACAAAGTAAATCATCAAATACATCAAATGTAAAAATTGGCTTATTTACCTTGAGGACAATATTAAGCTGAAAGAGGTTTGGACATCTTGAAACCAAAAACATCAACACTGTAAGATGATCCATGATCGGCCAAATCTCTATTTCCAATCTCGAAATAACATGGAATTCAGTAGGAGTCGCTTGCTTCAACATTTCATGAGCCATTGAGAGATACTGAAGAAAATAAGAAACCAATTACAATTTATTATATGTATAAGGGAAAATAGTTTTTTTAGTCTTGTAAGTTGCCCATTCTTTTTATTTTAGTCCTGTCGACTTTAACAAATTGATAGTCTTGCAACTTTCAGTCTTTCGACATTTTGATCCGGTAACTAGCTATATGATGGTGCCGGATGTTTCACCTAGTTTAGCCAATTACCGGACCAAAATGAGGAAAAATTGTAAGTTAAAGAACTAGTTTCAATTCGTGAAAGTCGTCGAGAGGACTGAAATCAAAATAAGGGTAACTTACAGGACTAAAAAAAAAAATTCCTATATATATTATGCAGTATATAAATTATGGGTGGTGCCAATATTACCTCAATAAGCCAATGGCTTAGCGAAACACAAACAATCTTGAAAAGATCCCTCATCACTTTAATTAGTGGTGGAATCAGCTGATTGGTGCTTCCACTCACCACAAAACCCTCCCGACCAGAAATAACAAATTGCAACCCTCTTAAATGTACATCTAAAGTACTATTCTCTCCATCGTTGTTGATAAATATAAAGTTAGAAAGACGAGGAGATTGAATCTTTAGAACACAGTTATATATACCTGGGAAGCACATTATGAACTCTTCCAGATTCTCAGACGAAATACTAATATCTCTTTTGGTCTCGAGATAACAGTAGAACATGGATACCTTTCTGAGAGCGGGAAGATTTGGGAATAGAACAGCGTCCAACCTCTGCCCAGCTAACATCAAGAACTTCAGCTTTAACTTCCGGAGATTGGGAAGTGCATAATTTTCCGAAGTGAAGACAAGGTCTTCTATAGCCAGCTCTAAGTTTACGAGAGTGCTGCATGAGAACAAATTATTGGGAAGCTCGTTTTCTTTAATTTTCCCGTAAAGAACAAGCTTTTGAACACTATGTATTACGGAAAATCTAACCCACTCAGACTTGATAGGAACTTTACAATCGAAAAGAGGCCATAGCCACAATTCGAGTGTTGTAACATCTGAGTCGTCTTGATAAGCAATAGTTTGGTCTACGAAGTCGACAAAAGAAAGCGGCTTGTTTTTAGTTTCGGGAAACTGAGAGTAATCGAATGAAAGACGGGATACAGAATAAAATGCGCTTCTCAACAATTTGGAGAGTAATCCGACCCTCAAAAGATCAATAGTACTTAAGGCTTCGAAGTTTAAAAAGTGAGACCACCATCTTTACTAATTTGTTGTTTACTTGACGAAGATCCAGATTTGGCGACCTGTTTAGCCATTTATTTCCTGTTTGATAAAAAAACCAATACATCCAGTGTTAGTGAAATCCAAATCAATGTTTTCATTACTTGGTTCAAGATCGGAAGTTCAATCGGTTCAACGTTTTTCTATGTTTAGTTAAAAAACAAAATAAGTATACACCTACAAAAATTTAAATATATATTTTATAACTTTTCATATCATATTTTATAAATTTTGTCCCACCATACATTTATACATCGAAAAAGTGTTTGAATATAAATTTTAAATTTTAAATATCTAATATAAATTAATAATTTAATTTTTTTTTCCAGTTATTTTTGAACTGGTTTGAACGGTTTTGACCTGGTTCAACCGGTTCAAGCCGATTTATTTGTTTTTGATAAAAAACCAATACATTCAAAGTTTTGAAGTGAAATCCAAATATAGAATCCAGAAATGAATTAAGTGATAATGTTTTTTTTTTTTATCGGACATAGTTAGTTGATAGTTGTTAGTAGTTAGTACACCAAGCACCCAAACACTCCACAAATTCACCAAGCCACCTTATAACTCCCATACTCCAATTCGTTCCCAAAGAAAATCGAACTTGGGTCTCCCACTCAATTCGTTCCCAAAGGGAATCGAACCTGGGTCTCCCACTCAATTGAGGAACTCAGTGGTCAGGTGGGCTAAGCCACCTGGTTATTAAGTGATAATATAATCATTAACCTCATTTTATACACTTGAATAAGATTTCTTCATATGATGTTAAGTCGGGATAGAATCCAAAATACGTCCCATAATTTTTCACATTTTTCAAAATAGTCCCAAAAAAGTTTGATGTACGAAGTTGATCCCAATTTTTTCGCGAATTGTACCATTTTCGTCCCAAATCCGCTGGAATTGATGAAACAACATCATTTTTTGTCATGCATTTCAGCCGAAAATCTCCAAATTTGATGCTCATGTAAGGCACATGACGAAAAATGACGTTGTTTCGTCAATTACGGGGAATTTGGGATGAAAATGGTACGATTCGCGTAAAATTAAGACCAATTTCGTACATCAAACTTTTCTGGGACCATTTTGAAAAAGGTCAAAAGTTATGGGACTATTTTGGGTTCTACCCCTGTTAAGTCTAACATGTTCAACAATATGTGAATCGTACTGTAAGATAAAGCAGTACAGTAAACCAGTCACAAGATAAGATATCGGCTTGCATTAATTTCACAATAATAACATGATCAGGGTAACAAGATAAGAATACATACACATTTACATCCTATAATTTCATATATTCGTTTGTAACTGCAAACAATTCACATGCCAAAAAGTTCACCTAATTTAAGTGTTCACGTATAGAAGGAAATAACACATAACATGTCTCTCATCCCTTATACCTTCATTATCTAATGAATTAATTATAAAAGTAAATTTATGGAAGCAAAATATAAGCATTTCATCCTTCTGATTTTTGCGAATGAAAATTTTTGTCCCACACGAGGTTCGAACCTACGTTATCGGGGACTTCTCCCCATCACCACAAGCCTTACCACTTGACTATGCCCTTGGGACTTCATTATTTATTCTTGCACAACGTTAAATATGTGTAAATATGTTATAAGAACCACATATTTGTTCTTGTAGATGTTTCATCACAAGTCACCCACCAAATGATATGCATATCATATTCCCATGGACTGTGTTAATATCAATTTTACCTTGAACAACTAAGACCATAGGTCAAAGTTTTTTCATCACTAGCATAAGTATTTAATTATTGTATCAAATTAAGGTTAGAGTTTTAAGGATAGAGATTTTGATACAATTGAAGAAAAAAAATTAAATTGGAATATTTAATATGCAGTTTTAATTGCATTTTGGTGATGTTACCTAATTGAATTTAATATGTGGTTTTTAATAGAGTCCATGTCCCCTATTTGATTGAATAAGTGTTTTAATTGTTCCATCGTCACTGACTCATCCAAGTCGCCAACATAAAGTGTGGTCAGAGGTTGCACAACCATCTCCACCACCGTCGTCTTCGACATCACTGTCCCAATAATTGATTATTTTCCTCTAATTGATTTCATGTTTATTTTGGTTTTAAATTATCAACTTGGAAATAAAATATAGGGAAGAGATGATTGATGACATCACTGTCCCAATAATTGGAAATATTTAATATGCAATTTTAATTGCATTTTGATACTATATGGTTTAGTTGGTGTTTGTGTCATTACTCTTATTTGAATGCTCTTCTTTTTAATGAAAATGTGTTATAGATGGCTACAATGATATGTTTTACTGTTTAAATGGCATGAGGATGAATAATTTCCATTTATACAACAAAGAGTATTTCACCCAATTTTTTATAAGGTTGAAAGGCTATTAATATTGGGAAAGAAACATGGTCTTATGTGTTTACTTGGTTGACTTTTGCTTGGTTTAGGTACTTGCAAATTTATACCTTCAGATTGATAAAAAAGCGGAGAGGTTAGTTAGATCACTCATAAAGACCATCCCAATTGAATTTTTGTGGTTTTTGATATACAATTTGAGGTCATGATTAAAATTTTAAATTAAAATAAAAATTTGCATCCATTTCATTCACGAAAGCAAAATAGCAAACCTCATTTCATTGTTATATTGTACCTTTAGAATGAGATTAGTGATACTCATGCATGAAGATTAGAGAAAATCATATATGTGTACGCAAGAAAGATTCATACCAATTCAATAAGGTCAAGAGATCCGACAATCAAGAGCTTTTATTGCACACAATGCATGTAAAATGCTCGACAATTTTTCACAAATATATTGGAATTGCAACCGCTCAATATCCTTCTTAATCTCTATTTGGCAACACCCAAAATTAAATTTCATTATATGGAGACTCATAAGCATTTTTACATATGGTCTCCAATGTCTTTTAACATTTTAAATATACAACCATTTAAAGAAGTATCCAAAAGTGCAACAAAGATTAAATTCTTGATTTGAAATTTTCCCATTAATATTAATAGAAGTACATACGAGGTATATGATTAACCTAATCGAAAAGAAAAAACTAAAAGGGTACAAGGAGATGAAGTACGAAGTGTGCCCCCAAGGCAAGACTTTATTTAAGTCCCAAAGGCTTCTATAAGAAACAATCAGCCTTGACGACAAAGACTAGAGAACCAATAGACTTAAGATTGAAGGTTGTTAGCAGTTGTGCCATTATGGAAATGACACGTGGTTGTAGACAGGTAGTGTCAAGCAAGGACTAAAGCATCAGACTGAAAAGGCCCAAAAAGACAGCGGTTACGGTACATTGCATTAAATGCAATATAGCCAGTAAGCAAAAACTCTTTTGGAGGCATGCAAGGAGTAGGGGTTTTCTTCCTCCAGCAGAAAAACACTAAACATAGCATTATAAATAGAGAGAAAAATAGCTGAGAGAGTACACCAAGCACGCAAGCAACCAAGACCACAGTTTGAATCTCTCAAGCAAGCATGAAACTACTCAAGCCTTCCTCACGTGCTGCAGCAGTTCACCAAAGCCTAAGCTATTCAAGTTTAGTGTTGATTCTTAGATAGAGAACCTTGTTTTATTTTTTCACCTACTTTGTGTAGAAACTTCTGAGTTAGCTAGGATCTGAGTGATTTTTCTTGTAAGTAGCGAGGGAACAAGGTGCGTACTCTTGCTTATAAGATTCCACTACTTGAGTGAAATTCTAAGTGAGTTCATGAAATAAGGGAGAACGGTTTCCAGCTAGAGAATATGATTTTTGTTATCTGTAAATCTGAATCTAGTGGATTTGACACCTTAAGTGGGTATAACAAATGATGTAGAAAGATTACCAAAACCTTCAAACCTTAACTACGGAACCAACCAAAGGTCCCTTGTGAAATTGAGGAATGAGGGAATGAGTCCTCGAAATAGGGTAATCAATTGATGCTACAATGAGGGATTTCACATTAACTACACCACAAGCAATTTGAAGGAAATGAGAGCATGTGGTATTTGGTTTGTCAGCACTATAAAATTCAAAATAACAACCAAATTCAAGCAAGTCTCCCCATCCCCACCCCCAATTCTAATTACGTGTTATTTTAAATTTTAATTCTTTTTGCAAATTAGTAGTCATTTTTGCTATAACTTTCAGGTTATCCCTATCCAAAAAAATCTCCTACTCCAACTTAATATTAGTAGTTGTTTCATGCTTTATTTGAAGGTGTTGGTCACATTATTTAGTTGTTTCTTAATTTTGACAAGAAACCCCGTAACGTCACTTAATTTGAATCCGAAAGAGACTCAATAGTTATTAAGAAGAAATGAATTAATGAACATTTTAGATACTCTTAATTGTGATGTAATTTGTAACTAAGGTCCATCTTATATTTGATGACACTAGATATTGTCTTTTCATGAAAACGATTTGTAATCATTAAATTGAAAAAACTAAATTAAACAATACAAATTTGTGTATATTATTAATAAGTTGGTACCTACATATAAAGTAACATATGGTCCCAAACAATGCCCCAGAGCTTAATTTGATAAATTTAGTACGACATTAGAGATACTTCTTTCAAGCAATGTAAAACGAATCACTCTGTGCTTTTGAGGCATCGATCGAATGGGACTGTCCTCCTCATTATGTGACATCCTTGTATCTGGCAGTGTTATACACGAAATTGATGAGACTAAAAAATACTTTTAACAACATTTTGTTACTAAAGATATGGGACGCCCTGAGTATTTTTTAAGAATTGAATTGTTCACAGTAAGTCTAGCATTTCTTTATGCTAGCAGAAGTACGCTACAAACTTACTCAAAGAATGGGATTGCTAAGAATGAAGCTAGTTGAAACTCCTATGGATACCTAGGATGATGGATGGTTCAGAAACTCATCTACTTGACTGTTGTGAGGTCTGACATCTCCTTTGCAGTTGGAGTGGTCAGTGTTTTATGGGTAGGCTCACCTAGCATGCTCGTTGGGATGCTGCAATCAAAATTCTTGAGCATATCAAGAAAGCTCCAGGGAAAGGGTTGTCGTTTAAGGAACATGATCATCTCAAGATTGAAGGTTATTCTGATGCTAACTATGCTAGGTCGAAGATTGACAGACGATCGACTTTTGGATACTGCACTTATGTGGGGGGGAATTTAGTAATCTCGTGGAGTAAGAAACAAAATAGTGTTGCTAAATCTTTTGTTGAGGCTTAGTATAGAGTTATGGCTCATACTGCTACTGAGATGATTTGGGTTAAGAATCTTGTTGAGAAATTGGGGTTCACTTACAATGAACATTTGGTTTATGTATTGTGACAACCAAACGGCTATTCACATCACAAATAATATTGTATTTCATGTGAGGACTAAACATATTGAGCTTGACTGTCACTATATCCGCGAGTGTGTAACAAGCTAGAAAATTGACACTTCGTTTACTTCTTCGTCCAACCAAATTGCTGATGTCTTCACTAAACCATTACGAGAAAAACGTTTCTCAAAACTTTGTGATTAGCTAGAAATGATTTATATATATATGCTCCAGCTTGAGGGGAGTGTTGAGGAGTTTACATATATTCCTTATATATTTAATTTTTCCTTATATCTAGGTTTTCCATAATTGATTAGATTGTAACATAGGTTCTACTCCCAATATATATGGGTGACTCTCTACTTGTTGAGTATATAAAAATATGAATTTCATACCTCTTTGACATTTTTCTTGAACAAAAGCGCAAACACAACCAAAAAATCCATACACAATTCCTAATGAGTGTGCACGCTTGTGCATAAATATGGATGCTAAAGTGAAAATTTAGGCTTTAAGAATGGAGGTGGTTGCATGTGTTTAATTTCTATTCTAACCTATGGTCTTTCCTTTGTTTCACATTACTTCACACTTTGTAGTGCATTTATTAGTTCCTGTTTTAGTACAAATTTATTTGCACTTTATAGCCCAATTACCAAGATATGGTATATATATATCACCCAATGCATTTGAAAAAAAAAATTACTTATTTACAATTTAGATATTTTCAGTTTCAACCATAGAAGATTATCAAGCATAAAATGTGTAAACAGTAAACACTTTATCAAATAAAAAGTCCTATGCATTAAACCAACATTCAACTATATAAGGTTCAAATTTGACACTCATTAATCTCATTTCACTTCTTAAAGTTGGGTATAATGATATAGAACATTTTTAGCATCCAAAACAACTTACCTTATACTTTTAACAACCAAAAGAACTATCATATCATGATTATTAAAACATTTATGCAAATAAATGTCAATTTATTGTATTAGGCATATTTTAAAGAAGCTAGTATTTGAAAATAAGTAATTACCATGAATGATATAAATCAAGTTTCCATTAATTCCTATTATAAAATACATTTAAATTAGTAAAACAAGGATATTGCACATCATATCAGATAGCAGGCTTAGGTCTCACGATCCCCCACCCCCAACAATTTTGTTGACCGTTATTTTCTGTATAAATTATGCCCTTTCAAAAATGTCATGCAACCATTTATGTAATTGTTTTATGTGGGATTTATTAAACAACCACCTAATTTAGCAACAACCAATTTTACATTTCTGGAGGAATATATTTTCTATAATTTAAACACATTCAATTCTAGGCTTTCAAATGATAAAATTTATTGGACTTCACTCATTAATTGGATTAAGCAAGAGAGAATCAAATGAGATTGTTCTATGTATTGACATGAAAAAACTTATAGGTATCAGTAAAAAATATTATAAACTAATAAAAGTATTCAAAACACTGCAAAGGAAAGTGAGAATCAAACGAGATTGTTCATAAGAATTCAAATTACAAAACAAGATATGAAGACAACAACATTGGTTGGATGACATCTGAAAATGAGAGACTGAATAACTTAAGTATCAATCAATCTTCAACAAAAAAAAAAAAAAACTAGAAATAAAAAGGCACCTTTTGCAAACTTGAAGAGTCACGGTAGGGAAAGCAAAGATGGACTAACACATCTTCGAGAAACTTCACCTGGAAAAGTAGCAAGAACCCAGGTACAACCTAATGTATCATGAAGAAAGATTTGCTCAAGACCAAATTAACTACACATAAGTGATTACAAGGAAAATCATATAATGTGAATTGTTATAGTGGGAAGGCAATATAATGTTAAATAACCTAATTAAGCAAAATATGAAATGCAAATAACCGAATTAATGTACCTTCCATATCACTCTAAAATTTAAAAATAATTACTAACTAAGGATCATGCTAATTATTACAGAATCCAAGAGACACTGAATAACATAAGTATCAATCAATCTTCAACAGAAAGTAAAGAAGCTAGAAATAAAAAGACACCTTTTGCAAACTTGAACAGTCACGGTAGGGAAAGCAAAGATGGACTAACACGTCTTGAAGAAACTTCACCAGGAAAAGTAGCAAGAACCCAGACACAACCTAATGTATCATGAAGAAAGATTCGCTCAAGACAAAATTAACCATAAGTGATTACAAGGAAAATAAAATAATGTGAATTACTATAACTGGAAGGCAATATAATGTGAAATAGCCTAATTAAGTAAAATATAAATTGCAAATAACTGAATAAATGTACCTTCCATATCACTCTAAAATTTAAAAATAATTTGTAACTAAGGACCATGCTAATTATTACAGAATCCAAGAGAGACTGAATAACATAAGTATCAATCAATCTTCAACAGAAAGTAAAGAAGCTAGAAATAAAAAGGCTTCTTTTGCACACTTGAGCAGTCACGGTAGGGAAAGCAAAGATGGACTAACACGTCTTGAAGAAACTTCACCAGGAAAAGTAGCAAGAACCCATGTACAATCTAATGTATCATGAAGAAAGATTCGCTCAAGACAAAATTAACCATAAGTGATTACAAGGAAAATCATATAATGTGAATTGCTATAACTGGAAGACAATATAATGTTAAATAACCTAATTAAGCATAATATAAAATGCAAATGACCGAATTAATGTACCTTCTATATCACTCTAAAATTTAAAAATAATTATTAACTAAGGACCATGCTAATTATTACAGAATCCAAGAGAGATTGAATAACATAAGTATCAATCAATCTTCAACAGAAAATAAAGAAGCTAGAAATAAAAAGGCTTCTTTTGCAAACTTGAACAGTCACGGTAGGGAAAGCAAAGATGAACTAACACGTCTTGAAGAAACTTCACCAGGAAAAGTAGAAATAACCCAGTTACAATCTAATGTATCATGAAGAAAGATTCGCTCAAGATAAAATTAATCATAATTGATTACAAGGAAAATCATATAATGTGAATTGCTATAACGGGAAGACAATATAATGTTAAATAACCTAATTAAGCAAAATATAAAATGCAAATAATTGAATTAATGTACCTTCCATATCATTCTAAAATTTAAAAATAATTAGTAAATAAGGACCATGCTAATTATTACCGAGTTCAAGAAAAGACTGTGCAACCTTCCCCCCCCCCCCCCACAATTTTTTTTTACGAAGTTACCCCTCTTTGTTTTTTTACAAAAATACCCCTCTCAAAAAAAAAAAATACCTTCTAATTCCCTACAAACACCCCCCCCCCCAAATTTTTTTTTACTAAAATACCCCTCTTAGAAAAAACCCTAGCTTCTCCATCCCCTCCTTCATTCCCCACTGCCGCCCACCCTAAGACAGCAACAACAGCTCTCCTGCCATGTGCCGCTCGCCTTGTCAGCTCTCTAAAATTTAAACTTTTAACCCAATCCAAGAAAATCCATATACTGTCCATTGCTATAACAGTAAGCATATAATGCAAATAACCAAATTGAGCAAAGCATATAATGCAAATAATCAAGACGATTGAATGTACCTTCCTTATAACTCTAAAACCTTACAATAACAAGTAACCAAGGACCACTGTAATTATTACAAAATCAAATAGGAAAAGATTGTTTTGAATTACTTTAATTTTGTTCTAGCTATTGTGCCCAAACTTCCTCTGAATATCCAATTAGGTAAATACAAAAATAAATGTGAAGAGATTGTAGCGTACGCAAGCTACTGAAATAGATCAGATATTTTAGTATATTCTTTGTAAGGTAAACAATAATGGAGAATAGGAAGGAAGAAGAAGATAAAACAGAATAAAGAGCGAAGAGAAGAGAGAGAAATGAGAGAGAATATTTGGGGCACAACTTTCTGATACATTTATTTCATCGGTACCCCTCTTTGTAACAGCTGGAGGGACCAAAAGTTTTTAGTACAAATACAATAACACAAGGGGCTGAAATGAAATACGTAACTAATTGCAAGCTTAAAATGTAAATAAATAAACTTAAAAGATAGCAAATAATCAGCGGACACGTGTAGGGCTTGATGTAAAGTTGACCATTTAAACAATGTTCGATTGTAGATCAATCCCAGTCTTTTCTTCGAACGTAAACTCATCTGGTACAACATTGGAAGCTTCTCCCTTTACCCTTACCTTCTTCTTCTTCTTCTTCTCCATAGCCATTTCTTCTCCAACCACGATGCAAACTTCTTCATCAAAGAGCCTCGAATTGGAATCATTTTCGTTCACCTTTAATGGTTGTTGGCTCTGTTCTGTGTCTATGATGATACTCCCGCGGGGAGAAATTCTTGTCCCAAGGATACAAATGAGGAAAGTGTTTCTGAATGATTTTCTTATCTTCCCACCCAAAGACATCAGCAGCAGTTCTTCCCTTCCTCTCGCCCCCACCTCATACCTCAACTCTCTTCCAGAAGCACCATTCTTCCCTTCCCTCTCTTCTCCTCACTTAGCCGTTCAACCAAAGTGGTCAAACATCCATTTAATTGTTCAGACAAGGTGACCAAACACCCATAACATTATTTGAACCCATTTTTTTCCTTTATATAAATATGATACCTTGATTAGGTGTCGTAATTGCTTGTATTTATGTGATTTTGATGCTCAATTTGATAGGAGTTTATTATGTTTTCATTGCACCAATTTCACTTAATTGTGCCTAAATATGGAGAAATGTTGTCTTTTGTTTTTTGTGTAGGAAACAAGTGTAAACGAGCAAGAATGAATTAAAAACTGCTTTGATCTAGAAAGAGGTTTGAGAAGAGGGTTGAACCACATGAAGCTCCTTGAAAAAATACAATCGCAACAAAAAAAGAATCAACTAAATCTGAAGTCGAGAGCTCAAGTTATGAGCGAAACAAAAACGACGCACAACAGCAAACACCAACTCCGCCCAATTCGAGGGAATTAAGATCAGCCAGCCCATTACCATTTAATTCATGAAAAGGTGGCCCAAGTTTCCAGGCCTATTAGTCGGCCCATTTCAATTAAAAAGGAGCCATGATGAATAGAAAATGGGTTGCCTATTTGCTTGTCATTTCAGCGGCCAAAATAATGGAAAGCAAGCAGGGTCCCTTTGTACGCATGTCAACACCGAAATAGAAAAAGCAATTGGGGCTTTTTAATTTTATGATGCAACCCATTTTGGCAGCCAATTTTCAACGTTCAAGTCAAGAATCAAGAGTTGCTAGTTCTTTTTTTTTTTTTTTTAATTGGAACAACACTTCAGCAACTTAAAGAAAAGCAGATTGACGGCATTAAAGAAAATAATTCAGCAGTAGGAAATTAAGTAGCGCAGCAGTAGCATTTTATTAGAGGCAACAGTAGCAAAGTTTTAGAATGAAGGGTTTTAGAAGGATTTTAGGGTTCCTCCTCCTTCACACACACAAAAACACCAATAGGTAGATTTGTTACTTTCTAGAATAGAATTTCTTTGTCTTCAAGAGCTAAGACAAGATTCTAAGGTATAATCACTCTTTTAGGTTTCTTCTATCTCTTTTAATTGCTTTCTTTGATTTAATTGCAATGTTTATCGATTTATGTTTTCTATTTTTTATGGGTTTGACAAGAATCATGATTGACTAATTTTCTTTGTGTTTACGTGTTTTGAATTGTGATGATGATTGTTTAATTGCTTTGATTATGGTTGTTTATCTCTATTGATGGTGATCCTTAGTTTATCGCAATGAGAGTTTGGTAGACGGGATTAGACGTATGTGTATTGGTTTAATTCACCGGATTTGAGTTAATTATGCTCTATTGCAACGAGAGTTCGATAGAAACATAAGAACCCCTCTAATTTAAGCGAATAGCACATAGGAGAATTAAACTTAGTATACAAGTGGGAAAACATGGGGACGGAGTAGTTAGATAATTAGAGTGTCTCATGGGGGTGTAAGTGAGCCTAATCGAGTCGAATAGTGTCAAATTCGAACTCGACTCTATCAAAAAACTCAAACCTTGAAATTCGATCTGAGCTCGAAATACTCGAGCTCGATCGATACCTTACATAACATTAATGAGATATTACTTGTAAAAATGGTATAGAGAAAATAGTAAAATAATGGGAGCTCAAGCTCATGAATCAGATGAACCTTTTATTACTACTTCCGTCCCAGATCAGTTTTCACGGTTGATTTTTACACGCGTTTTTGCGAGCGAGTTTTGTATTAGTAATTGAAATGATAAAGTGACTTTTAAGGAGGGGTATGATAGATAACCTCTCATACCCCTCCTTAAAAGTCACTTTATCATTTCAATTACTAATACAAAACTCGCTCGCAAAAACACCTGTAAAAATCAACTGTGAAAACTGATTTGGGACGGAGGGAGTACTATGTTTCTTTTCGAGTCGAGCACGAGCGGATTGTAGGCCGATTCAATTTGCTTAATCCCTTAAATGCCTCACAAGCTCCCAAAGACTTACCAGCTTACTTGAGAGGCAACAAATTGGCGGTTGATGCTAAATAGGAATGGCAATTTGCCCTGCCCCGCGGTGATCCGCCCCGGCCCGATCGAAGCGGTTATTTTGCCTAACTTTCGGTTTTGGTTCGTTTCGGAGAAAATCGTTAAAATTTAAATCGGAGACGGGGCGGGGACGGTATTTATATACCCCGCCCTGCCCCGCCTCGATACATATTATATAAATATTTTTTTATGTTTGTGTATCTATATATCATCACTATATATATTTAAATGGGAGGTGTTAAATGGACAAATTCTGCCCAGGACAGAATCATTAAAAAGTATTTGCCCTCAATCAAGCCCACCAAGAATCTGCCTTCAATCCAGTCCACCAAGTCTAAAATAGTCTTTTCTGTTCAAGACATAATTTGTCCACCAAGAATTACCCTATTTAAATATTGGTTTTATTATTTATATTTTTTTTAAAATTATTTTATACAAAATAATTTTATAAAATAATTGGTTCTCCATGATTTTTAGAGAGATAAAATAATTATGATAATAAAAAATAAAAATTAAATATAATAGTTTTCGGGTCGTATTTGGGGATACCTGAAAACATTAGGGGCAGGGATGGGGACTAAGAAAAATTTCCCTTCGGGGTCCGGGTCGATTTTTGGGACGAAAATTCCCTGTCGGGGCAAGGGCCAGGAGAGGCATAAACTCGCCCCGCCCGTTGCCACTCCTAAATTGCTAAAAAGAATTATGTGGTTGCATGTAATAATATTTTACAACCCTTCCACCATGTTAATTTTTGTTTTATTCGTTGAAGTGCCAATACAATAACACATTTTATTGCTAAGGTCTTTCAGTCGTTTTTGAGTTCTTATAATTGGGTCGATTCAGTTGAGCCTTCAATATTTGTGGATGCTTTTTCATTGGCATTTTGTTCCTCTTGAAATAATTAATCTCTCTTTGGTTTTAACATAAGGTTCAAAGTTTTGAATTTCATTCAATTCTCCGTTCATTAAATAAAGGATATATAAACATGCATGCCGATTAGTGTCATCATCTGGATGGCTCTTTGCTAAGTTCCAATCAAAACTCGGATTATGAATTATAAAAGTCTTCAAGTGGGGTTATTTATTAATTCTTTAAAATTTAACCTGTTACTTGACGTGGATGGTTAATTATGTGGCAACATATATCAACTTGTTTTGTAATGTCGAAAAGATTGAAAACTTATCTTCATAGCAAGTAGGGAACCCAATATAATTAGTCTCACTAATTATAAATCATAAACAACTATTGAAAAATTCTTGGGGGTGCAGTTGTGATATTGATCAGAATTTAAATTTATTAATCTAACTAACGCATGCTTATCCACAAATTCCATTTGAATATTTCTTAATCAATTGACTAGTTTTTAGCAAAGTATATGGTGAACAAGTTTCACGGTGAAACTGGATAAGAAGTGTGACTTATATTACTAAAAAGTGTGACTTTTTATTATAAAGGGTGTGATTTTTTACTATAAAGAGTATTATTCATAAAAGTGAAAGGTGTGATTTATATTATAGTAGAGGGTATCGTAGTGATAACTGAAGGGTGTGACTTATATTACTAAAGAGTATGCCTATGAAAAAAAAACAAGTTTCACGGTGAACAAGTTTCATACATACTAACTCTTAGTTTTAACCATCTTTATGTAAGATGTTCTCACAAGAGAATATTTCATAAAGGAAGCATTACATTAAGGATCCAAGTTAAATATTCTGTTGCTGTACATGTATTATATCTTACAAAGTCCAATTTACTTTGATAAAATATTATAATTTTGGAGGGAATTAAACCAAAATAATCTCATAATTTTACATCTTTATTGAAATTATCGCCTAATTATCAACTTTTTTTAATTTAATCTCATATGTATTCAATTTGATCCAATCTAGTTCCAAATCACCGGAGTTCGCTCAAAATTGTCCAAAATGATGTAGTTTTGGGCATGTGTTCTACACGCGTCCCCAATTTTTACCGGAATATGTAAAATACGTGTCCAAAACGACGTCGTTTTGGACAATTTTGAGGAAACTCCGGCGATTTAAGACTAAATTGGATCAAATTGAATACATGTGGGTTTAAATTGGAAAAGTTAATAATTATGAGATCATTTCAATAAAAGTGCAAAGTTATATGACGATTTTAGTTTAAATCCCTAATTATGTATGAGTTTAATTTGCAAATTTACAATATTTTGAAATTAAATTTACTCAAAATAGAGGACTTGTTTAGAACACTATTCATATGTCTCTACAGTTTTCGAATAATTGGAGAATCCACAACTATCTGCGTAAATTATGATCACCCTAGCAGTATTCAAATTACTAAACAAAATTACGTGGTTCGGATAAATTAATAAACCACCCCATAGTTGGGGTAAATTATGAAACGAACCCTCTAATTCAAATATCAAATGAACGTTGCAGTTTGGGTAAATATTCAGCACTCTGTGGGTAATTTGGACAAACCTCGTGATTGTTTCGTAGCTTATCCGAATTATGACGTGTGTTCAAAATTAACCATTCGGGCCGAGTGAACCATGAATCACTTGAATCGGGTTCAGGCCGGGCCCCAAAAAAATGAATTAAAATCCAATTGCACCAAATCAAGTCTATCTTTGTGGGACGGACCGGGATAATTTGCCTTTAAATATAGTAACTGACTTATTTTTGTGGGACGGATGCAAATAGAAAACAAGTCTATCTTTGTGGGACAGGTGGAGTATCTTCAAAAGCTCTTTTATGCAACAAGTGCACCGTACACTCCATAATGTATTTTAAAAACATGTAATTTGTTACATTGAAACGTGCAATTATATTTATGAACACAAGTTACACGATTCAGTATAACAAATCGTAAAATTCTATGCAACAAATTACAAATTTCTAAAATGTACTATAAAATGTGCACCTGACACGCAGAAGAGCCACTCATCTTTTAATCATTAAAAAAATTTATCTTGATTTGAATAATGAATGAGATGGCAAAATAATTGTGTGCTTAAATGAATAATACTCTATCTTCTAGCTAAGTTGTGTCAATCAATATCGGAGGATTGATTGCCCCTTGCACGAAAATTATATCATATTTATTCTTCTAAAGCTCAAGCGTGTTTGGTATGGTAGTAGTACAATTTAACAAACCTATGTGTTTATTAGTATTAATATTATATATATACGCACACAATATACAAAAAGAGTTCAGTTTGACTCACTCACGACATATTCTTGTGTGAACTATTAATGGGTTGTAGTGCATTTCATAGTATATTTTTATAAATTTATTGTATTAAAATATATAATTTTTTATATAGAGATGTTCAATTTATGTTCGTAAAATAAATTATGCATTTCAGTATAAATAAAGTGTATATTTTAGTACAATAAATTATATATTTAAAAAATACACTATGTAGTGCACGGTACCAATAAAATATCAGGGCAAAGTATCTTGTGCAGTTTATTCAGATAAAACTGGTTTTTTTTTAATTGTATGATATGTTTCACTAAATTGTAATACTTATTTTTATTAAATAATATTACTTATTTTTACTAAATCTTATGAGTTTTTTTCTTTGAACAGTATTCCCAATTTTATACTATGAAACAATTTACACGTTTTAGTAAAATATGTGATATTATTTTTAGTGAAAATAAGTAATACAATTTAATGCATACATGATTTTTGAAATGTAACAAATTTATATAACACCCTGCACAAGTAAAGCCATTGATTTTTTATTATAAAGAAAAAGTGAATTAAACGATGGGAACAAAGTTTTAGCATCATTTGTTGCAGATTTTTTGTTATTTTCTATTGCCAATATTATCATATAAGTTGCATAAATATAGTACTCCATGGATTGTTAATTTAAGACGAAATTTAGTATTATGAGAGAGTAGTTGATCAAAGACTTGAAAAGACTAATCTAGTAATTAAAACTTGAACTGTGTGGGTTAAATTTTAATTCCTTGGCCAATTTCAAACTCATCCGGTTAGTGGGAGATCCAGATTCGATTCCCTTTGGGAACAAATTGGAGTATGTGAGTTATAAGGTGGCTTGGTGAATTTGTGAAGTGTTTGGGTGCTTGATGTAACTAACTAACAACTAACTTTGTTCGATAAAAAAAAAATAATTAAAACTTGATTAATTGGCGTCCAGCTTGCACTCGTTTTTTTTGTCAAGTTGGAACTGCACTTTCGCCTAACTATCCAATAAAACCTTTGTTGGGCCACCTGTTCTAATTTTATCTAACATCTTCAGACTCTTTTTTGTTAAGTGGATAGTGATAATTATTTTGAAGAAACTACTAAAAGCAAGCATTATTAATTTTTTTTACTTGCATTGGTATATTAATTTTGTCACGTTTAGGTTCTCAATTGGTGCAAAAAGCAAGAGGACCAAATAGTGGTAGTGCCATTAGAATTGTAAATGAG
Source organism: Stenogyne calaminthoides (assembly GCA_037126765.1). Lineage (NCBI taxonomy): Eukaryota > Viridiplantae > Streptophyta > Magnoliopsida > Lamiales > Lamiaceae > Stenogyne > Stenogyne calaminthoides. The sequence continues at coordinate 11,102,210 of JBBCBC010000020.1, forward strand.
TTGAGCATACAATTAAAAACACAAATGTCCTTTTAGTTCGAATTCGATAATCTCCAAACTCCCGTATATATACATCAATTACAGTATTTAATAGAAGCAGACAGCTTGCAGCCTATATGATAAACTCTTTGTTGTTTGTTTAGAAGAAAATAGCAAGTTGCAACAACCCATCCAATGATATACAGCTGCAATATCTATCTTATTTAGGTCTTAAAAATCAAACCCAATCATCATCAATTGCATAGTAACATCCTCACAGCTGTGTGATATGCTCCTATGGATGGTTCCATCCCAACCACCCCCCCAAAAAAAAAGAAAAAAGAAAAAAAACATAACCATGATTAAAATGGCCGATTTTCTTGATAGATTTCTCACAATCCATATATCCCTCGATAACAAATACTCTCCCTCCTAACTCAATTTAACATTTGCTAAAAAGGTTCATCTCAAATTCAATTGAACAATTTTTTAAATAGTAATAAAACAACCTTTTTTTTTTCTTTTATCTATATCCTTCAAACACCTCAATATTACACCAAATGTCATTACTTTTTCAACACTAAAATCAATTTTATCTCGTTTAATTTACACAAATACCACTATTTTTACCACTTAACTCCCACCAAAACGCAATTTTATCCCTTTTAATAATAATACAATTTTTTTTCTTAAAACTCTTTTGCATATTAAATGTTGAATCAAATTAGAGAGGGGGAGAGTATTTTTATCAATAGTCCATTCTCAACAAGTCAACAAAATATCCCTTCACTTAATTCCTTTTCTACACGCATGCTTCCATGCATTCTTACCCACTCATCCTCATTATCTAAATTGCATTATTCTCACTCCTATATAAACTCTTAATTCCCCTGTTTCATGCAACCCCTCCCAAACTAGTACTAATTTGTGATCATCTCAGATCATGAGGAATATGCTGGTGGTGTTTTTTGTGTTACTAGGCTTTGTTGGGACTAGCTTTGGTGGTAATTTCAACCAAGATTTCGATATCACGTGGGGCGAGGGGAGAGCGAAAATACTCGACAACGGGAAGCTTCTCACGCTTTCCTTGGACAAGAATTCTGGTTCTGGATTTAGGTCCAAAAAACAGTACTTGTTTGGAAAAATTGACATGCAGATAAAGCTTGTACCTGGTAATTCTGCTGGCACAGTTACTGCATACTATGTAAGCCTCTCTAGTGGTATTAGTTGTTTTACTAAAAGGTATTAGTTGGTCAAAATTAGTCTATCTCTCTCTGTCTCTCTCTCTCTAAAATATGGTATTAGTTGTAATACTAAAATATATTAGTTGGTCAATATTTATTTCTCTCTCAAATGGTATTAGTTGTTCTACTAAAAGGTATTAATTGATCAATATTAATGTTTTCATTGAATTGAAGAGTACCAATCACTGTGCATAACATCTTGTTAATCTGTTTTCCTGCAGTTATCTTCTATAGGATCGAATCACGATGAAATCGACTTCGAGTTTCTTGGTAACCTTAGCGGGGATCCTTATATTCTTCACACCAACGTATTCACACAAGGCAAAGGTAACAGAGAGCAGCAGTTCTATCTCTGGTTCGACCCCACAAAAGCCTTCCACACCTATTCTATCCTATGGAACCCTCAAACCATCATGTAATTTTTTTTAACAGTATTAGTGTTTTCACTGAACAGTATTACTTGTTTCCACTATTGAAACTGTAACTAATGCTTCGTATATATGCGCAGATTCTCGGTAGACGGGACTCCCATCAGACAATTCAAGAATCAAGAATCCAAAGGGATAGCATACCCAAAAAACCAGCCAATGTGGATTTTCTCGAGCCTGTGGGACGCAGAAGATTGGGCGACGAGAGGAGGGCTCGTAAAAACTGACTGGTCACAGGCGCCTTTCACGGCGTCTTACGCCAACTTCAACACCCTTGACAAGAGCTCGTCTGCAAGTTCGTGGTACTCGGAGTCACTGGATAATACAGGGCAAGAAAGAATAAAATGGGTGCAAAAGAACTACATGATTTACAACTATTGCACCGATTCTAAGAGATTTCCACAAGGATTTCCAACAGAATGTTCCAATGCATGATAGATACTGATTGTACATATATATGTGTGTAAACTTGTCCGTCTATTCTTTAATAATGTGTTGAATGATCATCAAGGATTGTATGGTGAGAAGTTGGTAATATAAATCGATATGAAAATATATACAAATTGCAAAAACTTAAATACGACACTTTCTTATAAACTGAAGTCAAATGTCTCGGCGAATTTTTTTTTATATATATTGTCAAGAATGATAATTGTAATTTTCATTTGTTCATATAATTATTGGGTTACAAATATATATGCGCATAAAGATATTATCATAAAAGTGATGCTTTTTTTTGGATTATTCAAGCACGAAGACTTTCATATATGTTTTTTATTTTGTAATAAAAGAGAATTTTAGAATTGTCTAGAAAATAGATAATATAAAAAATGTTCTGAATGGAATAGTTAGGGAAAAATCAGAGGTTGAATCATGACCTCACATTAAGTAAATATTGGCCGACTTAGTTCTTTAAGTATAGAATGAGTATATTTGTAATGTACTAAGAAATGGAACAAATAAAACAGAGTATGGACAATTTGTTTTCCCCAAAAAAATGGATAAAAAATAAATTTCCACCCTTTCAAGTGTTTATTATTGTTGATGTTTTTTCCTCCTGTCCGAAAATTCATGCTCCTTTTTTTCCATTTTGGCTGGATAACCCCTCCTCTGATGCATTTCTAATACCAAAAAAATATCCCTATAAATGCATCCTAACAAATATTTAAAATATATCACATATTCAAGTAAATTATATTGCATAATTTCATGTCTCAAATTCTGTAGCCACTACACAAAAAGGCTCTTATTTTACTTACTCTATCCAATTAGCACTATTTTCCAAATCATTTTCACCTAATATAATATTCTCCCACATATCTATGTCACCAAAAATGTGCTTCTGTTGAATATTTTGTTCTTTGGTAAATAAGTTGTGTCTATCTCGATGTGTTGAATCTAATTTTCGTTGAATCTATTTTTTTTAATCATTCTCGATCACGGCAAAAATTGATTATGTTTGTGTTTTGAAAATCCATACAAAATTACTTTTTTTATGATTATTTCTTTGTACGGAGGTATGTGGACCGATTCATTGAATCCAAACACATGACTGACTACTTTTTCATGATTATCTCTTTTTACTGAGGTGCCCTTGAATCCAAATGTCTATAGGTTATTAAATCACAAGTTACATGACTACTTTTTTATGATCAACTCGTTGTGCCGAGGTGCCTTGAATTTGAGTGCATGGCGTATGGATTGTTAAATCACAACTTTTTGCCGTTGCGATTCATAATTTCTTAAATAGTGACTGACTCGAACTCATAATCTTACAACATATGTAATGATACTCTAATCACTTGGCCTATTCAACTTCGTCAAATTGTGTCCATTTATAATTTCTAATATGAGATAGTATTGGGTGGGATGGTTTCATATATGAGAAAGAGTTTCATTTTGAAATTTATATCTTACTTTACTTATATATGTGATAGGAACTCGTGACGCTTGTGCAAATTTTTTGCATATATGTTTAAAATAAAATCTAAATCGTAAAAAATGTTGATGACATTCATAATCTTGTGTGATTTTACTGCATTAAACATTACGGTGGCCTTTGTTCAAATTTTTCGATGAATAAGAATAAAATTTTCTTTTTTTTCTCTACGATCACGAATATTTTAGAGGAATAATTGTTCCTATGGTGGTTAATTATTAATTTTGTGCTCTAATTTTGGAGAAAATGAGAGAAAAAAGGATTGTTTGTTGTGTTGTTGCCATGATTGGAGAGAAACGGTTTTAGGAGGAAAGATACCTTAGAAGGAAAAGTAATGTTATGATCATTTTTTGTTCTAATCAACCACCAAAATTACTATATATACTAAGAAAATTTCCAACCAAGTACCCTTAGCAACTGAAATGAAAAACGGTGAAGTACCCCATTATCAAGAATAAGGTGGGTATTTTTGTGGGTTAATTTCATAATAATTTAAAATAAAATCTAAACCGTCAAATGCTAATAACATTCAAAATTTTGTGTGATTTTACTGCATTAGTGACGCTTGGTTCAAATTTTTTAACTGGATTAAGATTAAAATTTATTTTCCTTCTACACTCGCGAATATTTTGAAGAAATAATTGTTTTCATGGTGGTTATTGTTGGGATTGTTGAACCTTGAGTGAAACGGGGATGCAGTGCGCGGGAGGCGCTCGACCTGTGCTCGTGGTCGAGCACTTAAGTTCGGTCGAACACCCCCCCATGTAGCGCGTACTAGGCGCTCGACCAAGACATGAGGTCGAGCACTTCCGCTAGACCAAGGCCCGTGGTCGAGCGGTTCCGAAGGCCTGTGCGCGAATTTTAGGGTTTTGGCTCAGTCTCATATTTAAACACTTTTGACTTATTGTATTTGTACATCACCAAAAATATAGTAGATCTCCTGGCTTGGTAGTGCCCCCAGACGTAGTCATTCCTGACGAACTGGGTAACCAAATTTGTGTTCCTTAATTCTTGTTTCTATTATTTTCTCCATAATTGCTGCTTTAAATCCTAACAACTGGTATCAGAGCATCGGGTTCAAGGGATCTGGTGGGAGCAATTATGATGGCTGGAGGGAAATCTCCTGTTGAGAAGTTTGATGGAACGGATTTCGGATTCTGAAAATTGCAGATCGAGGATTACATGTACGGTAAAGATCTGTATCAACCTTTAAGTTCAAAGCCTGAAGATATGGAGGACGATGAGTGGAAGTTGCTGGACAGGAAGGCGATGAGTGTGGTTCGTCTGTCGTTATCCAGGAACGACATCCTCCATACGGTGAAAGCAAAAACCACAAAGGAGATGCTGGAGATTTTGACTGAGATGTATGAAAAGCCGTCTGCAGCGAACAAGGTTCATCTGATGCGGAGGTTATTCAACTTGAGGATGGCAGAGGATACTGTGGTAGCCAATCATCTAAACGAGTTCAATATGGCGATAGCCCAATTGAGCTTGGTTGAGATTGATTTTGATGATGAGGTTCAAGCCCTAATTTTGTTATCTTCTTTACCAGAAAGTTGGAGTGGGATGGTAACGGCTGTTAGTGCTTCAGCAGGTAAAGTGAAACTTAAATTTGATGAGGTTAGAGATCTGATCATGAGCGAAGAAATTCGGAGGAAAGAATTGGGTGTGGCCACAGGATCAGCCTTGAGTGCTGGAAACAGAGGCAGATCTGAATCCAAATGGAAGCCAAATCGAGATAGATCAAAGTCAAGGGGCAAAGATAAGTCCAAGAAGGACAAGAGTCAAGTTGAGTGCTACAATTGTCATGAACTTGGTCATTACAAAAGGGAGTGCAAGGCACCAGCAAAGGCACAAGGGAATGCACCAAAGAAGAATGACAACTCAGCAAACGCCGCCACTGATGAGGGCTCAGATGCATTAATCTTGAGTGTAAGCAGTCCATTAGAATCGTGGGTGTTAGATTCTGGAGCATCGTTTCCTTCGTGCAGCAGTGCTGACGTGATGGAGAAGTACACTTCCGGGAACTTTGGGAAGGTTTATCTAGCTGATGATGAGCCTCTGGAAATCAAAGGGAATGGGGGTGTTCAGATCAAGACACCAAATGGAACTGTTTTGCAGTTGAAAGATGTGAGACATATTCCTGGATTGAAGAGGAATTTAATTTCAGTGGGGCAGCTTGATGATGAGGATTACAAGGTGATCTTTGGTTGCAACATGTGGAAGATATCCAAAGGTGCCATGGTAGTGGCTCGAGGCAATAAGGAGGGAACGTTGTACATGACAGGCAACACCCGGGACAACATTGCTCTTGCAAGTGAAAAAGGGAATGCAGATTTGTGGCATTGTCGTCTTGGCCACATGAGTGAGAAGGGGATGAAAGTTATGTGTTCAAAGGGCAAACTGCCAGACCTCAAGACAGTTGACATCGGGTTATGTGAGGACTGTGTATTCGGAAAACAGAAAAGGGTGAGTTTTTCGAAGGGAGGCAGAACCTTGAAGAAGCAGAAGTTGGAGTTAGTCCACAGTGACTTGTGGGGTCCAGCACCAGTGACATCCCTTGGTGGAGCATCATATTACATGACTTTCATTGATGACTCTACGAGGAAGGTATGGGTTTAGTTTTCTGAAAAATAAGTCTGATGCCTTTAATGCTTTCAGGAAGTGGAAGGCCCTTGTAGAAACTGAGACGGGTATCAAAGTGAAGTGTTTGAGATCTGATAATGGTGGAGAGTACGAGCTCCATGAGTTCAAAGAATTTTGTGAGGTGAATGGAATTCGAATGGAGAAAATCGTGAGAGGAACCCCCCAGAAGAACGGTGTGGCAGAACGTATGAACAGAACGCTATGTGAACGTGCTAGAAGTATGAGATTGAAGTGTGGGCTGCCAAAGATGTTTTGGGCAGAAGCAGTTAACACTGCACCTTACTTGATAAACAGTGGACCCTCAACTCCCTTGGAAAATGGCATACCAGAGGAGGCATGGTCGGGTAAGGAGGTAAATTTGTCTTTTCTTCAAGTATTTGGGTGTGTTTCATATGTTCATATTGATGTTAATAGTAGAAGTAAATTGGATGTTAAATATGTTAAGTGTGCATTTATTAGATATGGTGGTGATGAATTTGGCTATCGATTTTGGGATGAGTAAAATTAAAAGATAATTCGTAGTCTAGATGTCATATTTAATTAGCAGGTGTTGTACAAAGACAGGTCGGGGATATCCAAAGAAGGTGGTTCTGAGACTCAGGTTGTGGAGTTAGACATTTCGAACTCAGGTGGGAGCAAGGAGGTTCTAGATGATCAGGAGATTATTGAGGGAGAACCAAGTACACCACCACCAACAATTCCGCTGCGGAGATCCATGAGAGAGCATAGATCTCCTGATAGGTATTCACCTTCTCTTCATTATTTATTGTTGATTGATGGTGGTGAACCTGAATGTTATGCAGAGGCTACACGTAATGAGCAGGTGAGCAAGTGAAAACTTGTGATGGATGATGAGATGAATTCGTTGATGACCAATGGAACCTGGGAACTAGTTGAGCACCCTAAGGGCAAGAAGTCACTGCATAATAAGTGGGTTTACAGAATCAAAGACGAGGCTGATGGAAGCAAACATTACAAGGCAAGACTGGTTGTGAAGGGGTTTCAGCAGTGTTGCGTCTTTCACTAAAATGCGACTTAATAAGTGGGCTTCATTTTTATTTCTTCTTTGGTTTTTAGTATGAGTCAGTATTGGGCCGAGTATACTTTCGGCCCAATGTGAATAAATCCTGGAATGTATCTCCTCCTTACACCTGTCTCCGATCCTGCGGCCATCGCGATTGATACCCTGTCACCATAACTGAATTCCGGTGTGATGCATATTATAGCGAATAATTAGAAGGAGGGAGGGGGTCGTTGAGTGAGGTAATTCTTTGTGTTTTCGTCTCTTTTCCATTCCAATCTTAATCACGCATCAATTCTTACGGATTCCATGAAATTGCAGATATTGATTATACCATATCATGCAAACCACTGGAATGGAAGTCTATATCGAGTGTTGATGTGAGTCTCACGATATATATATCACCCATAATTATCCAGAAATATGTTACTTATAGCTTTCCTTCTTCAGGCGTTCGTGAATCGGAAGCTTACCCAAGGTTGAGAGCGATCTTTGGTCGTTATTTGATATTTTCTATATATTGAGTCATTTCCAGTAGCTAATACTTCCGCTATTTAGTAGTAATATTGTTGAACTTTGAGAGTGATACTGTTGAGCATTGCTAGTATCACTCTGTTATTTGGTAATATTGAGTACGGGGACATTACAAGCAGAAACATGGTATTGATTATACTGATGTTTTTACTCCAGTTGTGAAGTTAACTACCATTCGGTTAGTTCTGAGTTTGGTGACTGCAGAGAACTTGGTGTTAGAACAGATGGATGTGAAAACAGTCTTTCTTCATGGTGACTTAGATGAGGACATCTACATGAAGCAACCGGAAAGATACTTGTCAAAGAGGAATAGTGAGCTTGTTTGTAAATTGAAGAAGAGCTTGTATGGTTTGAAACAAGCTCCATTACAGTGGTACAAAAGTTTGATGGGTTCATGCACGAGATTGAGATCAATAGGTGTGAAGCTGACCATTGTTGTTACTTCAAGAGGTATAATGGTGGTTATATCATTTTGCTATTATATGTTGATGACATGTTGATAGCAGACTCTAGTGCTCGGGAAGTGAGCAAGTTGAAGAAGAAGTTGTCTGATAGGTTTGCTATGAAGGACCTTGGAGAGACCAAGCAAATCTTACGTATGCGAATCGATCGTGATAAGGTGGCAGGAAAGTTGTATCTTTCACAGGCTGAATACATAAAGAAGGTCTTGAAGAGATTTAGTATGGAAGATGCAAAGCCAGTTCGTGTCCCGTTGGGAAGTCAGTTCAAGCTATCCAACAAGGACTCACCTAGTAGAGAAGAGGAACGAACCTATATGCAAAACACTCCATATGCTTCAGCAATTGGCAGTTTGATGTATGTCATGGTGTGTATAAGAATAGATATTGCACATGCAGTGGGAGTTGTTAGCCGGTTTATGGGTAATCCGGGTAAGCAGCATTGGGAGGCAGTGAAGTGGATCCTTAAGTACTTGAGAGGTACTACTGAACAAGCTTTGTGCTTCGATGGCAAAAGCGTTGAGTTGGCAGGATATGTTGATGCAGACTTGGTATACAGTGATCTCGACAAAAGGAGGAGTACAACCGGGTATGTGTTTACTTTTGGTGGTACAACAATTTTTTGGGCTTCTAAGTTGCAGAAAATCGTAGCTCAGTCCACTGCAGAGGCAGAGTATGTTGCAGTTACTGAGGCTAGTAAGGAGATGGTATGGTTGCAGAATCTTTTGTGTGAGTTGGGGAAGGAGCAAAAGGATAGTATTCTGTATAGTGACAGTCAGAGTGCTATTCACTTGGCAAAGAAGCATATTGAGTTAAGGTATCATTACATACGTTACCTCATTGAGAACAAGATCTTACAGCTAATGAAGATCCGAGGAAGTGAGAATCCTGTTGAAATGTTGACTAAGGTTGTGACCTTAGAGAAGTTGAAGTTAAGCATGTTGGGGAATTAATTGCCCGGATCTATTCGGGATGAATATTTAAATACAAATTTAATTCTAACAATTATTACTAGCATGAATTAATCCTATATTAATTCAAATAATAAATCAACAACAAATCATGCATATAAACAGTTCACGTAAATCCTACGCATGCGGAATTACTACGAGTTTACGTGAACTTACCTCTTGGAATGGCAATGGTCTCGTCAATGAAAACACACCAAAAGACCTTCCCAAGTATTCCCTAGTCCTTGCTCGACAATCCGGTGGAAGGAAGCTCGCGAACAATTAACAAAAGGAAAAATAAAATCTGTTGCACCACCTTTGTGGATTTACTAATTTTTCCAGCACATGGAATTGTACTTGGGAATGAAACACTCATCCCCTATTTATAGAGGTGTAGTGGCCGATTTTTAGTGATAAAATGATATGGGAAAATCTTTTCCTTGATCTCCAAGAAATCTTGAATATATCTCATATATTCTTTTCTCCATAATTAAAATATTCCACAAAAATCCCAACTACTCTTGTTATGGCAATTTTCGAAAATAACAAGGATCAAGATTCCAAGATTTGGATCTTCTTGAATTTATGAGATATACTTGTATTTCAAGAAATACATATCTTTCATAATATCTTTTCAAGAAAATCAAGAAAATCTTTATTTCCCTTTTATTTCAAAAATTTCAAAAATATCCACATGAATAACCAAGTGGGAGATTCTTGAATTTAATGAGATAATCTTGTATTCCAAGAATACATATCTTCATTCCATAACAAATTCAAAGAAAATCTTTCTCCCCTTTTATTCATAATTTTCGAAAAATATGAGGAAAAATAAGCAACAAATTTATTTTATTTTTAAACACATTTTTCAGTTATTGGACTTTATGTTGGGCTACTTGGGGGGGCCTTTAGGAGAATTAAGATTGGACCTTCCAATGGACCTTGAATTATCAATATTGAGCCACAATATTATTCAAGCCCATAAATATTAATTAATCTCACTACATAATTAATATTGCAATATCCATCTTAACCCATATTACAGTTAATATGGCTCCAGGTTATTTTTTCCCGTGTTTAAGATTATCTAGCCCATTAATTAATTCAAGACACTGAAATAGCTTTCCATTAGTTAATATATTTTATCCTTGGTAAAGGAACGGTTCAACATTATTATCCATACCAGAAACTAGTTCCACTTGCAAGATTTGGTATGATAAAACTTAAGAACCTCCCAAGGGGGAAAATAGAACAAAGCGCATTTTGCACACGATTCTCGTATTAAATCTTAGCAATCGTGATGTGACCAATAATATTGCCCAAGATATATGGTATTCAATCTCATTGATTCTCTTCCCGTAATAAGTCAAAGCAATAGTTACTAACCACACGCAATCCTATTTTAGGGGACTAAGATTAAGAAATAACTAACCATCGAGGTCTAATTCTTCCTAGTTCATTCTAAAGAATTTATCCTCCTCAGAGGGTCCTCTTCAATGCATCGGGTCATGCACTAGTGTAATCTCTTGGTCAAGACAAACCAATCGAGCCTTACACTTCAACCTTTCACGATGGGTTGTTCATTTCCATCTAGGTCCGAATGGTGTACTTTTTAGTTACAATGAACCGTTAATATAATCTTACGTGATCCGTATCACTAAATTAACTACAATGTAACACGTCTTATTTATTGAACGGTTTATGCAAATTATATGTAACATTCGATGATATTTAAAGCATCATTGATAAACAATTTATTTCAAATAAAAATAAGTCCGAAATTCAGTCTGATTATACAAAGTAAAAGCATACTTTCCAGTATAATCCCAACAATCTCCCACTTATACTCAAAGTCTGCTTTTAAGTATACTACAACATGTCTCGTGTAGTATGTGACAACTAATGTCACCTACACGAACCTAATAATGTCTCCCACTTATGCTCAAAGAAGATTGGCAACGGTCTTGACACCCATTCCTTTCACATGTCTCTCGAATGTATTCTGAGGCAGACCCTTTGTGAATGGATCAGCTAGGTTGTCTTCTGACGCGATCTTTGCCACCTCTATATCTCCTCTCTTAACAATTTCTCGTATAAGATGGTATTTCCTTTCAATGTGTTTGCTGGCCTTGTGGGCTCTTGGTTCCCTTGAATTTGCAACTGCTCCGGCATTGTCACAATAAACAATTGATTGTGCCGGGCAAATTCGTAACTACATCCAAGTCCACTAGGAAGTTCTTGAGTCAAACCGCTTTTTTTTTTTGCCTCGCAAGTTACCTACATATTCGCTTCCATGGTAGAATCGCGATGCATTTCGCTTAACGCTTCTCCATGTCATGGCTCCTCCCCCCATGCAAAAACACACACTGGGAGGTAGATTTTTCGAATCTAAGTCCGATTGGAAATCTCGAGTCCGAGTGTAGTGGGGATTGGGGATTATATCGACCGATAAACTAACATTATATCTCGAGTTCTTTTCAGATACTTCAGAATGTTTTTAACTGTCGTCCAATGTTCTTTCCCCGGGTTACTCTGATATCTTGCCACCATGCCAACGGCAAAGCAGATATCTGGACTCGTACACAACATTGCATACATAAGGCTTCCGACAGCCGAAGCATAAGGAATGCCTTTCATCTCATCTATCTCCTTTTGTGTCTTAGGGCACATTTCCTTGGATAGATGGATTCCATGCTGAAAGGGTACGAAGCCTTTCTTGGAATCGCATCTTTGAATCGATTCAAGGCAATTGTCTATGTATGAAGCTTGCGATAAGCCTATCATCCTTTTCTTGCGATCTCGAGTGATCTTGATCCCAAGGATGTGCCCGGCTTCCCCTAAGTCCTTCATATCAAACTATTTTGAAATCCATGCCCTTACGTCTGATAACACCTTTACATCATTCTCGATGAGCAGAATGTCATCTACGTATAGTACTAAGAATACCAATGCAGTTCCGACATACTTTTTGTACACACAACTTTTGAACTCGTTTTGATCAAACCCATAAGACTTTATAACATGATCAAAACATTGGTTCCAAGCTCTGGATGTCTGTTTGAGTCCGTAGATGGACTTCATGAGCTTACAAACTAGGTGTTCTTGGCCCTTTTCAATGAAGCCTTGGGGTTGTTGCATATAGATTTCCTCATCAAGACTCCAGTTAAGGAAAGTTGTCTTGGCATCCATTTGAAAGATTTCAAAATCGAGATGCGCAGCTATCGACAAGAAAATCCGGATGGACTTGAGCATTGCTACAGGTGAAAAGGTTTCCTCATAGTCGATCCCTTCTTTCTGAGTATAACCTTTCGCCACAAGCCTTGCCTTGAAGGTTTTCACCTTCCCGTCCGGTCCCCTCTTTCTCTTGTATACCCACTTGCAACCAATAGGTTTGACCCCATTAAGTGGTTCGACTAGCTCCCACACTCTGTTATGATCCATAGACCCCATTTCTGCTTTCAATGCCTTTTGCCAAGAAACCGCATCCTTGTCTTGGATTGCCTCATCATATGTCCATGGGTCTGATTCATCTTGTCCGGGAATCAAGTCCGAGGACTCTCCTATCCCCATGAATCTCTCAGGCTGTCTAACAACACTCCCACTACAACGAGGTTTCGGTTGTGAAAGTGTGTCGTTTGGTATATCATCTTGTACATTTGGAAATGAGGTTAGCCCCCTTAGCTCACTTAAGGTGATCTCACTTCTGGGTCTTCTTTCGTTCATATAGTCTTCCTCCAAAAATCTAAAGTGGGTGCTTATTACCACCTTTTGATCTTTGGGACCATAGAACATACACCCTTTTTGTTCCTCGGGGTATCCTATAAATGACTTTAATTTCGATCGAGGATCCGATTTTCGGCTTCCTTGTCCAACACGTAGGCCGGACACCCCCAAATTCTCATGTGTCTCAAACTAGATCCACAATTCTTTGGGAGTTTTGGGAACCGATTTGGATGGCACCAAGTTCAGAATGTAAGCCGCTGTTTCCAAGGCATGACCCCAGAACGACTTGGGAAGATCCGCATAACACATCATTGATCTAACCATTTCCAAAAGAGTTTACATTTCTTCAAGCTCTGCAACCCCGTTTTGTTGAGGGTTCTCGTGTAATCAAATTTGGGATGCAATCCCTTCATCCGACAGGTAGTTCAAAAACTCATCATTTGAGAAATCTTTTCGCCTCCATGATCGGATCGTAGAGACTTGATACGTTTTTCCCTATGATTCTCTGCTTGAGCCTTAAATTCTTTGAATTTGTCAAAGGTCTCAGATTTATGCTTCATAAAGAAAATATAATTGTACCTCGAGTAGTCACCAATAAAAGTGACTAAATACTCGTAACCTCCTCTTGCCATGGTTGACATTGGACCACATACGTCTGTGTGAACGATTTCTAACACTTCTTTGGCTCTATTCCCCTTGGCTCCGAATGCCCTCTTGGTCATTTTACCCCCAAACATGATTCACAGGTTGGAATTTGTTCAACTTGGAGAGACTCTAGTGAACCGTCTTTCACCAACCTTTGGATCCTCTTTGGATTAATATGTCCCAATCTTAGATGCCATAGAAGTGTTTCGTTCACGTCTGATGAATGTTTTTTTACCGAAAGTTGATTGATGTGTTATAGGATGCATTTCGTGAGTGGTGTGCACAGTTAATTGTATAGAGATTACTTGACAACGTTCCATGACAGATAAATTTATCGTAAAGAGAAATGGTAACAACTTTATCAAAAGTAACCGAATATCCATCAAGGTAAAGTTTTGAAACAGAAATTAAGTTTTTTCTAAAATTCGGAACGTAAATTACATCTCTTAAAATTAAAACTTTGTCTTCAAAAGACAGTGAGGAGATCGCTTCCCATCGCTTTCAAATTTTGCCACTCTCATAGCATCGCCTAGTGTGATGAGGATCTCACTCCCACTAAGTTGCCGGGTCCGCTTGAACCCCTATAAAGTGAAACAAATATGATCAGTGGATCCCGTATCCACCACCCATAAATGGGAGGCATACGCCGCTAAGCAAGTTTCAACAACTAGTGCATGAGAATTACCTTTCTTTCCAATCCTTTTGGGATTGAACAGTGACTTGACCTCCAATGTCCCTTTTCACCAAGACTTGAAGCATTTTCCTTTTGGTACTTTCTTGACACCCATCCAACTAGCTATTTTTCTCTTACTTTTCTTAGTGATGAGTTTGCTTTGGATCAGACCACTTTCCTTTTCTTGAGACTTGCCTTCATCGTTCGTCTCGAAAATTAAATAAACATCAATAATGCATAAACATCAAGACAAAAATTAAACATATTGGGCACATTTATCCAATTGTCATGGTTAATTTTGGCATGTCTTGATCTTGAGAAATTGTCTTCATAGCCTTCATCGTTCGTCTCGAAAAGCTCCCACTTGACCGCGTCTTAAAAAATGCCTTATCAAGTCACGCGTCATCGACCCATTTCATGGTCGAGTGCCGCGCTTAGCACTCCCCGGCGTGTCGAGTGGCGTCCGTGCATCGCGTAAATCGCCCTCTTTCGATAGCCAGCGTCGCCCGCTTTCGCGCCTCGCGGCATTGCCCTTCTACATACCAAGATCGCTTCGCGTTGGATCTCGCAAGACGCTTCCTTCCGGCCTCGCCGGCATGCCCGTCTTGGCATCGCCACTTGCACTTCCGTCATTAGCGTCCGCTGGCGTGCCTCCCCTTGGCACGTTTCACGCGATGCACGCGCTTCACGCCCGCCGGTTCGATCCAGTCTTTTAATTCTTCGTCTTCGCCTCCGTTTCCGATCCGGTTACAATTTATTTACAAAAATAAATAAACCTAGATCTAGACTAGTCTATTACATGGATCAAATCAAACAAATACTAATCTACTCGTGAATTTTCTCACGAGGCAAAACGAATTCGAACGAATCGAATTAAAAAACCACAATTTATATGCATGCATAAATAAACACATTAAATTCCATGACAATTGGATACCTGCAAAAAAAAATCTAGCAATTCTACTATCCAATTTCAAATTTAATGAAAATGAATTAAATTAGAATTTAAAATTTAGAGCCCCAAACCGAGGCTCTGATACCAGTTGTTGGGGAATTAATTGGCCGGATCTATTCGGGATGAATATTTAAATACAAATTTAATTCTAACAATTATTACTAGCATGAATTAATCCTATATTAATTCAAATAATAATTCAACAACAAATCATACATATAAACAGTTCACGTAAATCCTACGCATGCGGAATTACTACGAGTTTACGTGAACTTACCTCTTGGAATGGCAATGGTCTCGTCAATGAAAACACACCAAAAGACCTTCCCAAGTATTCCCTAGTCCTTCCTCGACAATCCGGTGGAAGGAAGCTCGCGAACAATTAACAAAAGGAAAAATAAAATTGGTTGCACCACCTTTGTGGATTTACTAATTTTTCCAGCACATGGAATTGTACTTGGGAATGAAACAATCATCACCTATTTATAGAGGTGTAGTGGCCGATTTTTAGTGATAAAATAATATGGGAAAATCTTTTCCTTGATCTCCAAGAAATCTTGAATATATCTCATATATTCTTTTCTCCATAATTAAAATATTCCATAAAAATCCCAACTACTCTTGTTATGGCAATTTTCGAAAATAAGAAGGATCAAGATTCCAAGATTTGGATCTTCTTGAATTTATGAGATATACTTATATTTCAAGAAATACATATCATCCATAATATCTTTTCAAGAAAATCAAGAAAATCTTTCTTTCCCTTTTATTTCAAAAATTTCAAAAATATCCACATGAATAACCAGGTGGGAGATTTCTTGAATTTAATGAGATAATCTTGTATTCCAAGAATACATATCTTCATTCCATAACAAAATTCAAAGAAAATCTTTCTCCCCTTTTATTCATAATTTTCGAAAAATATGAGGAAAAATAAGCAACAAATTTATTTTATTTTTAAACACTTTTTTCAGTTATTGGACTTTATGTTGGGCTACTTGGGGGGCCTTTAGGAGAATTAAGATTGAACATTCCAATGGATCTTGAATTATCAATATTGAGTCACAATATTATTCAAGCCCATAAATATTAATTAATCCCACTACATAATTAATATTGCACTATCCATCTTAACCCATATTACAGTTAATATGGCTCATGATTATTTTTTTCCGTGTTTAAGATTATCTAACCCATTAATTAATTCAAGCCATTGAAATAGATTTCCATTAGTTAATATATTTTATCCTTGGTAAAGGAACGGTTCAACATTATTATCCATACCGGAAACTAGTTCCACTTGCAAGATTTGGTATGATAAACTTATGAACCTCCCAAGGGGGCAAATCGAACAAGCGTAATTGCACACGTTTCTCCGTATTAAATCTTAGCAATCGCATGTGACCAATAATATTGTCCAAGATATAAAGTATTGAATCTCGTTGATTCTCTACCCGTAATAAGTCAAAGCAATATTACTAACTACACGCGATCCTATTTAAGGGACGAATATTAAGAAATAACGAACCACTGAGGTCTAATTCTTCCTAGTTCAGTTCTGAAGAATTTGTCCTCCTGTAGGTCCTATTCAATGCACTAGACATGCACTAGTGTAATCTCTTGGTCAAGACAAGTCAATCTGAGCCTTACACTTCAACCTTTCACGATGGATTGTTAATTTTCATCTAGGTCGTGAATGGTGTACTTTTGGTTACAAGGAACTGTTAATTTAATCTTCTGTGATCTGGTATCACTAAAATAACTACAATGTAACACGTACTATTTATTGAACAGTTATGCAGTAAATATATATAACATTCGATGATATTTAAAGCATCAGTGATAAACAATTTATTTCACTAAATAAGACCGAAATTCAGTTTGATTATACAAAGTAAAAGCATACTTTCCAGTATAATCCCAAAAATCTCCCACTTATACTCAAAGTTTGCTTTTTAGTATACTACAGCATGTCTCGTGTAGTTCCTAATACGTGACATATAATGTCACCTACACGAACCTAATAATGTCTCCCGCTTATACTCAAAGCAGATTGACAACGGTCTTGACACTCATTCCTTCCACATGTCTCTCGAATGTATTCTGAGGCAGACCCTTTGTGAATGGATCTGCTAGGTTGTCTTCTGACGCTATCTTTGTCACCTCTATATCTCCTCTCTTAATGATTTCTCGTATAAGATGGTATTTCCTTTCAATGTGTTTGCTGGCCTTGTGGGCTCTTGGTTCCCTTGAATTTGCAACTACTCCGGCATTGTCACAATATAAAGATGATTGTCTTTGGGCAAATTCGAACTACATCAAAGTCCACTAGGAAGTTCTTGAGTCAAACCGCTTTTTTTTTTGCCTCATAGCGCCTACATATTCGCTTCCATGGTAGAATATCATGATGCATTTCGCTTAACGCTTCTCCATGTCATGGCTCCTCCCCCATGCAAAACACACACTCTGGGAGGTAGATTTTTCGGAATCTAAGTCCGATTGGAAATCCGAAGAAAGTGTAGCCCGATGGGGATTAGACTATCTGACTGATAAACCAACATTTTATCTCGAGTTCTTTTCAGATACTTCAGAATGTTTTTAACTTCCGTCCAATGTTCTTTCCCCGGGTTACTTTGATATCTTGCCACCATGCCAACGGCTAAGCAGACATCTGGTCTAGTGCACAACATTGCATACATAAGGCTTCCGACAGCCGAAGCATTTGCCACAAGCCTTGCCTTGAAGGTTTCCACCTTACCGTCCGGTCCTCTTTTTCTCTTGTATACCCACTTGCAACCAATGGGTTTGACCCTATTAAGTGGTTCGACTAGCTCCCACACTTTGTTATGATTTATAGAACCCATTTCGGCTTTTATTACTTTTTGCCAAGAAACCGCATCCTTTTCTTGGATTGCCTCATCATATGTCCATGGGTCTGATTCATCTTGTCCGGGAATCAAGTTCGAGGACTCTCCTATCCCCATGAATCTCTCAGGCTGTCTCACAACCCTCCCACTGCGACGAGGTTTCGGTTGTGAAAGTGTGTCGTTTGGTATGTCATCTTGTACAGTTGGCAATGAGGTTAACCCCCTTAGCTCATTTAAGGTAATCTCACTTCTGGGTCTTCTTTCGTTCATATAGGCTTCTTCCAAAAATCTAAAGTGGGTGCTTATTACCACCTTCTTATCTTCGAGACCATAGAACATACACCCTTTTGTTCCCTCGGGGTATCCTATAAACAACCTTAATTCTGATCGGAGGATCCAATTTTCCGGTTTCCTTGTCCAACACATAGGCCGGACACCCCCAAATTCTCATGTGTCTCAAACTAGGCTTGCGCCCGGTCCACAATTCTTTGGGAGTTTTGGGAACCGATTTGGATGGCACCAAATTCAGAATGTAAGCCGATGTTTCCAAGGTATGACCCCAGAACGACTTGAGAAGATCCGCATAACTCATCATTGATCTAACCATTTCCAAAAGAGTTATGTTTCTTCGCTCTGCAACCCCATTTTGTTGAGGGTTCCGGGTGCAGTTAGCTGGGATACAATCCCTTCATCTGACAAGTAGTTCAAAAACTCATCGCTGGGGTACTCGCCTCTACGATCGGATCGTAGAGACTTGATACGTTTTTCCCTATGATTCTCTGCTTGAGCCTTAAATTCTTTGAATTTCTCAAAGGTCTCAGATTTATGCTTCATAAGGAAAATATAACCGTACCTTGAGTAGTCATCAATAAAAGTGATGAAATACTCATAACCTCCTCTTGCTTTGGTTGACATTGGACCACATACATCTGTGTGAACGATTTCTAACACTTCTTTGGCTCTATTCCCCTTGGCTAGGAATGCCCTCTTGGTTATTTAACCCTCCAAACATGATTTGCAGGTTGGAATTGGTTCAACTTGGAGAGACTCCAGTGAACCATCTTCTACCAACCTTTGGATCCTCTTTGGATTAATATGTCTCAATCTTAGATGCCATAGAAGTGTTTCGTTCACGTCTGATGAACGTTTTCTTTTATTGGAAATAATTGATGTGTTATAGGATGCATTTCGTGAGTGTTGTGCACAGTTAATTGTATAGAGATTATTCGACAACGTTCCATGACAAATAAATTTATCATAAAGAGAAATGGTAACAACTTTATAAAAAGTTACCGAATATCCATCAAGGTAAAGTTTAGAAACCGAAATTAAATTCTTTCTAAAATTCGGAACGTAAAGAACATCTCTTAAAATTAAAACTCTATCTTCAAAAGACAGGTGCACTTCTCCCACTGCTTCAGCTGCCACTCTCGTAGCATCACCGAGTGTGATGAGGATCTCACTCCCACTAAGTTGTCGGGTCCGCTTGAAACCCTGTAAGGTGAAACAAACATGATCAGTGGATCCCGTATCCACCACCCATAAATGTGAGGCATACGCCGCTAAGCAAGTTTCAACAACTAGTGTGTGAGAATTACCTTTCTTTCCATTCTTTTTGGGTTTTGAACAGGCTGACCTCCAATGTCCTTTTTCACCGCATTTAAAGCACCTCCCCTTAGTTGGCTTGCTCACTCCTCCACCTCCCTTCACCTTTTCTTTGCCTTTGGCAACACTTGAGTTCACTTGCTTGTGGCTTTTGTCCTTTTTCTTGTTCTTACCACCCTTTGGCCTAGAAGAAGAAGAAGGTCCATTTGCCACCAAGGCTTGGCTCTTTTTCCCCAATATCGCCTCTGCCGAGACCAAAGCTTGCAATAGATCGGGGCATCGAGAACTCGATTGTTCATCCGGTAGTTCGGCTGAACTATTCAAAACTTTTCGGCAGAGAGTGGAGAAAGAACTGAAAATTGATTTGGGTCTCGATGTCGATTCAGCCGCCAAGTACCTCAAGTTTGTTAAGGTGAGCCATCATCCGGAGAACGTTCTCCCTTACGGGCGTTCCTCCACCATTTTCATAGAGAGCAAGTCCTCATGGTGATCTGACGATGAGCCACTCGGTTACGATGTTGAAATATCGCTTTAAGACTAATCATGATGTCTGCGGCCGGTCTCAACGTTTCGGTGTTGGTGTTGCAACACATCGACATTGAAGCCAAGATGGTACACTTTGCCATTTTCGTTTGAACGCTCCCAACAAGATACTCTTTTCTTAACCGATTTAATTGACTCATCATTTGGCTTTTTCCGGTTTAGGTGTAGTGAGAACCAAATTATGGCTTTGTGCAAATGAGGACAATAGTAAGTTTCGACTCAATCAACGAAGTTTTCACCAAGAAGCAAATTGTCTTTAAGTATATTGAATAAATGGATTAAAAGGTTGCGACATGATGAATGAAATAAATAATAATAGGCATAAGCACAAATATATCACAAAATTCGATCACATGTTTCATATTAAAATCTCAAAAAAAATATGAACATGCATCACCAACATCTCAAAAAGCAGTTTTAAATAAGCCACGTGGGGTGGGTCATTATTTAAGTTAGTTACAAACCTTTAATAACTGGATTAATAGTTGGCTCCCACTTGACCAATATAAAATTGCCGGGGACTTTGGGAAGTATATGCATATCAATTTTATACCTAAGTAATAACCATGATTAAATCTGAAATTATTATTTCGCTTTGAACGAGCCTCGTGGGGAGGGTCATCGTCGCCACTAGTAATAATCCACAATCATCCATTTGAAATGTATTCATGTGAAAGCTATCTTTTGACCGTCCCGTGGGGGGAATTTCTCCAAAAGAATTCACAAATAAATAAATCATGGAGGTCAAAATTAATTCAATTTTATTATTCATAAAATTGTCAATTAATTGTTTAACCATACTTAGTAATTTTCGAAAGTGAGATTTTTCAAAACGTTTTCTCATGCATCGCAAATTTAAACACAATTTAAATAAGAATAAAATAATGCATAAACATCAAGACAAAAATTAAACATATTGGGCACACATATCCAATTGTCACGGTTAATTTTTGTCATGTCTTGATCTCGAGAAATCGTCTTCTTTGCCTTCACCTTTTGTCAAGAAAAGATTTCATAGTTGGAACGTCTAGTGATCTTCACCCCAAGTTAGGATAAGTTGTTTTAGCAAGATTTCTACGTTTTGCACTCCTGGTTGTCGAAAAGAACTCTTAAAACATCGCTGATGTATCGCGGTTGGACTAACACACTAATCGCCCATCGGTTAAATGTGCTTAAGTTGGTGCCCCTTTGAAAGGAAGATGGGAGCAGGGATCGTTTGTCCTAACCACGCGCGGATCTTGCGTCATCGCTTTGCCCGCTTCCTCACCAGACCCCAAGATACACCTAAGTTAAGATCGTAAAGACCAAGCGTCGCCGCGATCGGTTCTCGATTTCATTATCCGATTAAAAGATAAAACTTTGGAATCGCTCATAAACCGGTTTTTACGGGTAAAACTTGCTTGCGGTTAATCGATAGTTCGAATCGATCCGCTCAAGGCGTTTTCGGCCCTCGAATCAACTGCCACTGGCAGACTGATCAAAGTGTCACACTCTCACCAGATCCGCGTTTTTGTAAGTCTATGCCTCCCCTCTAGGCCTCACTTTTGGCGTTGGACCTACACACTCCCACACAACGAGGTTTTGCCAGAAAGTTTTTGGCATAATTCTTGTCTCCAGTTGGAAATGAGGTTAGCCCCTTTCACTTAAGGTAATCGGATTCTTTCTGTTCATTTATTTACAAAAAATAAATAAACCTAGATCTAGACTAGTCTATTACATTGATCAAATCAAACAAATCCTAATCTACTCGTGGATTTTCTCACGAGGCAAAATGAATCCGAACGAATCGAATTAAAAACCACAATTTATATGCATGCATAAATAAACACATTAAATTCCATGACAATTGGATACCTGCAAAAAAGATCTAGCAATTCTACTATCCAATTTCAAATTTAATGACAACAAATTAAATTACAATTTAAAAATTTCAGAGCCCGAAACCGTGGTTCTGATACCAGTTGTTGGGGAATAAGTTGCACAGATCTATTCGGGATGAATATTTAAATACAAATTTAATTCTTATAATTATTACTAGCATGAATTAATCCTATATTAATTCAAATAATAATCCAACAACAAATCATGCATATAATTAATTCACGTAAATCCTACGATGCGGAATTCTACGAGTTTACGTGAACGTACCTCTTGGGACGGCAATGATCTGGCTGATTAGACTCACCAAAAGAATTTCTCAAGTATTCCCTTAATCCTTGCTCGACTATTCGGTGGTAGGACACTTGCCAACAATTAACAAAAGGAAAATAAATTATGTTGCACCACCTTGGTGGATTTGCTAATTTTTCCAGCACATGGAATTGTACTTGGGAATGAAATAATCATCCCCTATTTATAGAGTGGAGGTGGTCGAATTTTTAGGGCAAAAACAATGTGGGAAAATCTTTTCTTGATCTCCAAGAAATCTTGAATATATCTCCTATATTCTTTTTCCCATAATTATAATATTTCACAAAATCCCACCTACTCTTTGTTATGGATTAATTTCGAAAATTATAGGGCAAGAATCCAAGATTTGGATCTTCTTGAATTTATGAGATATTCTTGTATTTCAAGAAATACATATCTCCCATAATATCTTTTCAAGAAAATCAAGAAAATCTTTCTTTCCCTTAATTATCAAACTTTTCGAAAATTTCCCTATGGATAACCAAGTGGGAGATTTCTTGAATTTAATGAGATAATCTTGTATTCCAAGAATTCATATCTTCATTCCATAACAAAATTCAAAGAAAATATTTCTCCCCTTTATATCCATAAATTTCGAAAAACATGGAAAAAATAAGGCAACAATATTTATTTTATTTTAAACACCTTTTTCAGTTATTGGACTTTATGTTGGGCTACTTAGGGGGCCTTTAGGAGAATTAAGATTGGATCTTCCAATGGATCTTAAATTATCAATATTGAGCCACAATATTATTCAAGCCCATAAATATTAATTAATCTCACTACATAATTAATATTGCACTATCCATCTTAACCCATATTACAGTCAATATGGCTCCCGGTTATTATTTCCCGTGTTTAAGATTATATAGCCCATTAATTAGTTCAAGCCACTGAAATAGCTTTCCGTTAATTAATATCTTTTGTCGTTGGTCAAGGAATAGTTCAACATTATGACTCATACCGGAAACTAGTTCCACTTGCAAGATTTGGTATGATAAAACTTATGAACCTCCCAAGGGGGCAAATCGAACAAGCGTACTTGCACACGATTCTCCGTATTAAATCTTAGCAATCACATGTGACCAATAATATTGCCCAAGATAAAAAGTATTGAATCTCGTTGATTCTCTACCCATGATAAGTCAAAGCAATAGTTACCAACCACACGTGATCCTATTTAAGGAACAAAGATTAAGAAATAACTAACCACTGAGGTCTAATTCTTCCTTGTTCAGTTCTAAAGAATTTGTCTTCCTTTAGGTCCTATTCAGTGCATCAGTCATGCACTAGTGTAATCTCTTGGTCAAGACAAGCCAATCTGAGCCTTACACTTCAACCTTTCACGATGGATTGTTCATTTCCATCTAGGTCGTGAATGGTGTACTTTTAGTTACAAGGGATTGTTAATTTAATCTTCCGTGATCTGGTATCACTAAATTAACTACAATGTAACACGTACTATTTATTGAACAGTTATGCAGTAAATATATGTAACATTCAATGATATTTAAAGCATCAGTGATAAACAATTTATTTCAGTAAATAAGTCCGAAATTCAGTTTTGATTATACAAAGTAAAAGCACACTTTTCAGTATAATCCCAACAATCTTCCACTTATACTCAAAGTCTGCTTTTAAGTATACTACAACATGTCTCGTGTAGTTCCTAATACTTGACATCTAATGTCACCTACACGAACCTAATAATTTCTCCCACTTATACTCAAAGCAGATTGGCAACGGTCTTGACACCCATTCCTCCACATGTCTCTCGAATGTATTCAGAGGCAAACCCTTTGTGAATGGATCTGCTAGGTTGTCTTCAGACGCTATCTTTGTCACATCTATATCTCCTCTCTTAACGATATCTCGTATAAGATGGTATTTTCTTTCAATGTCTTTGCTGGCCTTGTGAGCTCTTGGTTCCCTTGAATTTGCAACTGCTCCGGCATTGTCATAATAAACAGTGATTCTGATGGGCAAATTCGGAACTACATTCAAGTCCACTAGGAAGTTCTTGAGCCATACCGCTTCTTTCGCTGCCTCGCAAGCAGCTACATATTCGGCTTCCATGGTAGAATCTGCGACGCATTTCTGCTTGACGCTTCTCCATGTCACGGCTCCTTCCCCCATGCAAAACACACTACCGGAGGTAGATTTTCTGGAGTCTATGTCTGATTGGAAATCCGAGTTCGTGTAGCCGATGGGGATTAGACTATCTGACTGATAAATTAGCATTCTATCCCGAGTTCTTTTCAGATACTTCAGAATGTTTTTAACTGCCTTCCAATGTTCTTTCCCCGGGTTACTTTGATATCTTGCCATCATGCCAACGGCAAAGCAGATATCCGGTCTCGTACACAGCATTGCATACATAAGGCTTCCGACAGCCGAAGCATAAGGAATGCCTCTCATGTCATCTATCTCATTTTGCGTCTTAGGGCACATTTTCTTGGATAGATGGATTCCATGTCTGAAAGGTATGAAGCCTTTCTTGGAATCCTGCATGTTGAATCGTTTCAAGACAGTGTCTATGTAAGAAGCTTGCGACAAGCCTATCATCCTTTTCTTGCGATCTCGAGTGATCTTGATCCCAAGGATGTGTGCGGCTTCCCCTAAGTCCTTCATATCAAACTGTTTTGAAAGCCATGTCCTTACGTCTGATAACACCTTTACATCGTTCCCGATGATCAGAATGTCGTCTACGTATAGTACTAAGAATACCAATGCACATCCGACACTCTTTTTGTACACACAACTTTCGAACTCATTTTGATCGAACCCATAAGACTTTATAACATGATCAAAATATTGGTTCCAAGCTCTGGATGCCTGTTTGAGTCCGTATATGGACTTCATGAGCTTACAAACTAGGTGTTCTTGGCCTTTTTCAATGAAGCCTTGGGGTTGTTGCATATAGATCTCTTCATCAAGACTTCCATTAAGGAAAGCTGTCTTGACATCCATTTGCCAGATTTCAAAGTCGAGATGCGTAGCAATCGATAAGAGAATACGGATGGACTTGAGCATGGCTACGGGCGAAAAAGTTTCCTCATAATTGATCCCTTCTTTCTGAGTATAACCTTTCGCCACGAGTCTTGCCTTGAAGGTTTCCACCTTCCCGTCCGGTCCTCTTTTTCTCTTATACACCCACTTGCAACCAATGGGTTTGACCCCATTAAGTGTTTCGACTAGCTCCCACACTCTGTTATGATTCATAGAACCCATTTCGGCTTTCATTGCTGTTTGCCAAGAATCTGCATCCTTGTCTTGGATTGCCTCGTCATATGTCCATGGGTCTGATTCGTCTTGTCCGGGAATCAAGTCCGAGGACTCTCCTATTCCCATGAATCTCTCGGGCTGTTTCACAACTCTCCCACTACGACGACGTTCCGGTTGTGCAAGTGTGTTGTTTGGTATGTCATCTTGTACAGTTGGCATTGAGGTTAGCCCCCTTAGCTCATTTAAGGTAATCTCACTTCTAGGTCTTCTTTCGTTCATATAGTCTTTTTCCAAAAATATAAAGTGGGTACTTATGACCACCTTTTGATCTTCGGGACCATAAAACATACACCCTTTTTGTTCCTCGGGGTATCCCACAAACAACCTTAATTACGATCGAGGATCAATTTCCGGCTTCCTTATCCAACACGTGGGCGGACACCCCCAAATCCTCTCATGTGTCTCAAACCAGGCTTGCGCCTTGGGTCCACAATTCTTTGGGAGTTTTGGGAACCGATTTGGATGGCACCAAATTCAGAATGTAGGCTGTTGTTTCCAAGGCATGACCCCAGAACGACTTGGAAAGATCCGCATAACTCATCATAGATCTAACCATTTCCAAAAGAGTTATGTTTTTTCGCTATTCAACCCCATTTTGTTGAGGGTTAAAGATGCGATTATTTGGGATGCAATCCCTTCATCGATAAGTAGTTCAAAAACTCATCATTTGAGGTATTCGCCTCCACGATCGGATCGTAGAGACTTGATACGTTTTTCCTATGATTCTCTGCTTGAGCCTTAAATTTTTGAATTTCTCAAAGGTCTCGATTTATGCTTCATAAGGAAAATATAATCGCACCTTGAGTAATAATCAATAAAAGTGATGAAATACTCATAACCTCCTCTTGCTTTGGTTGACATTGGGCCACATACATACGTGTGAACGATTTCTAACACTTCTTTGGCTCTATTCCTTGGCTCCAAATGCCCTCTTGGTCATTTTTACCCTCCAAACATGATTCGCAGGTTGGAATTGGTTCGACTTGGAGAAACTCGGTGAACCATCTTGCACCAACCTTTGGATCCTCTTTGGATTTATATGTCCCAATCTTAGATGCCATAGAAGTGTCTCGTTCACGCGTCGATGGACGTTTTCTTTTATCGGAAATAGTTGATGTGTTATAGGATGCATTTAAGTGAGTGGTGTGCCACGATTAATTATATAGAGATTATTCGACAACGTTCCATGATGAGATAAATTTATCAAAAAGAGAAATGGTAACAACTTTATTAAAAGTAACCGAATATCCATCAAGAAAAAGTTTAGAAACTGAAATTAAATTCTTTCTAAAACTCGGAATGTAAAGAACATCTCTTAAAATTAAAACTCTGTCTTCAAAAGACAGGTGCACCTCTCCCATCGCTTCATTTGCCACTCTCAGAAGATCGCCCGGTGTGATGAGGATCTCACTCCCACTAAGTTGTCGTCCCGCTTGAACCCCTGTAAAGTGAAACAAACATGATCAGTGGACCCCGTATCCACTACCCATAAATGGGAGGCATACGCCACTAAACAAGTTTCAACAAATAGTGCGTGAGAATTACCTTTCTTTCCATTCCTTTTGGGTTTGGAACAGGCTGACCTCCAATGTCCTTTTTCACCGCAGTTAAAGCACTTTCCCTTAGCTGGCTTGTTCACTCCTTTACCTCTCTTCACCTTTTCTTTGCCATTGGCAACACTTGAGTTCACTTGCTTGTGGCTTTTGTACTTTTTCTTGTTCTTACCACCCCTTGGCCTAGAAGAAGAAGAAGGTCCATTTGCCACCAAGGCTTGGCTCTTTTGCCCCAATATCGCCTCCGCCGAGACTAAAGCTTGCAACAGATCAGGCATCGAGAACTTCTGATTATTCATCTGGTAGTTCAGCCTGAACTGTTCAAAACTTTTCGGCAGAGAGTGGAGCACGAAATCGATTTGGGTCTCGATGTCGTATTCAGCGCCAAGTACCTCACGTTTATTAAGGTGAGCCATCATCTGGAGAACGTGCTCCCTTACGGGCGTTCCCTCCACCATTTTCATAGAGAGCAAGTCCCTCATGGTGATCTGACGAGCAACACGGTTCTGATGTTGAAACATCGCTTTAAGACTAGTCATGATGTCTGCAGCGGTCTCAACGTTCTGGTGTTGGTGTTGCAACACATCTGACATAGAAGCCAAGATGGTACACTTTGCCATTTCGTTGGAATGCTCCCAGTCAGCATACTCTTTCTTAACCGTTTTAGTTGACTCATCTTTTGGGTTTTCTGGTTTAGGTGTAGTGAGAACCCGATTATGGCTTTTTTGTGCGATGAGGACAATAGTAAGTTTACGATTCCAATCAACAAAGTTTTCACCAGTAAGCAAATTGTCTTTAAGTATATTGAACAGTGGATTAAAAGGTTGCGACATGATGAACTGAAATAAACAATAATATGCATAAGCACAAATATATCACAAGGTTCGATCACATGCATCATATTTAAAATCTCAAAAAATATGAACATGCATCAGCCAACATCTCAAAACAGTTTAAATAAGCCACATGGGGTGGGTCATTATTTAAACACATTCAAGCAGGTTACAAACAAGAACAATTACAAACCTTTAATATCCAGATTAATAGTTGATTCCCACTTGACCAATACAAAACTGACAGGGACTTCGGGGAAGTATATGCATATCAATTTTATACCTAAGTAATAACCATGATTAAATACAGAATTACTATTTCGCTTTGAACGAGCCTCGTGGGGAGGGTCATCGTCGCCACTAGTAATAATTCACAATCATCCATTTGGAATTCATTCATGTGAAAGCTAACTTTTGATCGTCCAGTGGGGGGAATTTCTCCAAAAGAATTCACAAATAAATAAATCATGGAGGTCAAAATTAATTCAATTTTATTATCTGGAATAAAATTGTCAATTAATTATTTAAACATACTTAGTAATTTTTTTTTTGATTGTAAGATTTTTCATTGGGCAACTCTCATGCAAACACATTTAAACAAATTAAATAAAGCATAAGATAACACAATAATAAATCAAGCAAAGCGGAAAAATAAACATATTGGGCACAAATTATCCAATTGTCATGGTTTGATTTTTCTTGACTTGATTTTGAAGAAACGCTGCGTCTTGAATTTCTCCCACTCGATCGTCTTCGGACCTCTTAGCTTGTCGGGAATGTCGCATGATTTGAATTAATTCTCAAAGGTTTGAATTAATCGGTTTACATGGAATTTTGAAATAATCATCCCAGACTCAAAAAAGAAAAAGCCATTGATAAAATTAAAAAAATCTCGTCTTGAATTTCTCCCCGCTCAAATAATTATAATATTCAAAAAACTCTATTTTATCTCGGCATAGAAATTTTAGGCAAAAACATTAAATTCCATGACAATTGTACGCACTTATCCAATTAACAAAATCAATTTAAATTTTCTTTAACAAAATTATAGGGGGATATCCAAGATTTTTTGATGAATTTATGCGAAAACGAATTTCAAGAAATTTAATGAAGATAATCTTCTTTTCAAGAATTCAAGAAAATCTTCATTCCTTTAATTAAAATTGGGAAAATCTTTTCCTATGCTCCAAGATTTTTTGAAAAACATATGGAAAAATTCAAATCTTCATTCCATAATTGGCTTTTTGAGTTATATGGATTAATTTGGGCTAATGCAAGAGGCGTCGTCTGTCGTCTGCGTCGTCAGATGCCTCCTTGGCACGTTTAAGGACGACGCACGCCGTCTACGCCCGGTTCTGGATTTTATCCTTTAATTCTTCGTCTCCGCCTCCATTTCCGATCCGGTTATAATTTATTTACAAAAATTAAATAAACCTAGATCTAGACTAGTCTATTACATTGATCAAATCAAACAAATCCTAATCTACTCGTGGATTTTCTCACGAGGCAAAACGAATCCGAACGAATCGAATTAAAAACCACAATTTATATGCATGCATAAATAAACACATTAAATTCCATGACAATTGGATACCTGCAAAAAAGATCTAGCAATTCTACTATCCAATTTCAAATTTAATAACAACGAATTAAATTACAATTTAAAAATTTCAGAGCCCGAAACCGTGGCTCTGATACCAATTGTTGGGGAATAAGTTGCACAGATCTATTCGGGATGAATATTTAAATACAAATTTAATTCTTATAATTATTACTAGCATGAATTAATCCTATATTAATTCAAATAATAATCCAACAACAAATCATGCATATAATTAATTCACGTAAATCCTACGCATGCGGAATTCTACGAGTTTACGTGAACGTACCTCTTGGGACGACAATGGTCTGGCTGATTAGACTCACCAAAAGAACTTCCCAAGTATTTCCTTAATCCTTGCTCGACTATCCGGTGGTAGGACACTTGCGAACAATTAACAAAAGGAAAATAAATTATGTTGCACCACCTTGGTGGATTTGCTAATTTTTCCAGCACATGGAATTGACTTGGGAATGAAAGAATCATCCCCTATTTATAGAGTGGAGGTGGTCGAATTTTTAGGGCAAAAACAATGTGGGAAAATCTTTTCTTGATCTCCAAGAAATCTTGAATATATCTCCTATATTTTTTTTCCCATAATTATAATATTCCACAAAATCCCACCTACTCTTTGTTATGGATTAATTTCGAAAATTATAGGGCAAGAATCCAAGATTTGGATCTTCTTGAATTTATGAGATATTCTTGTATTTCAAGAAATACATATCTCCCATAATATCTTTTCAAGAAAATCAAGAAAATCTTTCTTTCCCTTAATTATCAAAATTTTCGAAAATTTCCCTATGGATAACCAAGTGGGAGATTTCTTGAATTTAATGAGATAATCTTGTATTCCAAGAATTCATATCTTCATTCCATAACAAAATTCAAAGAAAATCTTTCTCCCATTTATATCCATAAATTTCGAAAAACATGGAAAAAATAAGGCAACAATATTTATTTTATTTTAAATACCTTTTTCAGTTATTGGACTTTATGTTGGGCTACTTAGGGGGCCTTTAGGAGAATTAAGATTGAACCTTCCAATGGATCTTGAATTATCAATATTGAGCCGCAATATTATTCAAGCCCATAAATATTAATTAATCTCACTACATAATTAATATTGCACTATCCATCTTAACCTATATTTAGATCAATATGGCTCGATTATTATTATTTCTCGTGTTTAAGATTATCTAGCCCATTAATTAGTTCAAGCCACTGAAATAGCTTTCTGTTAATTAATATATTTTGTCCTTGGTCAAGGAACGGTTCAACATTATTACTTGTTGGGATATTTTAGTTTTGATTAATTATGCCAAAACATTATCAACTTGTGTTTTTTGAAGCTAATTTACAGATAACAAGTTGAGGGGGGAACGGAACAACAAGTTGGGGAACTCATTTAAGATGATCGAGATCGAGACGAAATGCAGAGAAGGCCGATCAAGATCAACAACCGATTTACGATGCGATTTTTTTATATAAAATTGAAAGCTGCTATTCAACATTTTGAGTATGACCGATCATCAGAAGAATTGGGACATTCAATCTCGATTGAACTTGTTCATGCAAAAATCGAGATTTAGACGGTGACTGATCGATCGATCAACTTAAATCGAACCGATGAAAAAAAAATAAAATCGGATGAGCAAAAATCACATCGAATGATGAAAATGAATCGGATGATGATTTCAAGAATGGATGAACAAGTGATTTCAAAGCGGATGAGCAAAGATGATTTGACATGAAGTGATTTCAAAGACACGCTGAAATCTGGATCAGATTTATTGGACGGATCGATCAAAGACTGTAATCGGAAGCAATGAACAAGAATCCGTTGATCGGATCCAATTAGACACACAAAAGCGGTGATCAATAAGAAGATAACAACATATATGGATGTGACATAAAAGGCGCAAAACAACGGTCTGCAAAAAGGACAAAAGAAAAATTTGGAAGATTATTAGTATGGATTTGAATATTACTCTCCAAGCGGTAATATTCAAATCCACACTATAAATACATTGCACTATCTTCAAAAAGAAGACAATGGAGGATCCGCAAAGTGAAATTAAAAGCCAAATATTCAAGCAACTCCATTCAAGAACCTGAGCATTCCATATCCAAATTTACCCAAGAGTGTTGTTCTTCATTGTATCTAAGCAAAAAATGCCATATCCTAAGCTTAGAGAGATTTTTCCCATCCTTAGCATTGAAATTTAAACAAATGTAAGGAAAATCTCACCCTAGTTGAAACAAAACAAACCTTACCCAAATCGGTTTGATAGGATAAGTTTGTAGGTGAGTGGGAACTCGATAAACATCTAAGCAATCCCGAAAGGAGGGTCGGCAATCCCGTGAGGGAGATAAGTCCCGTTTGAGTGTGAACTCGGTAAACATCTATATCGGCAATCCCGTGAGGGTGATAAGTCCCGATTGGTTAAGTTGGTTTAGTTGGTGCCCCATGAAGGGAAGAGTGGATGTAGGGACGAGTTGTCAGAACCACTATAAAAATTGTGTGTTCTTTCTTTGCTTTATGTTATTACTTGCCTTTATGCATTCGTTTATAAGCATAACACACATCGTTCTTAAAAGCAAAAAAAAATTGAATCACTCTGCTTTTCACTTTTGTTTTTTATATGCACCGAATCAAACGTTTTTTTCATGCGTGCAAATGGGTTTTCAAAAGCGGGACCATCAATCGTATCGAGCGGGTTGTTCAAAAGGTCATGTTTTTCAATGTGGATTTCGAACCGATACCATCAATTGGTATAAGAAAGCGGGAGTTCAAACGTTCACAACTTTTCAAAGTGACCACCGAATCGATCTTTTAAATCAAAACCCGATCTCCGTAAAAGTGCATATATTTTAATGTTTTGGCGTCATTAAAAAAGGGGAAATTGTTGGGATATTTTAGTTTTGATTAATTATGCCAAAACATTATCAACTTGTGTTTTTTGAATTAATTTTATGATAACAAGTTGAGGGAACGGAAGAACAAGTTGGGGAACTCATGAAATCGCATTTAAGATGATCGAGATCGGACGAGGTTCAAGAGACGAAGGCCGATCAAGATCGGATGAGAAGGATGAGTTCGAGTTAAATCGACGTTGAACCGACCGCAATGCGGTTTTTACGATCACGATTTTAATAAGCAAAGATCAGAATAATCGATCATCATGATAGATTTTATCAGTGAATCAATTCATTGACATCATATAACCGACATCTTTAAAGAAAGTTCTTGATCTTGAATGACAAATTTGAAAAAACAGAAAATGGTTCGTGAAATCGGCCGATGAAACAAGAAAAATCGATTCGGATGAACAGTAATTTCAAGATCGATGAATAAGTGATTTCAAGAATCGATGAAGCAAAGTGATTTCAAAGATCGATGAACAAATGATTTCAAAGACACCGTAAAATGGACCTCGACAGAATCGGAATATTGGAATTTATTTAGACACACAAAATGATCAATAAGAAGATAACAACATATATGGATGTGACATAAAGGGGCAATTAAAAAAAAGGACAAAGAAAAATTTGGAAGATTATTAGTATGGATTTGAATATTTCTCCAACCGGTAATATTCAAATCCACACTATAAATACATTGCACTATCTTCAAAAAGAAGACAATGGAGGATCGCAAAGTGAAATTAAAAGCCAAATATTCAAGCAACTCCATTAAGCATTCCATATCCAAATTTACCCAAGAGTGTTCTTCATTGTATCTAAGCAAAAATGCCATATCCTAATTAGAGAGATTTTTTCCCATCCTTAGCATTGAGGCTAAACAAATGTAAGGGAAAATCTCACCCTAGTTGAAACAAAACAAACCTTACCCAAATCGGTTTGATAGGATAAGTTTGTAGGTGAGTGGGAACTCGATAAACATCTAAGCAATCCCGGAAAAGAGGAATTCGGCAATTGAGGGAGATAAGTCCCGTTTGAGTGTGAACTTTAAACATCTATCGCAATCCGTGAGGGTGATAAGTCCCGATTGGTTAAGTTGGTTTAGTTGGTGCCCCCATGAAGGAAAGAGTGGATGTAGGACGAGTTGTCCGAACCACTATAAAATTGTGTGTTCTTTTTTGCTTTATGTTATTACTTGCCTTATGCATTCGTTTATAAGCATAACACACATCGTTCTTAAAAAAAAAAAAAAATTGAATCACTCGCCCTCTTTTTTGTTTTTATATGCAGTTCTTAACCCAAAACGTTTTTTTGACGTGCAAATGGGTTTTCAAAACGGGACCATCATTACTCATACCGGAAACTAGTTTCACTTGCAAGATTTGGTATGATAAAACTTATGAACCTCCCAAGGGGGCAAATCGAACAAGCGTACTTGCACACGATTCTCCGATTAAATCTTAGCAATCACATGTGACCAATAATATTGCCCAAGATAAAAAGTATTGAATCTCGTTGATTCTCTACCCATGATAAGTCAAAGCAATAGTTACCAACCACATGTGATCCTATTTAAGGAGCGAAGATTAAGAAATAACGAACCACCGAGGTCTAATTCTTCCTTGTTCGGGTTCGAAGAATATGTCCTCCTCAGAGGTCCTATTCGATTGCATCGATCATGGACTAGTGTAATCTGGTCAAGACAAGTCAATCGAGCCTTACACTTCAACCTTTCACGATGGATTGTTCATTTCCATTTAGGTCGTGAATGGTGTACTTTTTAATTCTGAGGATTGTTAATTTAATCTTACGTGATCCGTATCGAAGAAATTAACTACAATGTAACACGTCTTATTTATTGAACAGTTATGCAAATAAATATATGTAACATTCAATGATATTTAAAGCATCAGTGATAAACAATTTATTTCAGTAAATAAGTCCGAAATTCAGTTTTGATTATACAAAGTAAAAGCATACTTTTCAGTATAATCCCAACATGATGATGGTTATATCATTTTGCTATTATATGTTGATGACATGTTGATAGCAAGCTCTAGTGCTCGGGAGGTGAGCAAGTTGAAGGAAAAATTGTCTGAAATGGTTTGCTATGAAGGACCTTGGAGAGGCCAAGCAAATCTTGGGTATGTGAATCGATCGTGATAAGGTGGCAGGAAAGTTGTATCTTTCACAGGCTTAATACATAAAGAAAGTCTTGGAGATATTTAGTATGGAAGATGCAAAGTCAGTTCGGGTCCCGTTGGGAAGTCAATTCAATCTATCCAACAAAGACTCACCTAGTAGCGAAGAGGAGCGGACCTACATGCAAAACACTCTGTATGCTTCAGCAATTGGAAGTTTGATGTATGTCATGGTGTGTACAAGACCAGATATTGCACAAGCGGTGGGAGTTGTTAGCCGGTTTATGGGAAATCCGGGTAAGCAGCATTGGGAGGCAGTAAAGTGGATCCTTAGGTACTTGAGAGGTACTACTGAACAAACTTTGTGCTTTGAGGGCAAAAACGTTGGGTTGACAGGATATGTTGATGCAGACTTGACATCAAATGATCTCGACAAAAGGAGGAGTACTACAGGGTATGTGTTTACTTTTGGTGGTACAACAATCTCTTGGGCTTCTAAGTTGCAAAAGATCGTAGCTCAGTCCACTGCAGAAGCAGAGTACGTTGCAGTCACTGAGGCTAGCAAAGAAATGGTTTGGTTGCAGAATCTGTCGTGTGAGTTGGGGAAGGAGCAAAAGGATAGTATTCTGTATAGTGACAGTCAGAGTGCTATTCACTTGGCAAAGAATTCGGCCTTTCACTCGAGGACGAAGCACATCGAGTTGAGATATCATTATATTTGTTACCTCATTGAGAACAAGATCTTACAGCTGATGAAGATCCGGGGAAGTGAGAATCCTGCTGACATGTTGACTAAGGTTGTGACCTTAGAGAAGTTGAAGTTATGCATGACTTCAATGGCCTTGAAATCGAAAGCATAAGGCAAAGACTACTACCGATTGAGAGAAACCGTTGGAAGCGGAGGAGACAAATTCTGAGTTGGAGTCGGTGTCGGTGGGAGATTGTTGGGATTGTTGGAGCTGAGGAGAGGCGGGGATCAGAGCACGGAGGCGCTTCGACCAAGCATTGAGGTCGAGCACATATGCTCGATCGAGAACCCCCCTTTCCAGCGCCATCAAGGCGCTCGAGCAAGCAGTGTGATCGAGCAGAACAGCTCGACCAAAGCCCCTGGTCGAGCGGTTCCGGAAGCCTAGACGCGGAATTAGGGCTTCGGCCCAGCCTCTTGTTTAAATACTTTTGACTCATTGTATTTGTCTCTTGTACGAAAATAACACACGAAATAGTAAATCTCCTGGCTTGGTAGTGCCTCCAGACGTAGTCATTCCTGACGAACTGGGTAACCAAATTGTTTGTTTCTTAATTCCTGTTTACATTATTTTCTCCATAATTGTTTGCTTAAAATCCTAACAAAACTAGCATAAATTAAAATCCATTCATTTTAAAACGTTAAAATATCATGCTCAAATTATGTTCAGACTCGATAAAAGACTGTCTCACGTAATTGTGTATCTTATTTCTTTACTTTGGTGAGTGGTTTACTCCAGCAAGAAAATATTTATTCTTATAGCCCAACCATCTCGATTGTTAACAGTTTAGGCCAAGGTTATTAGCCCCCCCAACTTTAGTAAATACACCCATATAAAATTTTAACAAAATAACATTACATATAAAAAGATTATACTACCTTTTAAAATTAAAATCCTAATTTCTACCCATTCTCTCCCCATCTGATTGCAGCTGCCCCGCCAATGTACATGACTTCATTGTCGACGCCGGAAACTCAAATTTCATTGAATAAATTACACAAATGTTCGGTAAAAAGATTAAAAAATAAACTAAAATTTCAGAAAGAAAAAATAGAAGAAAAGAAAATATTTTGTTAAAAAGTTCTCGACAATTTTTTTTAAAAAAAAAGATGAAATACGACGAAAATATTCGAAAAAATATTAAAATTTTCGGAAAGAAACTAAATACCAACAAAAAAATCGAAAATAGACAAAAAAAATTCAAAAAAAAAATTAAAAAATCATATACATTTTCAGAAAACTAGATTAAAAAAAAGAAAGTCTAGGTCAAGAACAAATCAAAATATATTTAGAAAAAAATAAATTTTTTTGTAAATTTTTTTCAAAAAAATGAAAAGAATAGAACAAAAATTTGAGATGATCTGTTGAAAAAAAGAAAAAGAAGGAAGGAGAAGGATATATAAAAAAAACCTTGAATATCGAGTGGTGGAGGGCGATCTCAAGGATGGGCAGTTGGCGTCGAGGTGAGGGCTGGGGATGATGTCTAAAAAAGAGGAAAGGGATGGAGGTGAGGATGAGGGGACGTGGAGACAGTTTCATTCCTTTGTGTCATTTTCTCATGTTCCAAATATATTTTTCACTTGTCATATATTCGCAATATGAAACATTGAATGAAACGCTGAAAATGAAACAGATGATATAATTCGACGTGGAGATAAGGAGAAGAAGAAAAGGGGAGGAGGGTAAAAATATTTTTTTGTGAAGAAAGTGTACTAATTAATCTTTGGGGTGCTGTTGTAATTCGGACGGTGCATTTCCTAATAAAGAGGGTGCTAATAACGTGGGCCAACCGTTTAATGTAAAGGTTCTGAAACAAGCCCAACTGAAAAGGTATCATATTTAATGATAAAGACATTTACATTAGAGATCGTTCATACCGCGGTGAGATTTTAACATAAATGAAAGATTGTCAGTTTAACATTTTAAAAAAAGATGAATGTGATTTGTGCTAAATTGTATCCCGTCTAATGCATGAGACCGTCTCATATTAATTTTTATCTTTAATGAATATAATTGTTAAAAACCAGGCCCATTAGAAATTAAGTATAATGTCCAAAACGAACTTTCCATCTAATCTCTACGTCGCCACCTCGAAAGCCCATTTTTTTTGGTATGATTTTCTTCTAGTAGATGTTTCTTGTCTAATTTTGACTTTGAGGAGTAGAAATATATTTTTTATAATAAACCCGCATTTTAAAAACTAAATCTAAATTGAGTAGGTTACTTATAAATTTATATTCGCATGAACTTTTCTTTATCGCTATTATGCATGCATATTAACAGTGTTATACATAAATGCTATAACTTCATTATTTAAAGAAAATATATACAATATAAACATAACAGTGATATTTAAAGAAAAAAAAATTCACATAATCTCAACTTTACACAAATTTTTACCATTTAAATAAGCCACACATTAAATTTTCATCCAGCTGGAAATTGAAAACAACACCTCAATAAAATTTTATGAGCTATAAACTTGTTTTCATACTAAGGCTTAGCTAATACTCCCTCTCTCCCAAATTCATTCGTACATTCAGTGTTTGATCTATGTTTTAGCAAGTGAAATGTTTATTAATATTTGAAATGATAAAGAGATTTTTAAGGTGGGGTATGATAGTGTTACTCCTCATTTATCCTACAATATCTTAAAAGTCATTTTATCATTTCATATATTATAAACAATTCGCTCAATAAAATACGAGTCAATAAATGAAATGTACAATCGAGTTCGGGACGGAGGAAATATCAAAATAATATTCTTTTATTCCTTTTCTTCCTCGATAGATTTGATCTTAAGATTCCCATAAATTTCTAAAAGCTAAAAAAGTCAAAGTTTGATATGCGACTGCTTCTCGATATGAACTAAATTAAAAATTGTTCAGTCAAGAAAAGATTATATAATATTACTTTTGTTTAAAGGTCGAACATGTGGTTGAAAAAAGAAATCGATATATATATATATATAACTACTATTTGGTTCTAAGTTCTAATTCTATCCAAGTTAACATCCAATCATATTTTTAAGTCGGCAAACTCATGAAACTATTCCACCCTTCACATCTAAATTTTATGGGATTAGGTACACATCTTGAGTTTATGGGATTAGGATAGTTCTTTTGCCTTTTTATTTTCTTTTTTCACTTTCCTTTTGCTCTAGGTGTCTAGCTATAAAATGGCCTTACTTTACAATTGCTTGTACTTCTAAAAACTTGCTAGAATAGCTAGTCTTTACTAAAACTTGCAAGAGTAGCAAGTATAGTTATATTAATATAGAATTCAAGAATCCTATTATTAACTAGAATTAGAACAAACACTTCACTCCATCAGAACTATAGATAAATTATATCATTATTATATATAAAAATTAACACTGTTTAAAAAATAAAGCATTTTATAAACAATGATAATTTTATACATAATAGTGATAATTTTTATGATAATAGTAATAGTTTTTATACATAACAGTGATGCTAAAAATAAAGAGTTCACCGTGAATTCGGGGTTCACATAATTTTTTATTCAAGAGTAATTCTTAAGTATACCTATTGTTGCAGTGTCCAATTCGAATTTGATCATATGCCCGCAGGTGGACACAAACTTATATGTCCACCGCTTATGTGGCGCGCCACATATGCAAGGTCTCTACCATCATTTAATTAGTTTATTTAATTAATTCAATCTGCTCATTTATATATATTCCATATTTTACCCAATTTCATTAATTATATTAAAAAAAAATTACCCGACTCGAACCTGAACTCAGCACGAGTGGTTCATGGTTCACCCGGCCCGAATAGTTCATGGTATAGGGTTTATGTTTATATAATTAATGAGAAGATTGAATTAATTAAAGAAACTAATTAAATAATGGTGAAGACCTTGCATATGTGGCGCGCCACATAAGCGGTGAGCATATAAGTTTGTGCCCACCTGCGGGCATATGATCAAATCTGTTGTACAATTTGTAATGTTCAGTAAAAATTGTTGATACTAACCATTTAATATCTTTTAGTAAAATAACTAAACTACTCTCAATTTAGTTTTTATATTTTTCTTATGACAAAGTCTAGTATGAAAATTTGCATACATGAAAAAACTTTTATTTACAAATTCTGTATATGGTGAAGGTAAGACAAAGTCGAGTGGTTCATGGTTCACTCGGCCCGAGTGGTTCATGGTTCACCAGGCCCGAATATGTCATGATTTAGAGTTCATTATTTAGTGTATAGGGTGTAGATGATTTACCCGACCCGAATATGTCATGATTTAGGGCGATTTTATAGTTTTTCATACATTAAAATTTTTACACTAGAACAACTCTTTTCTTATTGGTATGTTCCACATCCATTTTAACACTAAGATGAGGAACTTTATCTATAACCCTTACCCTCACAAACACTTATTTACTTTTTATGTCATTTTTTTTAATATAAGCAACTTACACCCACACAATTAAAGTTGATTTCATCGAAAATCCATTGCTTTATCACTTTAATAAAATAAATAATTCATTTTTCTAAATTTATTT
The DNA here is from genome assembly GCA_037126765.1 of Stenogyne calaminthoides. NCBI lineage: Eukaryota > Viridiplantae > Streptophyta > Magnoliopsida > Lamiales > Lamiaceae > Stenogyne > Stenogyne calaminthoides. The sequence continues at coordinate 11,142,227 of JBBCBC010000020.1, forward strand.
ACCAAATTTAGTTTTTGTTTCAAAAAGAAAAAAAATATTAACACGTGAAAATTGATATGGAATAGAGAATGTATTGTACAATTTAGGGTCCGTTTGATTGTGGGTAATGGAAGGGGTTTATGAGAATTATTTATATTAATATTATTTAGTTTTTTTGATACACCATTAATGACAATAGAAGGGGCGCCCCACAGATTTCGCACTTGCTTTTCGCAGATAATAGCCTTCTGTTTTGTAATGCGACAGTGTCGGAATGCGCCCGATTGAAGGCGATTTTGACGGACTATGAGAGAGTCTCTGGTCAAGCTATTAATTATGACAAATCGAGAGTTTTCTTTAGTAGCAATGTCCGATGGGAAAGACGGGAGGACTTGAAAGGGATCTTGGGTGTTTATCAACCTTTGAATACTGGTCGCTACCTGGGACTACCGTCGTTAGTGGGACGAAATAAGAGTGTCATTTTCAATTACATTAAGGAGCGTATGTGAAAAAAGCTGCAAAGTTTGAGAGGCAGGAAGCTATCTAAGGCAGGGAAAGAAGTTCTAATAAAATCAGTTGCTCAAGCAATACCTACTTATTGTATGTCTACCTTTCTATTACCATCCACTCTACTTGATGAGTTGCATATAATGTTGAACAAGTTCTGGTGGGAGAGTAACGGGGATGTCTCAAAGGGTATAAAATGGATGTCATGGGATCGGATTTGTGTAAGGAAAGATGTCGGAGGATGGGGTTTTCGCAATTTACACCTCTTTAATATTGCATTGTTGGGAAAGATGGGATGGTGTCTCGTTCATGATTCTACATCTCTGGTCTGTAGGGTCCTGAAAGCGCGTTATTTTCCTCATTCGTCTTTCCTAGATGCGCCATTAGGGTCCAACCCTAGTTATACTTGGTCGAGTGTGCATGCGAGCCAAGATCTCTTGCGGGCAGGAGCTCGATGGAAGGTAGGCACGGGAAGGGAGATTCGAGTATGGGGGCAACCTTGGGTGAAGGATGACAAGAATTTTTGGATCCAAACCGTGTGCCCGATGGGTCTGGAAAGCATGAGGGTATGTGAGTTACTTCATGCGAACTGTAATATATGGAATGCGGAGTTGATTCATACACTTTTTGATCTTAATGATGCGATCCGTATTCTAAAGACGACACTACCTCCGCGAGGGGTGAATGATAGACTCGTATGGCATGGAAGACGGGATGGGATGTACTCAGTTAAAGCTGGCTACACCCTTGCCTCGACTTTGTGCCACGATCCCAATATGGAGGTTAATGGGGATTGTAATTCTTTGTGGAGACTTTGTGTTCCACCAAAGGTAAAAGATTTTTTGTGGAGATTATGCCGAAATTGTATGCCTACTCGGGTAAATCTTTACCAGAAGAAGGCGGTGGATCATAAATGGTGTGCAATATGTGGACAATTTGAAGAAACCTCATGGCACTTATTTGTCGACTGCCATTACGCGAAGGAATGTTGGGAACGAACCCATTTATATCACAAACTGGATTCACTTATTTATCAGGTTGATGGGCTGCATGAACTGGTTTTCACTTTCTTAAACTCGGAACAAAAGCCTACGGTTGAGATCTTTGTAATGGTGTTATGGCAACTGTGGAAAGAAAGGAATGCAAGGGTGTGGGATTCTGGAAGTCAATCACCAGCACAAACAGTCTTTGCTTCTGCTGTTTATTTCAATGAGTGGTCGGCTGCTCGAACACAGGCCACGAAGTTTGCAGGCCCTCCGGATGTGAGTCTCGCCGCTGCTCGATGTAGGGCGTGGCATAGACCTTATGCCAGTAAGTTGAAAATCAATGTGGATGCTTCCTTTTATGCAGACCCCAATCTTACGGGAATTGGAATGGTGATCCGGGATGAAGACGGAACTTTTATACTAGCGAAGACGCTAATGAAAGAAGGATGTGTTGACGTCGAAGAAGGAGAAGCTATGGGGTTTTTGGAAGCTCTTTCATGGTTGATGGACTTGGGTTTAGAGGATGTTATGATTGAAGGGGATTGCAAGATTGTAGTGGATGCTATAAACACTTCGACTATGGAATATTCTACTTCGGTTCTTGGGGATTATGTCCGAGCTTGCAAAGATATTCTACGACATTGCCCTACTTATTCTGTTCATTTCGTTAGAAGGGATGTCAATCGCTTGACTCACGAGTTTGCACGGGTTGCCCGTGATTATGGGAACCTACACTGTTGGTTAGACCCTCCGGCTTTTGTGGACGGACTAATTGACCTCCCTTGTGTTTGTAATAATGAAAACTAGTTTTCTTGGTTTAAAAAAAAAAGTAATTAATTGATTATCCTATTTTCATTACTTAATTACTCAAATACTCAATTCACCTTACATGATACTCATTATTGATATTCTAACTAAATAATAACAATACAATCAATAATTTTTAGTGATTGACCTCTCAATAATATATATTATCATTATATTACGTGAATCATACCAAACCACCCTTACATTATTAGCAATTAACTAAAGACTCACGAATCAAACAACTCAACCTACAACAACTAGGTACTTGTTAATTCATTTATCATAGAATTATGTGCCGTGTCCATTGATGCATGCTATAAGCCTATAACTTGCACATTTTCTTTTAGCCTAAGTTTTTATATAAGTCAAATGAAAAAACGTCGCATTAAACAGATCACATACCTACCTGTCTTCTTTTCCAACTCACAAAAAATATCAGTCACAAATTTCTGTGGTCTCTAATTCATTCATGATTCGTAATAAATATATAATTCTTGCATAATTCTGTAAAGAAACTCTCACTCCCAAAATTCTCAAATATCGCATCATTTTTTCTTTTCCGATTTTTTTTAATTATTGAAAAAGGAGTTTGTTGATATTTTGGCTGCACATTTCCCACAAAGAACATCAGGGGAGACTCAAAAGGTGAAGATTCTCGTCTGACAAAGACACCCCATTTCCGGCTGATTCTAGATTTCTGCAATTAACCCTTAACTTTTTGTGCAATTTACATCGCGGAATTCATACTTAAATCGCGGTCTCACAACTGTGTATTTTGCAAACCAACAAAAAGGGATTTCGTATTTTTTTTCCTTTCTTTCCATGTATATATGTGAATACACTTTCTGAAACGCATTTTGCTCAGTTTCATTGAAATTGTCGCCAGCCCATTTCCAGCTTCCCTCAGGTTCGCCTATTTACAGTTCGATTTTATTTGGATCGTTTGAAATGTTTTGATCTTTTGTGTTGCGTGTGATTATTGAATTAGATTGATGGCGGGTCGTTTTCTCCCCTATTTGCCCTGTTTAGATTTGCTGCTTTGATTTGAATTGTCTTAGTCTAGCTTGTGTGTGTGTGTGTGTTTTTTTCTTTTTTTCCATTTTTTTTTAAACGCAGATCTTGTTTTCCGGTTTCCGGTTCTCTCACTAGAATTTTATGAATTGTTGTTGATGGAATCTGATTCTTCAGAACACTGGCTAGATTTGTTTGTGATATTGCCCAATATATCTATTGGAGTAATTTCATTTTTTCTTTACACAATTTTTTGATTTGATCCATGTTTCCTTCTTCTGTTTTCCTATTTTGCATTTGAATATGAAGTTAGAAATTAAAGAGGGGCTAAGAAACTAAGAGTAGGCAGTGACAACTACTAAAATATAATGAACTTGGTATTACTGATTTGAGTTCTCAGTATCCTAATCCTTCAGTGGAAACTTAGTAATCAACCTCAAAACTTGGATATGATTGGAATAATTGGCAGTTTTGCAATTGGTCTATTTCTCTGCTAGATATGATTGGAATAATTCGCAGTTTATGCATGATAAGGTAATCATTCTAAGTGGATTTAATGTTATTCATTGTTCATTTGACTCTTCAGGTTTGTGTCTCCTCTTACATTGATTAAGGAGGTCATTAAAACTAGGGAAGCAAGATGGAATTCGAAAGCAGCAGTTGGATCAAAGACGGGGTTTATTACTACCCACATGTCTTCGGTGGTATAATGATCACTTGTGCGTTGCTCAGTTTCTCCAGTAGCTACTTTGGTACGCTTACTGTTCCAATAATGCCTCACCTTTTTCCCGACCTGAGAGTTTTTCATAAGAAGAAAGGTGCAAAGAAACGTGTTCGTGTATATATGGATGGATGTTTTGATCTAATGCATTATGGGCATGCCAACGCATTGAGACAAGCAAAGGCATTGGGAGATGAATTAGTTGTTGGAGTTGTGAGTGATGAACAGATCGTATCCAATAAAGGGCCCCCCGTTTTATCTATGGAAGAAAGGTATACATGTGTTCGTAATCAATTTGATAGGTCTTCATTATTCTATAATTTGAAATTGATTTGGGCCAGATTAGCTTTCTTTTATTTTCTCTCTTTTTTCCTCAATCATCTGTTTGCTGGAAGGAGTAAGATTTGGTGGTTAAGCTTAGTGATTAGGTAGTGTCTTTTCCCGTTTCTTAGTTTTTTTGATACATGGTTTGATGGGATTTGGCATTTGGGAGTATAAGGTTTAAAAAAAATAATAATAATAACAATTAACATATTTTTCTAGCTGAAGTATTTTATTTAATGCTCAATACTTTCATTTTTAGTCTTTCGGCCTAGCCTGAGCCAAACCTCTGGCAAAAATGAGTTGTTAAGTGTATCACCCAAACTTAGGAAGATAAGTAGTTGAAATGTTAAAATAAATGTTCACTCATTGTTCACATTGCTACATCATCAAAATGTTGCATTTCCAAATTCAAGGATAACAATTTCAATCATGTTAAGTATACCTCAGTCTTTCTGGTCAAACAAGATTGATCATTCTAATCACTAGGATAATATCTTGTAGTCATATAGATGATTATTGTACTCCCAATTTTAATTTGGTGTCTTTTTTTCTCCAGACTGGCCCTTGTTAGTGGGTTAAAATGGGTGGATGAAGTCATTCCTAATGCTCCCTATGAAATCACAGAAGATTTTATGCATCGACTTTTCAATGATTATAAGATCAATTATATTATACATGGTGATGATCCCTGTCTTCTTCCCGATGGAACTGATGCTTATGCTCTCGCGAAGAAAGTTGGTCGCTACAAACAGATCAAACGTACTGAAGGTGTCTCCAGCACAGATATTGTAGGTACTGTATCCCTCTTACCCTATGCATTTATGTTTTGTCTTAAACAATTTTTACTTCAATTCCTTTCACAGTTTGCTGCTCTGGCCATTAATGATAACTTATACAATATTGAATGTGTTACACGATTAATAATTTTAATTTGCTCCTGCTGGCATTAGCACACATATTACCTCACTTTCCTGACTATATAATCAGAAAATTGTTCGACTTATGTTGCTTTTAGAATAAAATCAGTGTAACCTTAATATAAGGGAAAAGAACATTGCTAAGAGACAGCTAATGATATGCTCACTTGTGTATCTATATTCATTTCTTAAACTTTATAACAATGCATATTGTATGCTGTACTTTGAAAAATTAAGCAGTTTATGCATTATTTTTATCAAAGTGGAAGATATATGATCTGTATAGAAGATAGCAAGAGTAGTAGAGTACGTGGAATACAATATATTCTAGTATAAATGTATCAAATAAATACTCTTTTGTGTGTGTCTAATCAAGGTGTTTTTGGGGTGGATGAGCAAGATATGTTAGCAGCCTGATCCAATATATAAAACCCATAACTCACCCATGAGCCCTGGGAAAGGCAAATCCAGAATGCTATATATCTAGGGTATACTGTAGTACAATTCAGTTGTTTTACTGATAAATTGCAAAACTGGTAGATTCTTTTTTTGTTGAAAAGTATAAATTTAAATTCATTTACTGGCCAAATATTGAGACATCAATTATTTACAAGTGCTGTAAAATTTTCCATGCTTCAGGATTAGAGCAGTATACTTATTCAACAACTTTTTATTCTCTTTATTCTTTCTAGTTCCCATCAGGTAAGCGGTGGTTTATGATTTCTTAGTTTCAATTTGTTCACATTTTTATGTCCTAGATTTTATATCATATACTGTGTGTTTTTTTTTTTGGTGGAATTATCTTTTTCTTTAGCTTCTACTGTTTTGACTATCATAATCAATTGAAGCATCATTGTGAGAAGTGACATGACTGCCATCATTTTAATTGTGGTATTGCCTTTTTCTTTAGCTTCTGCTGTTTTGACTATCATAATCAATTGAAGCATCATTATGAGAAGTGATATGACTGCCATCATTTTAATTGTGGTATTGATATGTACACAGGAAGGATACTTTCCTGGGTTAAGGATGCTAAAGATGACAAAACATGCTTAGAACCATCTCAAGGTGGTGAATTAGACGACATAAACAGCAAACAGTGTAACAAATCTTTATCTAATGGAGCCCACATATCTCATTTCCTGCCTACTTCAAGAAGAATAGTGCAATTTTCAAATGGCAAGGTATGCTCGACTCTCTTTTGCAATTTTTATTTTGCTAAAACATTACTACCTCCGTCCCAACTCTTTCTTCACAGTTGCTGTTTTCTCGTGTTTTAGCGAACGAGTTTTTTATTAGTATTTGAAATGATAAAGTAATTTTTAAGGAGACATATAATAGAGGAGAGATAGATCTATCATACCCCTCGTTAAAAGTTACTTTATCATTTCAAATACTAATATACAACTCGCTCGTTAAAACACGAGAAAAATGTGAAAAAAGAGTTGGGATGGAGGGAGTATAAGGTTTCTTTGAGGTCTTATGCCACGTGGCTTAATGAGTGCTAGGTTATAGAAATTATAGCCTACATATATAATCAAATATAGAATTTTTTTCCAAACCTAATATTCTGAACTTCTATAGGATCTGGTTTTGGTGCTACTTTTTGTGTATCTCACTTTCAAATAAACTGGACGTAGGGGTGTGTATGAGCCGATTCGATTTGATTAGTGTCAAGCTCGAACTCGACTCACTCAAATCTCAATTAAAAAACTCGATCGAGCTCAGTTCTTTTGTACTTGAAGCGGGGATGGAGAGAAAATATTCCCCGTTTACTTTGTGGGAACGGGGATTCCTCAATTTCGTGCGGACAGTAATTGGTCCCCCATCCCCGTCCCGTTGACATTCCTAGTAGCTCGTGAGCTGACTCGACTCACTTACCCCTAACTAGACGGAGACTGTAACTTGAAGTTACCTTTTATCAGTGAACAAGTTAAACTGTCCATTGCTTAATATTTGTGCTTACATGTTCACTTGAAAACTTGCTATATTACGTTTGGTCATTATTTTATCCAATCCAATGGAAGCAAATTTAATCACATTTATGGTTTCACCCTGACTTCTATATATTAAATCATTCCAATAATTCAGCAGTAGAGAGCATCATTAATTCATTATGTTATAATGTTATTGGTTTACATGGTTTCAGCCTCGATGAGAGAAAATGAAGAGTTGGGGTTTTTCCTATTATTTTGTCAACTCTGTTTAACATTTAAAAATACAATTTTGCCCCTTCTTGAATGAAGGCTTAATACTCAATCCATGAAGATTAGTTGGTGAAATTCTCGTTATGCTGTTTAATTTCAGGCGCCTGGACCAAATTCTCGGGTTGTCTACATCGATGGTGCATTTGATATTTTTCATGCTGGGCACGTTGAGGTATTATAGAATTTTATAAAGCTCCTGCTTTTGTTTAGTTACCAATTGTTGTCTTTATGGGACTTTGGTTTCCTTTTCTAAGCTAGATATACCTCTAGTTTACCTTGGATTAATTTCTTGATTAAATCAAAGAACTTGCATCCTGCTCCAATAGACAGTTGAGAAGAACAACATGGATCTAATAGCTTCCTAAGGGTGTTAGGATTTTCGTTTAATGTATAGTTTTTACTTGGTTTGCATAATACTTTTTACTTTATGCAAAGATTATGCTTCGGACCTTGAGTCCAGCTAGGAAATAAAATTTTAAAAATCAGAAAACAAAGTTTCCAACACTTATAACTAGGAAATAGTTGAATTCATGCAAGATCTGAATGTTTTTTTTTCTTGGGGGCGGGGAGCGGGGACGTTTATCGTTGCGATTAATGCTTAGAGTAATATTTGACCCACTGAACTACTTTCACTTTTCACTTTTTTCTTTTAATTTTTACTATTTCACATGTAAATTCTATTTCTTCAGTTTTTTAATGTTTTTTTGATATGGAATGTTTGATGGAAGTTGCTCTTTACAGATTCTAAAGAGTGCCAGGCAACATGGAGATTTTCTTCTTGTCGGTATTTATGCTGACCAGACTGTGAGGTATGACTGGTTTGCTTTGCGTATTGCTCCTAACTTAACTTTGATAGTAATGTATTATATTCTCTCATAAATATTCGATACTCCTTAAACTAGCAAATCTTCCAGAAAAAAGACGTAGTATTAGCCTCACCAACCAATTCTTTAGTTCATGTTTACACCAATGAATTTTTTTCTGCAGTGAGCTCCGTGGTAGCCGTTTCCCGCTGATGAATCTCCATGAACGTAGTCTTAGTGTGCTGGCTTGCCGTTATGTTGATGAGGTCATTATTGGTGCACCTTGGGAAGTTACTAAAGATATGGTAAGTTGTTTCTGCATATCATGTTCATGATCAAGTTCTGATGAGGCCCATGTTCGTTTTTGTGTTTTATAGTACATATTGGGATTTCAAAGTAGCAGTGTCAAAGAACTATTATTCATTTGATTTTCCATTGTTACCTGCAAACATTGGATTTTGGTGGTTACTTAAAAAAAACTACATGGAAAATAAAAATTAGAAATATAGGACTGTTAATCATTATGGTGTTTCACCATTATTGCAACTTAGATTTTACTTGCATTATTGTTCAGTTACTGCCTTCTTATCTGCTTGTAACAGCCAAAATTACCTAATAATTATACGAATAACCTGCAAAGAGAACATTCAAACGTAATAGAAAAATATTGTAGGAGGAGTTACAATTCGGCGCACCAATTGCACCATGCAAGTTGCAATTGGTGCAAATTTGACCCAAGCTTGACTAAATTTTTTCATCGAAACTGTTTTTATATATTTTCGCAAATCATAGAAAAAAACAGTGGAAAGTATTACTCCCTCCGTCCCAGATTCAATTGAACATTTGCCAAAAAAGTCCGTCCCGAATTAGATTGAACATTTCTCAAAGTAGCAATAAAGCAACTATATCAATTTAAACTATACCCCTCTAATCATCTCAATATTACACCCTATGCCATTACTTTTAGGCACAAAAGTCAATTTTTTCTCCTTTTATTTACACCACATGCCATTATTTTACCATTCGAGCCTATCAAAAATCAACTTCATTTACCATCATACTAATAAACAATTCTCACATTAAACTCCGTGCAAACAATAAATGTTCAATTAAATCCGGCACGGAGGGAGGGAGAATTTTATATGATGAAAAGTATTAGTTGTATATTAAAAAAGTACTAAAACTGTTCTGCCTACAAACTAATACTTTCTTTTGTATGCACTAATATTTTTCTTCGCCTGAACTAATACTTCTCATCATATATTTCAGTTTTTTTGTTTTTTTTTTTGTGAATGAGTCAAGCTAGGGTCAGAATTACACCAAATTGCACTGTGCAACTAGTGCGATTTTTGTTTTTTTTGTCTAGAATTAGTATGGATGACTTTCGAAAAAATTGGAATTGTTGTGCTATTGAAACCTTGTTGGCATTTTGCATGCAACTTCTCTCTCTACCCCCTCTCTTTGAGATTTGAATTTTCTGTTACTGATAATTTTCTGTTTTCTTGAAAATGTGTGGCATGAAAAAAGATTTCAACTTTCAACATATCTACAGTTGTACATGGGACGATTGCTGAGAAAAACACTTTCATTAATGTAAGTTTTTCTATTGCTATTAGCCTAATATGAAGAAGATAGTATACGATGAAAGCACATACTAAAAAAGTCAATTTCATAATGCAGGGCAATTCAGATCCTTATGTGGTTCCAAAAAGTATGGGAATTTTCCAAATGCTGGAGAGCCCAAAAGATATCACTTCTGCTTCCATAGCCCAGAGAATTATTGCCAACCGTGACATTTATTTGGTATTCTTTGTTAACTTCTTGACTTCTTCTACCTAATGAATACATATTTTGAGTATAAACGAACATAGGTAGAGAATTATTCTCGTACCTTATGCAAAATGAGAATCACAAGAAACACCCTTGTGTGAACTTGGTTCACATGAACTCCATCCCATTTTTGAGCCACTTAGGTCTAACAAAAACTTGTATATAGAATCCATTTAGAATTTGTTGTGTAGGATCAATTGATTTCACGAATCTCATATCTGTGAACCACATTAATACAACTTTTGTCAGCTTAAAGCACATTTGGTTTTAAATTTCACGTTTTAAATGCCTAGTGAGTTATTGATGCTATATATCTCTTTTTTTCTGTCCACAGAAACGAAATGCCAAAAAAGAAGCAAGTGAGAAGAAATATTACTCAGAGAAGAAATTCGTTTCAGCAGACTAGGGAATTTTGTGATCCACATATAGGAAAATTATTCCCTGTAGTTTTCTTCTTGGGAATCTACATAGACGAGATAGAGGAAACACAGCCTTAGGCTGTTGATTTTTTTTTTCTTTTTCTCCATAATGTTTTCTGTTTTTCGGCTTTATGTTATGGGGATCAGTAGTCATATCTAGTTAGCCTTGATAGTAAGTTTTGCCTTTGTTATTGTAAATTATCTAACATTGTACTTGAGTTTGAGAACAGACGAATGGTCTCATTCTGGTATTTTCATCCTGTATGTTTGTAACTTGCTACATTGATTTATCGAAAAATTACACTTTGTCATCTGAAATATGTCTGTCATTAGAGAGATGAAATAATTTTAATTCAGCTTTTGTTGACCAGTAGTTATATACAGTTGAAGCATACTTGCGTGAGACGGTGACATTTACGCTTTAACATTTTGAGAGGGGGTAGATGTTGATTTGTGTTAGGTTATATTCGGCCTCATGCATGAGACCGTTGCATACGTGTTTTTGTCTATATAGTTAGGGCGTGTTTGTTAACAACATGGGGATATGACATGATTCATTATATGTTAATTTTCGAGAGTCATCCCTGCCTGTCCCAAGTCAGGTAAAAGGAGAAGGGTTGAGATAGGCATATGTCAGTCAGCGTAAAACTTTGTCACATCATGACGTGAGCCAATTATTGAATTTCGTTTGGTTAATTTGTGCATGCGATACAATGTGATTCATCTTATTGATTCATATAGCCTACCTCAATTATTTGGAATTAAAGGCTCGGTTTGTTTGTTCGTTTGTTTTGTATGTTTTTGTGTATTCATAAATCTGAAAGAAAATGGCTTGCATAAAAACACTTACTGAGCTGTAGGTTAAATATAAGACAACAAAATTGGCAAAAACAAGTATAGATGGGTTAGTTTTATCTATCCCAACAATATCTTATTTCACAGGCGTTCTCTTATCGTTTATAAAAGTTAATACTGTTACTTGTGATTTCATTGTACATACATAGAATGAGTTATGTTTGCAATTTTTTTTTTTTTATAGGTAAAATTATAACTATTTATATCTTCAAGACAAAATACATACACAACAAACAAGCAAGCAGGGTGTGGTCCCATAAAAGTAAACAAATTTTCACCATGTCACATTAACAATGTAACATTAACGTACAACAAAATTACAGTTTGTTATAATTTTTAACACTTCCATCATTTGCTGAATTTGTCAAGTACTTGTCCTTTCTAGTAAGCCTTGTGCAAGTAAATCCCAACTCTTTGGCAATCACATCCTGGACCATATTAGCCTTGTCGTACCTAAAAGTCTGGGCATGATTGCAGGTTTCATCGACGTGGACTCCGAGGTTGACCTTGTCCAAGAAACGGACCGAGTACCTAGGGCAGGGATTCATGAGCAAGAACAAAGGGTCAAGACACTTGAACCCTCTGGCGGTCGTCCCATAAAACATGGTGACGTCACAAGTGACCGCGACAGGAACCAGTTGATGACGTATTTCCGTGAACAAAGGGCTAAATCTGAGCAGATACGGTTCCCTCAGGGCAGACAACGAGGTCCCCCTCATTCAACAACTGGTGCATCTCTCTGTTCCGCGTCAGTCTCACAGTTTTGATCGGCGACAGAATCTCTGACACCCTACTAAGGCTGTACACCACTGCAGCCAATGGGGTGTTGACACAAAAAGAGATCATCAGGGGGTCAACCAATGACCTATGATTACAAACATATAACACTCCTTTACCCTTGCCCTTGTATTTGACATTTTCGCCCCTCTCTCGATTATTGTGAACCCTGATTTGTGCGCCTGTGAGGTGCAGGATCGGAAACTTGATCCAAGGGGGGAGCGTTACGGAAACCACGAGTCGAACAATCGCCAGAATGATCCCCACAGGGAGCCACATCAACATTGCTACTGTAGCTAAAAATGTTGGTCTAAATGCCAATCTTCCATCATGAAAAATGAGGGCTTTTGGGTATAAATTCTTGGGTAATTGATGCCAATTTCTTCTTTCTGTTTCACTCACTAAGTAAATCTCCTGTTGCATAACATTTAATGAAACCATCAGCAATTAGACACACAAAAATTACAATTTTGGTCTTATAACTTAGGTACTTACCACTAAGTTAAGTTTCTTACCTATTTTACAAAGTTAGACTAATGTCAAGTTATTTGGTGACTTAAAAAGTTAATTATTCAATTGGTATATATGTAAATTAAATATATTTTTCTTTATTAAATTTAAATCAATTTCATACAATATTCTAAAAGGCCCCATTCATTCATGTCTGTCCATCATATATACTATTCCCCAATTTAGTATACTCCCCTCCCCCCATTTTCTTAAATCCACCTTAAAACATAACAAATGATGTAACATTAATATATAATAGAACTTTCTTTCAACTAATTAAAATTATAAATTAATAGATAATGATGAATTTTAAAAATAGGACAACTTAGAGAAATAAATAAAGATTTATATATGTATCTTACCTTGCAATTAGAAAACCATTGAGAATCAAAGCATTTCCTTGAGGAAGCAACTCCAATTGCATTAGGAGTAATCTTCATTTCTTGAAACACATCAAAATCCCTCCTCTTTTCCATCAACCCCACAAAATATCCACCAAAAACTTTCATCTCCCTCCCATAAACAACATCAATATCCAAATAATCAACCAAGAATCTCTCAACCATAACTTGAGGCAAATCACTAATGGCAATCTTCCTCTTACCCCTTCTAACAACCTCAAAGCTCTCACTCCCAACATCCTCCAAAAAGTACTTTGGCAAAACAGCACTTCCTTCCAAGAATCTCCCTTTTTTAAGACCAAAAAAGCTGATCATTACCATCACTTTTAGCGCGAAATCTTCGCCACTGAAAGTGATGAAAGGGTAAGCAAGAAGAAGGACAAAAGCCCTTATCACGCTTCCGGCCTCAAAAGCCACAAGCATCAAGTAAGGGAATAAATTTTGTCCCCTTAGTAAACCGCTCTCCGCGTGGACAATCATGACCTGGCTTTCCAGGTCTGATCTCCGAGCAAGATAGTGGAACTTTTGGAACCCCAACCGGGGCCCACTTGCTTGATTTTCTACGAAATTGTTTCTTTTTGGGACACTAAGTTTGCGGTGGAGCAAAACGGAGAAGAAAAGAACAAATTTTTTTAAATAAAGCGCGATGAGGAACATGATTTTCGGTTTTTGCATGGTGGAAGAAGATTATATTATATATTGGAAGTATGGATGATATAATTGATCAATGCAAATTATGTACATATATATAGGGAAGTTTGTGATGAAAGAAATTATGGGAATGCAATTAATAAAAGGTGGAAATGTGGGGGTGAATTAATTAATAAGGGGAGTTTTTAAGTATAGGACCAACTTTTGAAGATGAAGGATATGAATGGCCATTTTCATGAAAATTTTCAATTAAAATGAATGGGGGTACGGGACAATGATGCTGTCAGAGTTGGGACAGGTACGTGTGGTATACATGGTGACTCCTAAAATAGTTTGGCACATTTGATATATATATGATTGGGATCTGGTTAATTTAGGCACACTTTTAATACTATATGCATCTTATTTTAGTGGAACAAACTCCTTTTTTTTACCTTATTTTATAATTCAAACTTTTTTTTATTCAACTTTGATTATAATATTTTTACACCCGAATAGAGTGGTACCGCATGAGTCACACATAGGGGTTGCACATAGATAACACATTGCTCGAGCGACCTAGTGGGATGGATACAAGAGTAAAAATGTCATAAAAGGACAATTTTTTTTTTATCAAGAGTAGGACAAAAAAGAGTTTTAACTATAAAAAAAATGACATTTTTGCACATTTTCTGTATTTTAAGACATATATATATTTGTTCGAATTATATTATATATAAGATGATCTTTTTTTTTTTTTTAATTTCGTTTTTGAGAACTAGATGATCAAATTAATAAAACCCACTTTACAAAAATAAATAAAATACACTCCTAAAATTGTGTTGAGAGAGGGAGACAGATTGAAGTGGGCCTAATTAATTTCCGTCCTTTCCTTACGTGTTTGAAGATATATATTAACTAAAAAACATTATGAATATGGTGTTTTGGAGAAATAAGCTTCACATTTTCCTGTTTAAGAAAAAAAAGGAGAGAGAACGTCTCGTACATGGCACCAGTTCTTATTACATGTATATTATATGATTCGTGGATATATTCTACTTGAATTATGTTTTAAAGTAAAACGATATGTAAATTTAAAAATGGAGTTCCGCCTCATATATAAGACCCGTCTCATCCAAGATTTTTCCTTTGAATTGTTGGGTATTAGTTTGAAATGCAAAGGAATATAGAAAAGGACAAAAGAAGATATATTTGTTCATATATATATATATATATATATATATATATATATATATATATATATATAATATCATCTCTGAACAAATTAATAAATGGATGGATGCAGAAAGAAGCAATTCATGATACATCCATTGGATCCTCTACATTTCGTTTTCGTAATTTTCTTGTAAATTTCGGAGAGAGAAAGACACAGAATAAACTAATATAAGAAAATATAAAGTGTGGGACCCCTTCTCTCTCCGAAAATTACAAGAAAATTACACAAAGAAATGGAGAGGATCCAAATCCAAATGTATATCCATGATATTCAAGACTAGGATTTGGTCCTACTCATTGTCAGTCGGTTCTTATGTAAATCAATTTTATCGTATAATTATAGATTTACAAGTTGTAGTATCACTTTATAATAAAATAATTAATATTTTTTAATGAAACAATTAATACTTATCAAAATAATAATACTTTTCAATGAAATATTAATTAATATTATATAAAAAATACACATGAATACAAATCAGTTGCACTTACATTAAACTTCGCCTATAAAATGCATAAATAAAATGAAAAAAAATGGTAGAGGTGGAAAGGAGTTTAATGAGAGTGAATTGGTCGGCTGAACGTTGGTAAGAGGATGACAAATAAAATAAATGCGCGTAAGTAAAGAGAGTAATGCATGCATCTAATTAAATATAGCATGGGTAAGCTAAACAAACATCATGCATGGAAGTAGAATACACAAAATTTAAAACTTGAATTCAATCTTTGGGGGTCCAAAAAATGGGCTCTAGTACTTCCACACGAGAAATAAAATATGTCAGCAGGCATCACGGGGGACCAATCCATATATCCTTTTAGCCGGATTTGGATCAATGTTGTACAACACTGTGCTGTGCAGTAGATTTGCGTAAGGTCTATATATATTTAGTACAGTATGAGACTATGTTATTCAGCTAAAACACACATATTAGTACAATATAGAATTGTGTTAATTCAGCTAAAAAACACATTATAGATCCGCGCGGGTCTACTGCACAGCACCGTGCTGCACAGCGTAGGATTCAAAAATCTTGAATATTCATCCATGTTCCACCGAAATAAATGGAGCTTTTTTCTTCAATTCATCCCCAATTTAATTATATTGTGATTTATCATGCAGTAGGACTTTTTTTTAACAATAATTTGAAAGTTCGGTACCTATCTCTCTTCTTATGTAAAGTGGTATATGAAATGACAAAAATACCCCCAATTTTGTCTTAAAAATTGTCCAAAGTCATTTTTTTTGCAACAATTTGATAGTTCAATACCTGCTCTATAAAATGCGAAAGTTCGGTCCTTAAAGTGCAATAGGTGGCAAAATTAAGTCCTATTTTTCCAATTTGTCCTTGATAAATTTACAAGTTACAACACTATTTATTTATTTGAGTATTTAATCCCCATTATCTGGTGTCACGTAATAAAAGTAGAGTTTTACCTAAATTATCTTTCTAAGTTTGGTCAGCTATTTGGCCATACCAAGGTTTCGTCTTGGGATATTTTTAGTTTTAATTGTACAATAATTGGAACATATAAAGTGCAATTCCGATTTTTGAAATTAAAAGTGTATGAAAAGAATTACTTGTTCACACATATACGCGTGTATACGAATAAGATGGTTCATTGTTTCGAAAAAAAAAGAATAAGATGGTTCACTAAATTTGAAATCTTACCGCTTTTAGCACAAAAAAAGAAAACTAACAAGGAAAGATAAAAATGAACAAACGTACACCTATAAACTTCATACAATATTATCAGTCAATGAAAGTTGAATACATGATGATTAAGTACAACTTTTATATGAAATGTTTCATGAATTAAGCATCAGTGAAATAATAATCCACAAGTCAAAAAAAAGTAGTATATAAACACAGAGCGAAAAATTCAAGAATTTTGTGTAGGTTGAATCAGGTTAAACATGTTTTTCAATAAAATTCTCATTAACGGACAACATAATTAGCTTCGGGTATGTTTGTTTCGCGACTATCACGGCCGGACTTTAGACTTTACAATCTACAATTCTCATTTGTTTTGAAACTTAAAGTAAGGATTTTGAAATCCTACTGAATTTACTGTATTTCACCACATATTACTATTCTACCTTTTATTTTCTTAATACACTCACATCATCTACTTTTTTATTCTCCCAGTACACTCAAAATAATATAATAATATCACATCAATCAAATTTTTCACCATCATGCCCTATAAAATCCTATAACAAACATGCATTTTAACTATTCATAAAAAAATTTGTAATCCTATGACTTCAAAGTCCGGGATTTCCCAAGCCCACTATAATCCCAAAACAAACATACCCGAGATTTGTATTACTATAATGACAAAAATATGTTAATGTAAGGATAAATAAAACATGCTTGTTTTTATGTACACATATTTGTCTATAAAGCATTGAAAATTGTGCTATTATGCACACACAGATGTACTATTTTAAAGAAAAATATGTGGTACTATATGAACAAAACGATACTCCCTCTATTTTTATCTACTTCCCTCTCTATTTTTTATTTGTCTTCCCTTCTGAATTGTGACTAACTGTCTTAAGTAAAAGCTCAAACCATCTGATACACTATTCAATTTGTAAAAGTGTCTTTATTTTTTATCATTACACCGTAACACATAATAGTCTTACAGTAACACATATTTCTCTTTATAGTAACACAAATTGTGAGTGAATTTTTTTATTTTCTCTTTGTACGAATTTTTAGGAAAAAATCGTTTGATCCAATTCAACCCGCACATGATCTACAAATTTTGAGCCCCTCTCCGTTTAAATTAATATTTCATCTGGAAAGTCCCCCGATGATTAAATATGTAAAGCATTTAATAAAGAGTTATATTTGTAAATCAATGTAAAAAATGATACTATCACATACGAAAATCGAACTGTAAATCTAATCTTAAAAAAAATACTACTCAACCATGTGTTTAGAATGAAGTGAAAAATATCATTAAAGAAAAAGGTAGTTTGTTGTATTTTAGTCGCTGAATTTAGAGTAATGAACATATTTGCCTGATATATTATTTACTATCCATAGAGATTGAAATAGAGCTTCGGTTGGACCGGGCTGAATAAAATTAAACTTTTTCAACAAACTTGGAGCCATTAAAGTCCATGAAGCCCACTTGACAAGTTTAAATTTCCAACAACCCATGAAATCTAAAAAAATGACTGGATAATGATCATTCTCTTAACAATTGGACCATAGCATTTAATTGTATATTTTTGACGCGAAGTGTCCTATTAAATTTGCTGATATGAAATTGATATTGTCGTACTTATAAATTGATATTATTTTTTTTATAAATTTATACTCATATTAATTAATGCTATAATATTAATTTATAAGTGATAGTGATATTAATTGATAAAAATTATGATATTAATTTATAAATTAATGGTATAAATTTTATATTATGAACAAATGTCACTAGAATTCTACTCATTTCTAAATATTAATGGACCAATATTGATTATTTTCACTAAATAATAATATTTGATATTTTTATTGAATACTTAATACCAGGAATTGAATTTGTTTTTTTAAAATAATTCGAATATCGAATTTGAATATGAATTCTTTCGATAGTATACTATGAGGGTGTTATGCAAATAATAATGAATGAGACATAAACACTTATTTATAAAATTGTCCTCTAACTGCATGTGCTATGTTGCACATGTACAGTTGCAGGGTGCAGATGCTATTTATAAAAGAGGGGATATCATCTAGGTACAAAGTTGGGCCTTTAATTACAATCTAATACATTCAATACCCCATCTTTCAACTAGATACAATTTACATAGTATAAAGACAAATCTACCCCCTTCACCAAAACTGACACCTCAAACTCTTTTCATCAACAAATCCAATAATTTTTTACTTCATTTTTAAATATTTTGCCAATTTTAAAATTTACTTCATTTTTAAAATACATTTTATAAAATTTTAAACTACAGTTATTTTTAAATTTATAAGTTATAACAAAATATTACATATATTTTTTATTCGTCATATTTATTTTTGCACAAGCACAAAATAAATTCAACCTCAATACAAAAAAATTTGCACTAAATCAGAATAATTCACTAATTATAGAAAATAAAATCCCCAGAGCTACATCCCAATTTTTTTCATCTTATTCATTTTTTGAACTAGCATAAAATAAAGTCAACCTACAAACGAAAAAAATGTACTAATTACAGATGTGAATAAGAAAACTTGCACAAATTCAATTTTGCGGATCTCATTGACTCCCCTGCCATAAAACTCACCTCTTGAGCTCCCCCTTCAATTCATCCATGGCAGCCCACGTCAAATTGTCTCTTCTCCGACTATTATCAAACCACAAAAACCGCAACACACCACAAACAAACCACAAAAACACCAACCCATTTCATCAAACACATTAAGTGCACATAATTCCTCCAAAAATGTAAATTTTCAGGAAATCACCGCCATTAAACCTGCAACCCACCATCACCTCTAATTTCAAAAATTCCAGAATTAATTTAACGGAACAACAAAAACAATCAATCAACTAATTAAATTACCTAGGGATTTGGCAATTGGAAGTCTGCCATCATCCAGACTTGAGGTAATTCCAGATCGGGGCTTCCCAACATTTCGCGTAAAAATATATTTGCACAAACGCAATAAAAATTTGCACAAACCGACTCTGCCTTCTATACTATCATTAAGTAGTGGATTCAGGCACCACGCCGCCACAAAGACAAACCTACCACACCACAAAACCACCGCCGCCGAAAAATCCACCACCATCACCCAAAATGCCATCTTCCACTATGTAAAAATTTGACAATTAAGTCCACCACCATCACCGTCGCAAAACTCCAACACTCTGTAAAAATCGTCGAAAAAATTGAACAAAAAATCGACATGGAACGAAACCCTAATTTATCGACGCCGCCATTGTCACAAGACCCATCTCCATGGTTGTTCCTGCTTCGTCGAAAATCGAGACCACAATCTGCAGAACTCCAGATTCGACGGAGATGGTGGCGATTTATGCGGTGATAAGGCGGCGGAGGTTTTGAAAATTTGAGTGATTTTTTTGAGAGGTTGGAGAGAGAGAGAGAGAGGGAGGGCAGAGAGGTTGAAGAGAGAGAGAGGGTGGGCGGTGGTTTTGGTTTTGAGGGTGAGAGGCCGTGGATTTGTATAAGGGGTATAAGTGGTATTTTAATTTGGGTTTTGTATCTAATTGAAATGAAAATATATGTTTGTATCTAGTTGATATTAGTATCAAAATATTGTATCTTCATTGAAAATTTTTCCTTTATAAAATTGTCCTCTCACTGCATGTGCTATGTTGCACATGTACAGTTGCGGGGTGCAGATGTGATAAGATTCGGGTTTGGGAATTAAGAGATTTTCAAAATTTTAGAATACAGTATGACGAAGATACATCAACTTATTTTTATTAAATTATATATAACACCTGTAATATAATATCAAAAAATTTGTAACAATTATATATAACACTTGTAATAATAACAATAGTAGTTAAAAATATGTATATAATATCAAGAGTAGTTTATTTTATTAGTTTATTTAATTGATTTCTGATTTTAATTTATTACTATCTCCGTCCCAATTTTAACTGTATTCTTTCAATTTTAGACGTCTCAATCTTAACTGCAAACTTCCTTAAATGGAAATACTCACTTTATCACTTTATCACATAAAATACTAATAAAAAACTCTTTCTACCCCCAACACTTTATCATTTTTTCTTAAAACCCGAACACACAGTAACTCACCGGTTAAGATTGGAACGGAGTGAGTAGTTATTTACTTATTTAATATTTAATTTATTAAGAATATATTTTAATTTGGGTTTTGTATCTAATTGAAATGAAAATATATGTTTGTATCTAGTTGATATTAGTATCAAAATATTGTATCTTCATTGAAAATTTTCCTTTATAAAATTGTCCTCTCCTTTGCATGTGCTATATTTTGCACATATCGATTCTTGATGGGTGTAGAGATAGATACGATTCGGGTTTGGGAATTAAGAGATTTTCAAAATTTTAGAATACAGTATGACGAAGATACATCAACTTATTTTTATTAAATTATATATAACACCTGTAATATAATATCAAAAAAATTGTAACAATTATATATAGCACTTGTAATAATAAAAATAGTAGTTAAAACATATGTATATAATATCAAGAGTAGTTTATTTGATTAGTTTATTTAATTGATTTCTGATTTTAATTTATTACTATCTCCGTCCCAATTTTAACTGCATTCTTTCAATTTTAGACGTCTCAATCTTAACTACAAACTTTCTTAAATGGAAATACTCACTTTATCACTTTATCACATAAAATACTAATAAAAAACTCTTTCTACCCCCAACACTTTATCATTTTTTCTTAAAACCCGAACACACAGTAACTCACCGGTTAAGATTGGAACGGAGTGAGTAGTTATTTACTTATTTAATTTTTAATTTATTAAGAATTATTTATAAATTATAATATTTTTTTTGTTAATGAGTAGCATAGAGTACTATTCCCGAATTGACGTAAGTTTGGGCCTATGTGGTTTGTTATTTAATTTATTAAATTATTAGTAAATTTTAAAATATTACAAAAAATCTCCAAACTTTAATAAAATTTACAATAATACACAATATGTATTCGATACCGTATCCTCAAAGGGAAATATGCGTTTCCAAAAAAAAAAAAATTGGGATACGCCACGTGGCATATAGGGTGCGAATTCGAGACGAATCCCACCCGCACCTCCAATGTATTCGATACAGCATACTGCTCAATTTTGAAGAATCATGCATTAGAGCTTAAAACTTTATCATCAAGGGTATATTTGTTTCGCGACTATCACGACCGAACGTTAAACTTTACAATCTACAATTCCCATTTGTTTTGAAACTTAAAGTAAGGATTTTGAAATCCTACTAAATCTATTCTACTTCACCACCTAATACTACACTACTTTTTATTTTCTCAATACACTCACATCATCTACTTTTTTATTCTCTCAATACACTCAAAATAATATAATAAGATCACATCAATCAACTTTTTCACCATCCTACCCTATAAAATACTATAACAAACATACATTTTAATTATTTATCAAAGATTTTGTAATCCTAGGACTTCAAAGTCTGAGATTTCCCACGCCCACTATAATTCCAAAACAAGTACGTTCGTTTCGCGACTATCCCAACGGACTTTGGACTTTACAATCTCAAGCCCCCATTTATTTTGAGACTTTAAGTAAGGATTTTGAAATCCTATTAATCATACTCTACCTCATAACCTACTACTACTCTACATTTTATTCTCTCAATACACTCACATCATCTACTTTTTATTCTCCCAATACACTCAAAATAATATAATAATATTACATCAATCATCTTTTCCACCATCATACCCTATAAAATCATATAACAAACATACATCTTAACTATTCATCAATATTTTAAAGTACTAGGACTTCAAAGTCCGAATTTCCCACGTCCACTATAAGTCCGAAACGAACATAAACGACGATTTGGGGTTGTTTTTTTTTTTTTAAAGAAAAAGTCGAAAAGGAAAACAGGGAAAATAGCGCTGAATTTTGAAATAGGGTTCAAGTAAAACTTTGTAGAAGAGTAACAACAGTGTTACTGTGTTACAGAGATCCTTTTGTCTCCTCTGAATCTCAATTACCCAGCCTACTCCGACCTCCGTTGTGCCGCAACCAGTTGATCCCGCCACTCACCGTCGTTGCTCCGGCGCTGCACCTACTCGCGCTGCTATCAAGGTACTTTTCCTTTTTTTTTTTTTTTTGTATGAATCTTATATCTGGTGCTGCTCTGTGAGACCTATTAATCAATTAATTTGGCTAGGGTATTACCAAACAAACTTTTTCGATTCAAGAGGCTTGCGCTTAGATCCTCGGGCGTTACAAGGCTCTTCGCGCCTCTAATAAAAATGGAGGCTGTGTGTTGGATTTCTGAGATGTGATGACTGTAGTAGATGGAGTCTAGATGTTTATAATTCATGAGTATATTTCTACTTTGAATTTCATGCAGGTCTTCTAATTCGTAATTTTTTTTACTTACTTCCACTGCTTCATTCTGGTAAAGTGCCTCAGTTCTTAAGTATCTTGCAAAAGGTTGTTATATCTCAGAATGGTAGGTGTCAATATTTAGTTGCTCTTGGGAAATTCACAACAAACAGTAGGTCTTCTTGTATTGTTCTAGATATATTCCCTGCATGTCTTAGACTATCACCATTTTTTGTGCTAGTAGAGCACAATATTATTGCACCTGCTGTTTTTTTGAATCTTAGTAGAGAGGGGATTTTAAATTCATAGATTGAAAGGAGTCACATTGGAAGGAGATGGTACAAGTAGGGAAATGAAAAACGAAAAACATTGCTTTTTAAATAAATCGAAATTGCTTATGAATACTAGATGTGTTGAAGAGACAAAAAGTATTAATATATAAATGTATACATCTCTTTGATATATTAAGGGAATGTTTCCAAACAATATAAAGCTGATGAGAATCATTTCCTTCTCACAGCTTTTAAAAATAAGTGGTTCTCAAAGCTGGTAGTTGTGTATGCAAACACACCCCAACTCAAGCTGCACAGTGATAACAAAGATGCATACCTTGTGTATTCATGCTGATGATTAAGATGAAGTGAGATGATGATAACTGTTAAATCCGGCTGCCCCTATAGATTTCTCTTTCTACTATGGTTTAGAAGAGAATAAGCACTGTAACAATTAATTTTTAATTTTATATACAACTAGACTAGTGTATCATTCCATCCTAACTGGGTTGTATGGTGAATATCCATATTTTAATTGATATAGAAATGGATATTCTCAACCCAACTCAATTAGACTGCTAAAGATTAAAGCAAAAGGTGATTGAAATTTAAGAGTTATATACTGCAGAACACTGAAACTGTAGACCTCATTATCTGATGGGGCCTAAGAAATGTGAAGTGTGTGAAGATGCGCAGTCAAAATACAAGTGTCCTTCTTGTTTAATAGCCTAGTAAGTTGATCTACTGCTTTTTGAGAGTGGATTTGTTGCTGAAAGAATCTTTTATTTAACTCTTCATTTCCATTTTTTTTGTAATTGATCGTGATATTTGTGTTAAATTCTGGCATGGCTTGAAGTTGCTCTTTGCCCTGCTTCAAAAAACACAAAGGTATACTAAGTAGTCCTTTTTGATGTTTTGGTATTTTTCTTTTTGTATTTGACTTTTTTATTCCACTGAAGCTTTTCTTGCAATTTTCATCCAGAAATTCCCTGCCAGAAAGTGGATTCATTGAAGGAAAAAAAAGTTTGTAAGTATTTGATTTTAATTATCAACAAGCATTGATATCTGGAAAGCATTTCTAAATAATCTGGTCTTGGCATTTGTTCTTTCTTGCTCTCCTCCTCAGCTCCACTCCTTGCTTCCTGCAATTTTTTTTTTCTAGGTTTCTTTTCCGCATTGTTTATGTTTTTCACCAACTACTACATCAATGCCAATCTTCATTCATTCATATATATCACATAAACTTATTTCGCATGCCTCAACAGGAAATCTATCTAAAATTATTTCATATTATAAGCTATCTCATGCATTTTAAATATTCTGCAGTTTGCCCATATGCCATGTTTCAATGTTGATTGGGAAAAAAGTCATTTTTCTCTTAATGACTTGTAGCATTATAAATACCATGTAAACTTGGTAGTTGCTCATTGAACTCTCACAAAATTACAACACTTAACAACACAAATATATCTGCAACATTCTGCCGAGTGATTTTGGGCATTCTTTTTGACTAATTAGACAATTTTTCGCATTACGTCATATTGTTATTTAACAGTTTGATTAATGTATCAGATCCTATTTCAACAACAAATGATGACAGACCATCTTACGTTGATGATCAGAGTGAGGTGTTGCAAGAGTCGCAACTTCAGTCTGTTGGTAGGATTCTTATTAGTTCCTGTTATGCTTTTTCAATGATAAGATTTCTTAGGGCATCATTCAACAATCATCAATCTCATGTGTGGTACTTATGTTACAATTATGCATCTCTTTGAGGTGGTTTATAGTTTAGTAATTGAATAGCATTGATGCATGATGCTTATTTTCAAAATTGATTGTGAATATGAGATGACAAGTTGAAAAGCAGCCATAGTTCAGATGCCAGAAGATGGTAATGATTAGAAAGGCAGAATTATGTTATGTATGCTGGGATTCACCAAGGGTATGTTTGACTTGGGATTAGAAAATCGGATTTGGGATTTCGAAATCTAAATCTGGTTCTCTACTTTTAAGTTTTAACACACTACGAATACCTATAAACCCTAAAAATACCTTTTTTTCTACACCACACTATCCAATGACTCGTTAATTCTCACTCTTATTTTATTTATCACATTTTATACTCACTTTTGCAACTTTGAATAAAAAGCACTAATTACTAAACAATCATTCAATCATTACAATTGAAATAACAATAATATTATTTAATCACATTTTACACTCTTACACAATCATATATACAACACTTTGAATAAAAAGCCCCTGAAAAAAAAAAACAATATAATTACCTATCAAACTGTAATATATAATTAAAAAAAAAAAAATCATAGCCAATCAATTAAATCAATTGAAATACAAGTTATCAAGAAAATAAATAAAAAAAAAAAATATACAGAAATCATAAAAATAAGAAAAAAAAAAAAAAAACTACTGGACTGGATTATAATCACACACTCATTACACATGGACATGGGCCACGTGTTTGGGAGGAAAAAAGGAGGAAGAGTGGGAGGCATAAGTTTTTTTTAAAAATGAATCTTGAAACCCTAATTCATAAATATTAACATTTAGTAGATAGCATTTTTTATTTAACACTTAAATAGATAGATGTCATCAAAGCGCGCTTTTAAACCCAACCAAGCTTAAATCCCAAAACAAACACAAACCATTACTATTTATCAAGATTCATCGATTTGACATAAAGTTAAACCCTACCATGCTTAAATCCCAAAACAAACACAATCCATTACTATTTATCAAATTCTTAAATCAGAAAAATGCCCTAAATCTTAAATCAAACATGCCCTAAGATAATGTATTTCCCTAACCTCCTTGTCTATGCATTATGTTCCTTTTCTTCCCCCTTCTTTAATATGGTAGGTATATATTTTTGGATTGGTTGAAGGAGTGGATATGTTGTCTAGTATTTTGGAGAGGGGTAGGTAGGTTAGCAAGCTGCAACAGTTTCTTCGTACCTTTAAGTTGAATAATTTTTCTTTTCCCAGTTTATTGCCAAAACCATAAAATTTTGAGTATGGTTCTCATCAGGGATAAGCGATTTTAGTGTCCTATAGTTTCATGTGATGGTAATGTAATGCCGAGGCACATGACAGAGAACTGAAAAAGTAATGATTATTAAAATTGGAGTTAGCAATTTTTTTCTGGAAAATCTACTTTGGCTTATCATTTTTGTTATAATATGTTACTTTTTCACATCCTGTTGTTTATTTATTTACGAAAGTCTCAGTCTTCATTTCTAAATTCATTTTATTCATCTATTTGCCTGAGCTAATCCCTGTGATTCTCTTGCAGCTTCATGTGATGAAATTTGTTCTTTAATAAAGAATGAAAAGCTTCAGAAACTTATATACAACATTGATTCTTCTGCAGATCCTGAAAGCGTAAGTATTATTTATACGTATTCTCCAGTTCATCAGTAAAATCTTGCAACTTCTTTAGAAAACTCCATGTTCAACTAGTAAAATTACTGTTATCGTGAAAACTATTTGAATGTGTTTGTGCTCCTCAATAGGAGCTCGATAAAGCCATGGAAGAAGAGTCGTTCCGTTTATTTACACAAAAGGTATGTAATGTTTGAATCTGGCATTCTCAAATATTAAATGGCAAAATTACCATGCAATAATATATAAAGGCCCCCCCAATTGCAGATTATGTCTACCATAGCTAGCTGAAGCTTTCAGTATTCTGTCCCCATCCTGAGCAGCTTACCGTTGTGTTTTTCATTTATTTATGTAATATGGCTTGCTAGTTTTGTGTATTGACATGACATGTCTTAAATATATCATTGCCTTCTATTCTCTGTTTTATAATTTTTTTTTTTTCATTCTATTTTAACCTTATTTTTTTCAAGATACACTAATCAGGGGTAACAAGGTGTTTTCCATGCTACATTGTTGGCATTGCTTTGGAATGCATTAGCGTGTTGTACCGTACAACATGCTAATGCACTGTTGGGCAGTCGGTGTAGCATAGAGAAAATCGGTAACAATGTGGAGGCCTTTGCTTGGTTCCTTCCAAACATGTAATATTTGGAGCATAACTTTTATTTATGGGTTAATTGCAAAATAAATAATGAACTTTTCACTTTTTTTCCGTAACAACATAAATATGTTTTTAGAATTTATAATTTAATAAATGTAATGATATTAATTTATAAATATAATGATATAAATTTTATATTATGAGTAAGTTTACTATAAATTTACTCTTTTGGGAAAGATGAGCCCGAATTCATAAACAAAACTAGAAGTGGCAACTGGGACGGGGAATTTTCGTCCCCAAAACCAATCTGAAACTCGACGGGAATTTTTTTTAGTCTCCATTCCTGCCCCTAACGTTTTCGGGTATCCTCGAATCCGACCAAAAAAACAGACTATATATTTATTTTTTATTTTTTTATTATCATAATTGTTTTTATCTCCCTAAAAATAGTGGAGTCAATTATGTTATAAAATTATTTTGTATAAAATAACTTAAAAGAATAAAATATAAATAATCAAACCAATATTTAAATATATATAGTGATATATACATACATAAATATAAAAAATATTTAAATAATATGTATCGTGGGGCGGGGTATATAAATATTGTCCCCGCCCCGTCCTCGATTTAAATTTTATCGGTTTTCTCCGAAACTGAACCAAAAAAAAAAAATAGTCAAAATAACAGTCCTGATTGGGTCGGGGGGGCGGAGCGGATCACCATGGGGACAGGGCAAATTGCCATCCTTAGTCCAAACTCAAGTTTGAAAAATAAAAGTGTCTCATGTCAATGAACTTTTCTTGGAATTGGGGACAAAAAAAAACTCTCATTTTCATACTCTATATAACGGAAGAAAATATGGTATTAATGAAAACTACACTCATTTTAAAGAGGGGATGTCTCAAGTCTTTTTTTTTTTTTGTCGGACAGATGATGACTTGAATCCATAACCTCGGCATAGGTAGCAGTGCTCTAACCACTTGAACTATTCCACTGCGTCGTGTCTCGTGTCTTTTATATCCCATTTAATGAAAACTTACTTTCTATAAATAAATAAAGTTGAATAAATAATTAGAATTGAAGGTAGTAACGTACTTGGTATTTTTCTTTGGTGTAATTGCTAGGGGATACATAAAAATAAAGCCTCTAGCAACCCACTACAATTCTAATTTAAAATTGCAACCCACTACAATTCTAATTTAAAATTGCAACCCACTACAAAATTTTACCAATAATACCCTCTAATAAATAAAAAACAAAACGGCCCACACACACCTATCTCTATCTCATTAGATTTCACCAAGACGCTCTCTCTCTATCTCATTCTGCAACAATTACTCTCTCTCTATTTTTCCTCTCTATTTCTCCTCTCTATCTACACTAAAAGGCAGTGGTCGGTTGGTTTGGTGGCTTTGGTTGGTAGATGGTTTGTTTGATGGCGTTGGTCGGATTTGGTTGGTTGATGGGGGCGGCGACGGCGATTGTGGCGGCGGATCTGTATAGATATCCGTCGATTGTAGTTGGTTGTTGGTGGTGGTGAGTCGCGGCGAGGGTAAATGACGGGAAGTCACGCACGGGGTGGCGAGTGTCCGTTTGTAAGTGGTGGTTGGCGGTCGTGAGTCACGGCGGGGCGTACACGATGGGAAGTCGCGACGGCGGTGGCGGATCTGTACAGATCCGCCGTCGTTTGTATTTTGGTGGTTGTGTGGTGGGGGTGTACAAGATGGCAGTGTGTCTGTACAAGATGGCGGTGTGTGGTAAGGGGTAGAGATCTGCGCGGTGATGTTGCCGAAGCCGTCGAAGAAGAATCCTAAGTCAAAGGAGGTGTCGGCGGACTCAGGCGGACCCCTCCTGATGCAGACGAAAATGTAGGCGGTGATTCTAAGTTCCTCCAAAGCTTGACAAATATTTTATACATTTTTAGGGAACAAAACAAAAGGTATGTTAATCTATTAATTGTAGCTTTTGTGATTAGTTTTTTGGTTATTTTTTAGGTGAGTTTTTTGTTTAATTTCTATGGAGATGCAGTTTTTGTTGTGTGTGTGTGGAGATAATGGTTCGATTGTTTTTTTAGTGATTTTTTGGTGAGTTTTATAGAAGATTTGGGGTGGGAGATTTTGGGGAATTTCTGTTTTTTGGAGACTCGATGGAGATGCATTTTCTTTTTTTTCTGCAGAAGATTTTGGGGGAATTTTGAACCCAAATATGATTTTTTTCAGGGCAGAAGAATGATTGAGATTTTTTCTGGACATATATGGAAAATGCATTTGCTTAAGTATATATACAAATTTTTACGCATGTATGCAATGTAATTTACGTGTATGCAACAATTTTTTTTTAGTGTATATGAAATGTCATTAGTGTATATGCAATATTTTTTGGTATATGTAATTTTTTTTTGTATATACAATAGTGTTTTAGTATATGCAATGTGTATACATTTGCTTTTTTTTCTTTTTTAATAACTCACAAGAATTATTAAAAATTACAACAATAATATCATGTGTAATTTGATTATTATTATTTCAGTAGATTAAAAAAAAATTAACTAGAAGAATTTGATTACAAATAATATCCAATTAAAAGAATTTTATTTGTGAGAGAAATGAAAAAAAAAAAAATCTGTATTTTTCATAATTTTTTTGACGTGTGTGATGCAGTGATTAGACAAGTGAGGAAGCTTTCATCTGCGTTATGTCAGCTTTTCTGTAAAAAAAGCAGAATTATAAAGAAAGAAAAAACGAAAATAGAAAATAAAAATAAGGGTAAAATAGACAAGTCACATGTCTCAAAAAAGTAGAATTGTACTAGGCTGCTATTTTTAGTTTAGGTTTGTACCGAATAGTTATTGCCCCTTTTCTTTTTCGAACCCAACATACTCGGTATTAAGTGGGAATAAAGTTAATTTCTCAATAATAAAAAAACGCTAGATTGACACATGATAAGTAAGAAAAGGCCAAATAATTATGAATTTACTTGAAGTAGCGTGGCATCAAATGAATCATATTGTGTATTTTTTTTATGTGAGGCGTGAGTTCTGATCCCTAGATTAGTTGATCTTTGGATCGGATATCGAATTATATATAAAAAAAAGAATAAATTATAATTAAAAAAAAATAAATTAACTTATGATAGCTCGTGGTTGTTCCATCCGTCAAAGTCTCATGGTCGTCCACAAAATTGGGTGCAACTCGGACTTCGAAAGACTGAGTTGCAACCCAATCAACGAACGATGCATATAGGAATCATAATTAAAGATGCCACGAAGCTTCCAGATCGGACCTAAAAGGCAGGTCAACGCGCCAAACTCGTCGTTGCTTGAGACTTAGTGGGATCCAGGTGTCTTGTGACTCACCTGTGTGTGAACTCATCATGCAACATGCATAAGACAACTGTAAGGACACGTGTAAATGCCAACACATTAAAATTGTACTCCCTCCGTTCCTATGTAATTATCCCGTTTCTTTTTGTTATTTTGTTTAAAAATAATAATAAAATAATAAAAATGAAGGATAGTTTTGGGTATTGGGAGAAAGAAAAAAGATATGTGGAGTAGTGAGTAACATTTTTTGTAATATTATGTGAAAAGTGAAAGATAAAAATTATGGGTAGTGAAATTATTTTTTTTCTTTTATGAAATGTGAAAGTTATAGTAGGATGTCCATAAAAGAAAAGCGGGACAATTATAATAGGACGGAGGGGGTAACATAAATAGGACTTTTGACCCATTTAATAGACAATCAGCTTCCGGAGAACGCTTTATCTAACCAGTCAAGGAATTCGAAAAACTGATTAGGGGTATGATTCGTATTATTAAATGATATTAATCCTGATAAGTGAAGGGTATGACTTATTAATACAAAAAAGGGTATTAATATTCTTGATGCCAAAGGGTATAATTTATATTACAATATGAGTATTAGTAGTGATAACTAATTAGTGTGACTTACATTACAAAATGGTATAAGTCACGATACTGAGGGTCAGGTCCGTAAATGTGGAATCAATTTTACGGTGAACTAGTTTTATATGAGACCTACTCATCTACCCATTGGGTAGGTAACTGTTAGAAAAATAATATAAACGAATTAATTATATATCATTCTATAAGGTTGGACTTTTAGTCAAAGGTTTGATTCAAATCCCTTTAAAAGCAATTCCGTTCATATTAAGTTGTATATTCGTTGGAGCTCCTACCCAGAAAATATAATTGAAAAATTTGACCTACACTATTGAAGAGGAGTATTAGGAAGATAATATAAACGAAGTAATTCTACACCACTATGTTCATATTATAGCAATATATATTTATTCTCTGCAAAATCCCTTCTCATTCTCTATAAAAGTGTTGTTTAAAGGATTAAAGAAGGTTAAATCTTCCCCACAAATCGGGTAGCAACATTTATATAGTAAACATAGAAGTTAAGTGCATTGAAAATAAAATCGATCTTTTTGTCAAAAAAATTTAAAAAATCTTAGTTTTTGCTAAAAAAAATCAATTTTCCAAAAAAACAGTTCAAAACAATAATAATTAAGTTTGACGATAATTGATCCACAAATAAATTAAAAGCAACGCGGAACATTTTTATATAAATACTCTTTGAAGCATCTTTTCATAAAAGGGCAAAAAAGCTTCAATATGGCCAGCTTGCATGTATTCTATTTCACCTCAACGTAATAAATTCGATCTCACCTGTAAAATTAATTTCAATAAAAAAGTTGTACGCGTTTGCAGAAAAATACATGCAACAGATAAATGAAATTCAAATAAACTTGTCTTCTTATTTAACTTTTTCACTAATTATCATGGTGTTGATACCAACTATTTATTACGCTTGCAATAAATAATTTAATCTCTCAAAAGTCAAAACATCTTTCTCCTATAAAAACAACCAATTCTTATGCACAATATAACTGCAAAGTGAGAGAAAGCTAGCACATTTAGAGTGAGAGAAGTTTTGCATTTATAATTTTGGTGAGTTGTTTTCTTTGTAATTTGTAAAGCCATGGCTTTTTCTTGGGTCAATGTTGCTTTTTTTCTATGTTTCTCTCTCCTCGCGACGGCTGTGGTGACGGCGGAGGGCGCTCGAGCTTTTTTCGTGTTCGGAGACTCTCTGGTGGATAACGGCAACAACAATTACTTGGTCACTCCTGCTAGGGCTGACTCTCCGCCCTACGGCATTGACTACCCGACTCATCGCCCTACCGGAAGATTCTCCAATGGAAAGAATCTTCCGGATCTAATTAGTATGCTTACTTACTTTTTTTGTGCAAATTATATTGACCTTTCATACCCTATAAAAAATTTACCAAAAAAAACCTCTTTTTTTGTCCATAAATTACAATTTCACCCTTAATATTGATGGCCCCACTCACATCGTGTGAGCATATTTCCTTCCTTTTCAAATTCATTTTTATTTTTCTCATCATCCTACCGGAAGATTCTTTAATGACTACAACAAATCTGATCTTAACAGTATATTTTACTTAATTTTATCTTATATATATATATATATATTTTTTATTTTTTTTGCATCGAATATTTTCAACTCATAATTAGAAAATATTTCCTTCTCGTTCAAATTCATTTTTACTTGGAAAAATGTCAATTCAGGGCCTGAAATATGGTAAATTTATCAATTTAAGGCCTGAAATATTTTTTCTATCGATTCAAGACCTGAAATATAGAAAACTATCAATCCAGAGCCTGAAAAATAGAAACTATCAATTTGAGGCTTATAAATTTTAAGATCATGTTTGACACATATATTTCATGTCCTTATTTCATGTTCTTATTTTTTTTAGGGTTTACGGTTCAGGGGGGTTTAGGGTTCATAGTTCAAGGTTTAGGGTTCAACGTTTAGGGTTTAGGGTTTAGTGTTCAGGATTTAGGGTTTAGTGCCAAACATGACCTTAAAATTTATAAGCCTCGAATTGATAGTTTCTATTTTTTAGGCCCTGAATTGATAGTTTTTTATTTTTCAGGCCTTGAATCGATAGAAAAAATCTTTCAGGCTTTAAATTGATAAATTTACCATCTTTTAGGCCCTGGATTGATAAAACTACTTTTTACTTTTCTCATCGCCCTATTGAAAGATGTTTTACTTAATTTTCTCGTGTAAATAGTCTCGTAGTATAACACATTTCTCAAATTGCGTTGACTTTTTATATGCTAACCTTTTTTTTCCTCATAATAAAAGTTAAAACTCTTTTCACACCGAAACCAATATCTTTTCCATTCTTTCGAATTTATCTCTACTTTTCTAGAGGAAGGATAAATACGTCTTAAGGTCAAAAAAGTGAATTTATCTCTAATCTTTTTTCAAATTAATACGAGCATAAAAAAGTTTGACATATTTAAAAATCGCAAAAATACACATTATTACCCAAAGTATATATATTTACTAATTCTCTTAATACTAATATTTTTGTCACATAAAAATAATTAATTGTTAACTATTTGTTTTGATGCATAGGTGAAAAACTTGGCGCAGAATCAACACTGGCATATTTAGACCCTGAATTAAGAGGACAAAAACTCCTGGTTGGAGCTAATTTTGCATCTGCTGGAATTGGAATTCTTAATGACACTGGATTTCAATTTGTAAGTATCCTGAATTACTTTTATTTAATTACATTCTCTCTTTAATATTGTTTCATTATTTATTAATTATACAACATGTAGTTGGTGAGCTAGATTGTCTCTGCGTGATTAATATTGTACTGCATTTCTCTAAATAAATACAGAAAAATATAGAAAAATTTAAGTAAATCAATACGAATTAATTAGCGTCTTATTTAATTTTATTAAGAGTATTTTGTGAACCTCGTTTCATTCATTAAGTTAGGGGGTAGCTATTTAATTATGTATCCAAAAAAAAAAAAACTTTTTTTTGTGGCACGTGTCGATTTAATTCAATTATGTTTGAGAATTGTTTGACACAATGTTAATTAATTAGAGTTTCCTTCTAGTAATGGATTTAAATCGGCCAGAGGTATAAATTAATCACTTGAAGCTTGTTTATTAATATGTGTTTGTATCGTTTTCTTATGCATAATTTAACTAAATATATGTAGTCTTCACATGTTACACGAGATTTTCCAAGATAAATATTAAATAATATAAATAATTGAAGAAAAATACAAAACAAACATATGGGTATATGAGCAAATTCATTTCTTATAAGAGTACTCGTGTGCATAATAATATTGTTCAATAGAAATAATTAATACTGACCAATTAATATTATTCGGTGGAAACAGGGATATTATTCACTAAAAACAATTAACATTGTTCGGTAAAACCAAGCAATACTATTAAAAAAATACACCATTTACAGTGTGCAACTGGTGTATACAAGAATTCACCTCTTACAAAGTCGGTTGACAATTTTTGTGTGTGTTACCCCCGTATCAATGTAGCCTCCGAGTAATATAAAAAATCATCTCTTGTGCCCGTGAACGTAGCTAACACGTTGCTAGTGAACCACATATATTTCTTGTCGATTTATTTCTTGTTTGTTTATGTTTATATTTTTCTCGCACCGGTTATAACATGTGTGCGTGTAATTGATGGGTAAATTTTCAGGTAAACATAATTAGAATCGGGCAGCAATTGGAATATTTCAAGGAATATCAGGAACGAGTTAGGTCACTGATTGGGGAAGAAGAGAGTAAAGCCCTGGTTAACAAGTCATTAGTTCTGATCACGCTTGGTGGAAATGATTTTGTCAACAATTATTACTTGACTCCAATCACTCTCAGAAGGCTTGAATTTAATCTCCAAGATTACTGCCAGTATCTCATCTCTGAATACAAGAAGATTTTACAGGTAATTATTTATTATATTTTCACCACCTTATATACTCCATTTTAATTGATGTTTAAAAATATTTCATACACATTACGAAAATTATTAAATCTTTATTTATATATTCGTAATTAATGAATGCTATCACAAAACAATAGTAGTAGTGAGAAAAAATTGGAATGTGGTCAATTAATATTTTTGAAGTAATGCAAAACAATTGAGATACAATTTATGTTCTAGAAAGCCTGCTAATGAAATCAATTAATGAGGATAAAAAACTACGTCGTTTCATCGATTCCAGAGAATTTATGACGAAAATGGTACAATTCGCAAAAAAATGGGATTAATTTTATACATCAAACTTTTTTGAAACTATTTTAAAGAAGTTAAAAAATTATGGGACTATTTTAAATTCTATCCCAGTAGCTGTCTCTTGAGTTAGTCCTCATTAATTGATTTCATTATTAAAAGTCAAATTTTCATCATAAATTAAGCAACTTTAGGGGGGAACAATTAGAACAATGATTTTAAAACATTTATGCCTTGGAGCATCTCAAACCATAGAGACCACACAACACTAAATTTACACTACTTTTCTATGAGATTTAGTGTAAACACGGAAATCATCTCCAATAAAATTTACACTAGAACAAAAATTTCTGGAATATTATACCCATTGGCCATTAGGCCATTATAATACTTATTCAATTCAATTGAAAAAATGAGAATATAATTTTATTTTAGTATTTTTTAAGAAAAGGTCGATTGATGGACTCTGTAAAAATCAGAAAAAAATTACACTTGTCCTAAATTATCAACTAGAATATATAGTGTCCTTAATTCATCAGACATACCACTTAAAGTTAGTGTCCTAATATGTTACAGAGGCTATACGAGTTGGGAGCTCGAAGAGTACTAGTGACCGGGAACGGACCGCTAGGGTGCGTGCCGGGAGTTCTCGCTGCCAGGAGCCGCAACGGGCAATGTGCCGAGGAGCCTAATCGCGCGTCGGACATATACAATAATCTCCTCCGTGCAATGACTGTAGAACTCAATAAAGAATATGGCTCCGACGTATTTGTAGCTGTTAATGCATTGCGAAAACAGAAGGATTTGATTAGTGATCCCAAAGCCTACGGTCAGATTTCTCCCTCTCGAACTAATACTGTTTGGTATAATAAGTAATATTGTTTAGTTTATGAAGTAATACTTTTCATCACATGGAGTAAATGTTTGATTTTATGTGTTATTCTTCTCGAATCACCAAACCGTGCTACTTTTTATGTAAACAGTATTAGTTCTTATACTACATAGTATTAGTGTGCTTGCTATAAACATACTTTTTTGTCTTTTTGAACAGGATTCACGACGTCTAAGGTGGCGTGCTGTGGGCAGGGGCCGTACAACGGGTTTGGACTTTGCACGATTGCGTCGAATATATGTCAAGATAGAGATAAATACGTGTTTTGGGATGCGTATCATCCGACTGAAAGAGCAAATAGGATTATCGTTCAAACTATATACAACGGTTCGGACAAGTATATGGCGCCCATGAATCTTCGCACCATCATGGAGTTGGATTCCAGGATGACTTAATTCAGATTTCTGTTTTCAAGATTTGATTTGAACCCTCTAAATAAATCATGTATAGGAAGCATGCATGATCATGATCAACGTTTATTTCCCTGGATTTGGTTTGTTTTTTTTAAAGAATATTGATTGAAACTGATTATAATGCAGAATTGTTATCTGCAAAAATCCAGAAAAAATGGATACTTTTCATTATTAGTACTGCTAGTGTTACTTGAAATGTTTGATTTGGGTTTATAGTTGATTGTTAAAACTGGTTTTCAAAATCTAGTGGATTTTTAATCTGATAAATAGTGAAGTTGTGTTTGTCTTGAAATTTTAAATACGGTGAAATTTAATTATTAAGCCAAATTAATGTGTAAAAATAAGTGAAAAGTATTTTTATCGTATTATTGAATATGATTGTAATGGTAGAATATTGCGGATTACAACAAATGTATTAAAGTATAAGGAGATAGTATATAATTGTAAGTTTCTATGTTATAGAACTGAATTTCGACATCCTGAAACCGATTTTGAAATTCCAAATCAAACATCAACAAGGGTCACCCTATAGCCATTTGCTCAAATTTACATGGCAAACTCCATGATAAACAAGTTTCATGCTATGAAATTGATTTTTAATTTATGGGCAAGTGAACATATCCAGAGTATAATACAGTTCAAGTTTAGTGAATTAGAAAAGTGTATTGAAATGGGTGAACTAGGTCAAATAATCCAGTTTCATACTATGAAACTTGTTCATGGAGACCAACTCAATTTACATATATATTAATTTCCACATTCAAATGTTTTATATCAATTATAAATTCTGCTTTTCCTACATAGGTCGCCCTATTTCCAGGATATTTTACAACAATTCAATTAATTAAATTTGACACCAACTAATTGCTTAGAAATTGGATGGGTTAACTATCATCAGGGGAAAGTGAAAGAATAATTGAAGAGTAACTAAGCATGGGGTACAGATTATCATCTAGAAAATGAGCATACTGTGTGATTGCTGTTTCATTCCCAGCAAGATCATCAGTTAGGAAATCGAATGGTGCTGGCTTGGCGGTGTCCACCAACGGCTGCCACCTGTAACCGGGCCGTTCAGGTAATGCAACGGTGACAGCAACATGACTAGCGTTGAACGCAATATATAGTCCCCCCTTCACCGCGTCCTTCTGGTAATTACAATCCATATCAAGGTGAAGTTAAATTCGAGCCGTACCCATACAGCGTGTTTCAAAATATGTAGTGTGATGATGATATCAGTTGCTAAACCAACACATGAGAGCTTGAGAAAAACATGATTATTAATTAGAAACCCTTGAGTCCTTTTTACACTTTAGGAAGACTAACATCATGTCAACCTCTTTTAGATGACAGTCTAAGGGGATTTCTTTTTTTAGGACGGAACTATAGGGGTAGCAGTTATAGGACAATATGTTTACGGGCGGGTACTTTCAAGCTATTAAGTGTGCGTTAATTAAAATATAATTGGTCTAAATGTGTCCGTCCGCAAACATAATGTCCTACAATTGCTAACCCCTAAGTTATGGGCCTAAAAGAAATTATTCAATTATTCCTGACAGACTAGTAGTTATTTTTCAGGAAAGAATACTGAAGATATTA
Organism: Stenogyne calaminthoides; assembly: GCA_037126765.1. Lineage (NCBI taxonomy): Eukaryota > Viridiplantae > Streptophyta > Magnoliopsida > Lamiales > Lamiaceae > Stenogyne > Stenogyne calaminthoides. Next base: position 11,180,519 of record JBBCBC010000020.1, read on the forward strand.
GCTTAGCACAATGTTAGGAATTAAAGCAAGCAATTATAGGAGAAAATAATGGAAACAACGAATTAAGGAATAAACAATTTGGTTACCCAGTTCGTCAAACTGACTATATCTGGGGGCACTACCAAGCCAGAAGAGATCTACTATTCCTTCTTGTATGACCATACAAGATAGTGCAAGTAGTGCAAGATACAATGGGGGAGTTAGAGGGTTATTTATACAAAAAACTCGAACTGGGAAATTGGGCCAAAACCCTAGATTTGGCCCATCCTGGCCAAAACCCTAAATCACAAGCATCGCCTCGGGAACCGCCGACCTCGGGCTTTGGTTGAGCGTAACCGCCGAGCTCACATATCTTGGTCAGCGCCTTGCGGGTATTTTGCATGGGGGGCTCGGCCGAGCATAAGTGCTCGTGGTGGTCGGCGCGCCCCATCATCAGAGATTCGGTTTCACTCGGGCTCCATAACCCAACAATCTCCCACACAGGGAGATCGACATTGGAGCGGAAGAAGTGCGACCTCAACTAGGTCGAACGTCTTGTCCTCCCTAGACTCATTCCGAACGTCTTGTCCTCCCTGGACTCATTCCGAACGTCTTGTCCTCCCTGGACTCATTCCGCAAGTCTTGTCCTTCTTGGACTCATTCCGCAACTCAGACTCCAACAATCCCAACAATCTCTCACACCGAGACTGACTCCAACTGTAACTCGTCTTCCCAATCTCTCATCGGCATCCCCTCTCCGACTCAAGCATAACCCAAGCACGTCCCATACCGCACCCAGATTCAATGCTCTTCGTCCACCAATTCCAGCATGATCTCAGGCACGTGTCAACGACCTTCTTGATCTTGCAAGAACCAAAATCCAAAATCCGTTCCATTAAACTTCTCAACAGGAGATTTCCCTTCAGCCATCATAATTGCTCTCCACAGATCCCTTTAACCCGATGCTCTGATACCAGTTGTTAGGAATTAAACAAGCAATTATGGAGAAAATAATGGAACTTCGGAATTTAGAGACAAACAATTTGGTTACCCAGTTCGTCAGGAATGACTACGTCTGGGGGCACTACCAAGCTAGGAGAGATCTACTATATCGTATAAGATAGTGCAAGTAGTGCAAGATACAATGGGGGAGTCAGAAGGTATTTATAATAGAAACCTAGGTTTGGCCCATCATGGCCGAAACCCTAGAAGATGAAACTGGGCCTCCGATTACAGGCCTCGGAACCGCTCGACCTCAGCCCTTGATCGAGCGGTTCTGCTCGATCAGCAACCTTGCTCGAGCGCCTTCTCACCGCTGCAAAGGGGAGCGCTCGACCGAGCACCTGCTCGACCTCGAAAGATCGGGTCGGCGTCTCCGGCGCCTGCAAGATCCCGTTTCACTCAGGCTCCATAACCCAACACACAATTGCCACTAAGTTCCTAATAATTGTGTCTATATTTGGGGGGTTTCTGGCATATACTTTTCGGAAAAAAAAATTGTGATGTGAGGTATTATTAATAAAAACGCATTGAGAAGCATCAAGAGTTAGTTATGATTAGAAAAGACATTAGTAATCATGAAGAAAATTTTGGGAGATCAATAAACAAGGACCAACGAAGTTACCATTGTAAATGCTACAAATCGGCTAGTATCAGTCCAATCTGGCGTCCCTGGAGAATGGCCATGCCATTGCAGCCGCTCTGCAGTTGGGAAGTCGTTTAAACCAAGTGATTCACATTCACTGAAAGAAAAGAGACCATGCAGTGAGTTTCCTTGCTCGAAAGCACACAAAATTTGTGAAGTTGGGAAACACATACTGGCGAAAATTGACCATAAGGGAGCAAAATCTAAAGAAATCTGATGACGCTTCCTCCATCTTATCCCATCTAAAGTAGTTTATCTGCAGTAAAATGGAAGTTTGTTCAAACGAAAAGGTACACATCAAGAGAGAGGGAGAAGGAGAAACCGATGTAATGTTGTGAGCCAGAGTAGAGGATTACAAAATTATCGTGGCAATATGTGTTGTTGTTTCCTCCTTTTGTGTGGCCATACTCATCCCCCATATACATCATTGGAACACCCTGATCGTACGAGAAACAGAACACGGAGTAGCAGGAAACAAAAGTAATAAGAAAGATAGTGCTGTGGAGGATTAGGTATACATAAGATATAGATATAATCATCTGCACGCTTCAAATGAGCATTGGAAAAGATAATACAAGCAAAGTGGACAAATCTAATACTTGGGCTTCCGCATTATAAAAGCTATATTATACATAGCAGGATCTTTTCTTCTTACCATAAATAAATTTTAGTTTATATGAGGGTCATAATTTTGAAACAGTGGAAAGAATTCCCATAAGACCGATAAGTTGATTTGAGTTTTCGTTACCAACTTGTTGGCCTAAAAAAGTAATCTTTCTCAATAAAGCTGCAGAACTGTATGCAATTAATTTTCAGCCTCTGATGTGATTTGACAAACAAGTACACCCTACATAACTGCCCAACATAACTGTTTAATGTATGTATTGTCTAAGGAGGGAAATGCGATAAAAACTTGAGAGAAAATTGAGGATGAAGATGATGTCAGAAATGAAGCCAGTTATTATTTATGGTTGTATGCTTGCACAAGCGTGTCTATATGTGCTACAGACAGTTGCAAACAATATTTCTCAATGTGAATATGCACAAAATAAGTGAACTCAGGATACATAAAATTTGAATTTGAAAGTCAGAAGGAAAATTGTCTTACTTGAGAGACCATGAGGCACAAGAAAAAATTTCTCATTTGGCGTCTTCTCAGCTTCTTCACAGAAATACTTGCAAATTCTCCCTCCTAAGACAAATTTACAATGAGAAATTATAGGATAGTAAGGTTCCTTCTAACTATTAGGAAGCATCATCAAATAACCAAGTTTGACCTAAAGATTTGACCTAGATGCATGCCTTGAATTCAGCAGAATTTAATAAAGTAAAAAAAGACTAACTACATTCTTGGGATCAGATGAGTAGCACAGCCATAGCTAAAACCTAGCACTTGCTAGTTATATTAGGTATATTATTCCATAGATAGATATACACACACATATATAACTCTTGGAAGAAACAGATATCAAGGGAGAACAGAAGTTGCAGAACCTCCAACTCTAAGTGCACAAGTTCTTTGTGGTTTAAGAACTTAGCATTAATTCTGGCGAAAAATTATAACATCCATACTTATTACATCATATTACTAAAATGAGGTGCATTTGAGTAAATAAGAAAAGTGAAAATTTCCAAAGATCAAGAACAGATTAGCAACTTCACTATAAAGTTAAAAAAATAGTTGCATTAGTTTAGTCCAGAAACTTACAACTTATCTGGCCACAATTCCAACTGTTGTTGTGATTTTCCCCATCTTTGTTGTTCTCGCCATTAGCCAAATTGTGCTTATAATAATAAGTCACTAAATCAGCCAAAGTAAAACCATCATGAGCACAAACAAAATTGATACTGTTCCAAGGTTTCCTTCCACCTTCCTGATTCAGATCAAAAGGATAGAATTTAAAACATAAACTTTTTAGAAATCTGTATTGAGATGTACCACATTGAGAATTGTGTTCGACAGAATGTTACATCTACATAAAGCTGAAGGATATCGAACACTAAGAAACCCTTTAATAACATACCTGGTAAAAGTTAGGGCTTCCACAGAGACATTCAGCAAAAGCCCCAGAAAATCCATCTGTTCCCTTGATAAATTACCTTACGACATCGCGGTACTGCAACGAATAGAAAGTAATTTACAAATTAGGTTATAATATTATTTATTGTGGTAGTGACACAACAAGAGAGAGCATAGAAGCATAAATGACAAGATAGATTGCCAAAAGGCAATGTTATTTAATCTTCTTAATAGTCTAACAGTAAATTTTAATTCAAAAACATTATAATGGTGAACAACTAAGGATACTGGGCAACAATAAGTTATGACCACATATAACACATTGAGCCAATATGAGTCGTGAAAAGAATCTCCTGGAACTCAAACTAATTGATTGGCCACTTAGAATTGTAGGATAGTAATTAAATGGTAGATAATATAAGCTGAAAATCGACTTATAGGCATGGTTAACTTACCTTTCCATTCCATTCTGACCAAATACCCCAATGAGGAAAGTTGCCAACTTGATAAAGGCCTCCACAGTCCCACGCTTCAGCTATAAGCTGAAAGGACAAAAGTAGCCTCAGGCGTCTTTCTTACACAAACTCGCATATATATATTGAAAAAAGACCCTGATAAGCAGCCACTACTGTGCTAACAACAGAAATTGGTCAACGTGCAAAATCTCATGCAGAAGAAATCCTGGTGATAGTGGTTAACAGTCAAAGTCTATTTTTACATTCCTAAGGAGAACTGAGGATGCAAAAAGTAAGTTTTAAAATGAAAATAATTAAATATACCTTAACTCCATGGAGTAAAGGGTCATTGCTAATCATGTCGATCAATGGGGGGGTTCCGAGTGGAGTTCCAGTTGTGACGGAATCACCTTCAATTGGACTGCCATACACATTCGCAGCATCCCAGAGACTAGAGAAAGGAAAATCCAAGGAAATTCAGATTCAGTGTGAATGAAGATAATTTGTGTGTATAATATGGTATAGCAATTAACCTGCTGGTCCTTGTCAAGATAGAAGCAAGATCAAAACGAAAGCCATCAACATGCATTTCTGTCACCCAGTATCTGTTTGTGCATCAGGATTACGAAAGATAAATAAAAATTAAATGTTTTAATGAGTGAATCAATGTGGCAGCATTAACAGAAAATAAAAGGATTTTCGAATATATGACAGTGATTAGTGGAGACAGAAACACTTAGATCAAATAAGCAGGCTGTACGGAAGGTTTTTTTTTTTTAATGCATAAAGAGTTCACAATTTTTTTTATTAGAAAACTGAAATTTTATTAATATAGAAAGTGTAAGGGATGAGGAATCCAACAAATAAAAATGCAAATTACAGGGAAAAACTCCAGTTACATTAAATCATCAGCATAACTAGTAACTATCATAAACAAGAAAGGCACCCATCATTCTTTAGAATATATGGCAATAGGGAATATTCTACATTTCTACCAAATTATAGGCTCAACCAAAAAGCACAAGGTTTAAGAAAGAAAATATATTTGATGTTAAAATCTTCAACAAAGACGGATTGCAAGATCTAAATAAGTAAATATACTCAAATAAAATAAAATAAATGAACTGGACTGACACCACACTCTTCTGAAGCCAGCAATATAGAAGCTTACAAATATTGATGTCAAACCATAACAATCACATGGGGAAATGTTGTTGTGATTAAATTTTACTTCTCTGTCCCACAAATTCATATCAAGCAAATGAATTAATCATAATGAATAGATGGAATTTCATGTGGTTTCTATCCAGCAGATAACTTAATTTTAGTTAGTTCCTAAATTGATGAATGAAGCAATGTTTATGTTTCCAGTTGCTTTTTGGTTGAGACAAGGAATGCAGACTATTCCATTTCAGAGATCAAAGAGAAGGAGCAAAAAATGTTTGAAGCTTAGTAAGAAAAGTACTTTTACCTCAAGCAATCCACAACAAATTGTCGTACAACGGGATGATTACAGTTGAAGGTGTTTCCACAACCAGAATAGTTGTTGTTGGGAGATGAATTTAATAAAGATATGATTTTGATTAGATCCCAAAACCTCTGAGTATGACATGTTCAGGATAATCTTGATAGATGAGTTAGGATTCAGTTTTAGAGTGTTCAGTATGTTATCTGCACCGTGTATAGTCGGCAGATATAGAACAGGTTAGAATCTGAAGACTCAGTAAGAATCTGAAGAAACTGAAGTTTCAGTATGAAACTGAAGTTTCTGAAGACTCAGTATGAAACTGAGAATCTGAAGACTCAGAGAAACCTGAAGACTCAGAGAATACTGAAGGCACAGTAATTACTGAAGACTCGGTAATGTACTGAATGCTCAGTATATCCTGAATGTTCTGAGGCACTGAAGCTGAGGAATATAGCCGTTGGAATCCAGCTGACGTGGACCAATGAGAGGAAGACAACCAGCCTGAAAAAGCTGCAGAACCTACAAAGAATAGTATGGATTTGAATGTGATTCTCTCCAAAGGTAACATTCAAATCCACACTATAAATACAAGTTCTTCCATCAAATTAAGTGTGGATGCGTGGAGAATATAGCACACGATGCTACAGAGCTAAAAGAACATATACCCAAGCTTTCCCACCCTAGAACACAAGTCTGTAGATATACAAATCTATTCAAAGAGTGTTCTAGAACCCAACCTAAGCAACCCACGATGTATCATAAGCTTAGAGAGATTTTCCCAACCTTAGCATTGAGGCTAAACCATTGTAAGGGAAAATCTCACCATAGTTGGAGACAACACCAAACCCAAACCCATTCTCGTAAGAGATAACGAGTGGTGAAGTGAGGTAGTTGTTAGGCAATCCCGAGTGAGGGTGATAAGTCCCGATTGGAGTGTGAACTCGTTAAACATCTAAGAGGCGAGCCCGAGAGGGTGATAAGTCCAGAGGCTTTGAGTTAGTAAACTACAGAGGTAGTCAGAAAGCTCAAAGTAGAAAGGTTAGTAAACTACAGAGGTAGTCAGAAAACCTTAGGAAGTGTTTGAAAGAATTTCCCTAGAAACAGGGAGAGTGGATGTAGGAGCTTGAGTCTCCGAACCACTATACATTGTTGTGTTCTTTACTGCTTTACGTTCTTATCTTGTCGTACGCACTCGATTATAAGCAAGACACAACACATGAGCTTAAAAGGTGAAAAATCTGGAATCACCATTCCTTCACCCCTGTTTTATATGCACCGCAATGAAATGTTTTGCTTCCGCACGCGCAAAATGGGTTTTCCCATCGGGACCAACAGTTGTAATAGTCAACCTGTTTAAAACAAAGATCACAGTAAGATTATAGAATTATTCGTCCAGAAAGTACAATTTAGCATTCTAACCAACTTGTTACTTACAAAATTGTAAAACTAGTCTGTTGAATGAGCGAAAAAAAAAACCTAGACTTATTTAACCCAAAAAAAAAACCTACATAACCTACATATGAAATGTAGTTTTACATGATCAGCTTACACTATATAATGTTTTGTTTGTTCCTGATTTTTCATTCAATTTGTTGTCTATCTCTCACCTTACCAAATATTCTTCATGCATTGATACTTTTTTATCCACAAACTATGTTTTACAGGACAAATTGAACAAGAATGTGACTAGTACTGCTGAACAAGAAAGTGGTTTATACTTTATACCATCTAAAGTTTCAAATAAAAAGACCATATGTGAACTCTGTGGTTCAGGAACTTGTTGATTTTATTCTATGACACTGTAGATTAGGGTATACCTCTTCACAATGTATGTCTTACATAAAAGAAATAAATGTAAAAGGAAAAGACAATACTAAACCATGTGAAATTTGTCATCTGGCAAAGCAGAAGAAATTACTCTTCAATATTAGTACTTCTGTATCTGATGCACCTTTTAGTCTTACTTATTGTGATGTATGGGGACCTTTTTCTACTATTTCTCATTCAGGTCATAATTTTTTTTTTTAACAATTGTAGATGACTATAGTGGATGCACTTGGATTTACTTGGTAAAAGCTAAGTCTGATGTTAGTATCTCTTTAACTAGATTTCATAATATGGTCAGAACTCAATTTGATGTTAAGATAAAGATTAAACAATGGTACTGAGTTTCCATTCCATGATTTTTTTCATACAAATGGTATAATACATCAAGCGTCTTGTGTAGAAACACCCCAACAAAATGGTTTTGTTGAGGGAAAAGATCAGCATTTATTACAAGTTGAAAGGGCATTACTTTTTCAATCTGGTATGCCTTTAAAATATTGGAGTGAGTGCATTCTTACTATTGTCCACTTGATAAAAAAAATACCTACACACATATTGAATAACAAGAGTACTTTTGAGATGATTTTTCATAAACCTCCAGATTATGCACTTATAAGAGTTTTTGGTTGTCTTTGCTTTGATAATACTTTGATTACTAATATGCATAAGCTTGATCATAGAGCAACAAAGTGTGTGTTGATTGGTTATCCTTTTGGAACAAAATTATATAGATTACTTGATATTGCCACTAGCAAAATTATTGTTTCCAAAAATGTAAAATTCTATAAGAATATATTTTCTTATCATGAATAACAGGGAACTGATATATTTGTGGCTAAGTTGTTTAGTGATAAGTGGATAATAGTGCATTATTTAAATAGCTTAGAGTGCAATTATTTACATTCTAGTGTGATTTTGTTTGCGTGTTTTTTCACTTATATGTACTTTGATGAGTTAAAAGCCACTTGATCTCGTGTTTGAGTTTTTAAGTATTTTAGGCCCTTTATGGAGAAAATAGAAGTGTGAGAGAAAGACCTAAATAATAGTCATGAAGTTCTGGGCCAAATTTTACCCACTACAACTCAAATTGGGGGGGGGGTTCCGGTGTGGGCCAAAATCTGAAGCTTGATGGGCCAGCGGGAATTAAACTTTTCTCAACCCAAATTTCACACCTTAAAAGGACACTTAGGGCTCGGTCTTCAAGGCATGCGGCGCTGATAGAGATATTACGAGGAAAGAGCCGATTTCTGGAGAAAGACAAGAAAAAGAAGGCAAAAGCAACGGGAGAGAAGATCATCTATACTGTTTATTAAGTATTTTATTTTCCAGAATTATGAACTTGTTATTATGCATTTTTGTTATGAGTATCCTTTTATTCCAATTCCGGAGATTTCTGAACTTGTGTTTTGATGACTACTAGTTGAATTTGATATCGTTTGTGACACTATTATTCTCAGATTACTTATATCATCTATTTTAATTTCTTGCATGTTTATATAATTAATTTAGATTGATCGCCTAGGTTATATTATTCTTATATGCTTGTTAGTTCGTATCGCGTAATTCGTAATTGTTGCGTGTATATGACAATTGGTAACAACTAGTAATATTGGCTACGGTGCTATAAATTAAATTCTTTCGAATCGAGCTTGCGTATTTTGGAATTTATTTGACCTATATTCTAGAATAAATTTTTACTAAATTAAATTTAGATCGTATCTAGTCTGTCTAGTTAAAAAGGTTCATTGAAGAGCTTATTTCAATTGAATAAAATTAAGGGATAAAACCGATAAACATAGCTTGTTGTTTATTGAAGGTCATTAGTCTGAGAGTAAAGTGGAACAAATGATAAATTTAATAAGAGGAGTCGAAATACAAGGGGTGAATGAACTGCGAATTGAAAAGCTTTTTATTAATTGAAAAACCAATCCAACCCCCCCATTTCTGTTTTTTCGTGTTTTCCTTCACTAATTCATACAACGAGCATAATCGAATTTCTACGTTTCCTGTGGATCGACCCCTTACTTAAATGAGATGAGTTGAGTTGGGTTGGGTTGGGTTGAGTATTTACGAGTCTGCTGGGGAACGGGCCCGTTTAGGTTGGCCGACATGGACCGCGAGATGGGGTAGGTTGGCCTGCGGGCTTTTAAAAAAATGAATTTAATTTTTTTAATAATATCATTCAATTTAATTAAAATACATAAATATAAAAACAAAAAAAAAATATTTCTCACTTAGTCACGCAACATATAAAAAATGCTTTATTTATTATGACTATTTTGTGGATTTTGTTGCTTAATCTTTTAGTTTATTGTAAATTTTGTTTGTTTTTTCTTTTTATCGGAATAAGTTTGTTTGTTTTTATTATTCATCAAAAGATTATTCATATGATGCTTAAAATTTACACAAACTCTCATGTGAAACATGTTCATACTATGAAATTAATATCATTACACTTATAAAGTGATAACACTACTCTTATAAACTAATATCTCTAGCATTTAATGTTATGATTGCAATTTACAAATGTTATGATATTAATTTATAAGTGTAGTGGTAAAAATTTAACGATATTAATAAGTTTCACCGAAAACCTACTCTAAAATTTATTATAAATAGTACATGTAAAATGCATATTTTATTAAAAAAAAAACCGCAGGCTAGCCCGCTATGGGTTGCGTTGGGTTGAGTAATTATCGATCCAAGCCCGTAGTGGATTGACTCGCAAAAATGTGGGTTGAAGTGGGTTGTGGGCGGCAGGATCTGACAGCTCTAATGAAAATAAAGGCTCACCTCAACTCTAGCCAAGAAAAGAAAACGAAAAGATGCCCCCAAGAGCATAACCAAGTGGTAAGACTTGTGGTGATGTGGGAAGAATCGGAGAAGTCCCCCGACAAGCAAATTCGAATTTCGTGTGGGACAAAAAATTTAATTGAAATATTATAAAGATTTGTCTCGGGGATTGAAGCATGTTGACTTTTTTCCACAAGTATATGCTACAACCCCTAGTTGAGGGCTTTCTTGTACATGTATCTGCTACTTGGGTACACTCTTCGATTTAAAACACGAGTGGGGTAGTTTCTCGTGTCTTTCTAAAAAAACAAAACAAAAAAGGAAACGAAAAGATAGAGGCTCATTTCCCAATTTTTATTTTTTTAGATTTATTAATTATTCAAATTTACATAATACTCCCTCCATCCCAAAAGACTTATCACACTTACTTTTTGCTCGTGTTTTTGCGTGCGAGTTGTTTATTAATATTTGAAATAATAGAGTGACTTTTAAGGTGTGGTTTGATAGTCTTTACCCTTCTCTGTTATAAGCATTTTTTAAAATTACTTTATCATTTCAAATAGTAATAAAAAACTCATTCGCTAAAACACGAGTGGAACAATAACTGTGCAAAGCGTTCCGGGACGGAGGTAGTAATAACTAATTAAAAAAGTGATTTTTTAAAAATAATAATATTAATTAACAAAGTGCATGTAATCCACATTCCAAACGTATGCGATAAAATAGTTTCTTGTTTTTTTTAAAAAAAAAAAACGTATTCGATAAAATTTTACTATATTTTAAGATAACAAAATTAGAAATCTTGTCTTTTTGATAGGTTATCAAAATAAAGAAAACGCAATATTTGTGTCCTTACATTTCACAAGAAAAAAAAAAGTATTTTGTGTCCGTACAGCACCTAAAAAGGAAGAGGAAAAACACAAAATATTAATCATATTCATATTCTCCTATCCAGCTGATTAACCCCCTCTTTGGAAGCCCTATCTTTTCTACATCCTTCAGCCTTGATGAGATTTAAAATGAATCAAAAATTATTTTCGGAATTGAGGTAAGAGTTTGTTAATCGTGAATCTATTTTGATTATGGATATTGTTTTGAACCACAGTGGCGTGATGCTATCATTTAGGGGTCTTGAAAATAGTGTGTTGTATATGCTTGCAATCAAGGTATATTTATTGTTTTCACCTTAATTGATATTTTTTTTGTTTTTGGAATAGCCTGCTTAAGAGTAATTGAGCTAATTTGTAGTATCTTATTTAGTGATGAAATAGGTTGCAAAAGAATCTTTTTAGTTAAGATATGTAATTTGACAGAAAATTCCTTTGAATCAAATTATATTCTAAAAATGATGATTTTTGCTTTTTATTTATGATTTTAAATATATAATTTACATCATTAGTCTAAAGAGTTTCTAACATATGAGGAGGTGTTAACCAGCTTCTAATCCTGTAAATCAGCAGCTATTTGATCATGGAAATCAGATGATGGATGATTTTGATATAGCAATTGACAAACAAACTTTAACAATTTTAATTCTTTTTAGCAATTATACAGTACAACCGTATAATTGGTAAAACAATTAAATTAAATACTTTTAAAGTTTGTTTATAACCTATTATATGAAAAAATTGAAACATCTATACTAACCAAAAAGATATACAAGCATGAATCTGCATATGAGTACTCTATGAGTTCTAAAACTAAACTAATGATGTAAATCATATATTTAAAATCATAAATAAAAACAAATCATTCTTTCAAAATTTAAGCTTCAAATCAATTTGATTCAAATAAACTGTCATATTCAAATATCACAAGGTTTAACAACAATTCTTTTATCTTATTCAGAAACTAAATAAGATACTATTCAAATTAGGTCAATTACTTATTGAAGCAGGCTATTCAAAAAAAAAAAAAAAAATATCAATACAGATAAAACAATATCGGCATCTGATAGCTTGCAAGTTATCTTCTAGTATTTTGGTGGCCCCTCCAAATCAAATAGCATAATACCAGTGTGGTTCAAAACAATATCCATAATCAAAATAGATTCTGATTAACAAAATCTTACCTCAATTCCAAAAATCAAGTTTTTGATGTAATTTTAATTGTGCATCAATTTGAAGGATGTTTGAATATGATAGGGCTTCCAAAGAGGGGGTTAATCAGCTGGATAGGAGAATATGAATATGATTAATATTTTGTGTTTTTCCTCTTCCTTTTTAGGTGCTGTACGGACACAAAATACTTTTTTTTTTCTTGTGAAATGTAAGGACACAAATATTGCGTTTTCTTTATTTTGATAACCTATCAAAAAGACAAGATTTCTAATTTTGTTATCTTAAAATATAGTAAAATTTTATCGAATACGTTTTTTTTTTATAAAAAAAAAACAAGAAACAATTTTATCGCATACGTTTGGAATGTGGAATACATGCACTTTGTTAATTAATATTATTATTTTTAAAAAATCACTTTTTTAATTAGTTATTATTACGTAAATTTGAATAATTAATAAATCTAAAAAAAATAAAAATTGGGAAATGAGCCTCTATCTTTTTGTTTCCTTTTCTGTTTTGTATTTTAGGAAGACACGAGAAACTACCCCACTCGTGTCGTTTGCCCTTCAGTTGGACGAATTTTAAATCGAAAAGTATACCCAAGTAGCAGATACTTGTACAAGAAAGCCCTCAACTAGGGGTCGTAGCATATACTTGTGGAAAAAAGTCAACATGCTTAAATCCCCGAGACAAATCTCTATAATATTTCAATTAATTTTTTTGTCCCACACGAAATTCGAATCTGCTTGCCGGGGGACTTCTCCAGTTCTCCCCACATCACCATAAACCTTACCACTTGGCTATGCTCTTGGGGGCATCTTTTCGTTTTCTTTTCTTGGCGAGAGGTGAGATGAGCCTCTATTTTCATTATAGCTGTCAGATCCTGTCGGCCCACAAACCACTTCAACCCATATTTTTGCAGGTCGACCCACTAAAATACGAGCCAAACAATGAATGGTCAATCTAAAATAGAACGAGGGAGTACTTAATTAGAAAAGAGCATATAAATCGAATAAGAAAACTATCTTTTATTAAAAGGATCTAACTTCTGAAACGTTGTTCATCATATCGCTTGCACTCATACCAAAGGGCTCGAAACATGCAGTCCCACAAAATCAAAGAAACATTACCAAACATCATGATTATCAAAGTATTGACAATTAAATCTATTATCTTTTTTCGTCAAAAAAAAAATCTACTATCTTTGTTGTTCACTTTTTTTGTGCAATATTTGCAAGTTGTGTAGCACCAGTCTACAATCTACATACATATTCAAATCAATTATTTTGTCAAATAGCGAGAAACTACCCACCTATTTATTTTTCACAATTCATATTAACATTAAAATCATACAATATTTATATCATTTGATATTTAGATCACAACAGTTCATATAGATTTCAATAACTTGAGGACTTTTAAAGATTAAAAATATATATTCATAATTTTAATATGAAAATCATCCATAATATTTTATTTTTAGTCGTCATTTGCATAACGTTAAACGCGCACTTTAATTTAATGTTTGATGGGGTACTAATTCAAAATATTTTAAAAAAAATGTATTTAATAAAAAACCAAATATTAATTAAGGCATTTTTTTAATTTTATTTTATAAACTACACAAAATAATTATTTATTATCGTAAAAGCGAAATGATATATAATACGTGTGTGGTGCATATATGGTTATTCAACAAAGGATCCAAAATTACCCATTATTTAGCATCCTAATAATTATCTTTGTTAGTATTTATTTCAAAGATTTTTTAAGTAATTCCTGTTTATTAAATGTACTGGTAAATGAACTCATGCGATGCATGATTATGACTGCACAATTAATTTAAAATTTGTATTAATATAGATTTCAAAAAACTATATAATGACAATGTATAAGAAGCATTTATGTCAATTAATTTAAAATTTGTATTAATATAGATTTCAAAAAACTCTATAATGACAATGTATAAGAAGCATTTATAATAACTCTTAATTCATAATTCATATTAAACGTGTAATTTAAAAATAAACAATGTTTAAAAGGATACATATTTCAAAACACATCCTTAAAACCTATATTTTTTGTTGTTTTCAATGGTAGTTCATCATCGACGATCACCAAAATTTTCAAGTTATTGCGATTGGTGACTCTCGAAGATTTTTTACGAAATCAATAGATTCGTTATTATTTATTATATTTATTCCACATATTTTTCTCAATTTATTATTATTTGTTAATATATTTTTTTCAAAGATTCGTCTCCTGTCTTCCAATTTGGCAATAATTTTTGGCTATAGGATCTAATTCAAGATATTTTTTAGGAATCAATAGATGACAAAAACTTGTGTGAACTCGAGTTCACCGTGAACTCGATTTTTTTAGTATCATTGTTATGTACAAAAACTCTCACTGTTATGCATAAAAATTATCACTTTTATGCACAAAAACAATCATTGTTTAGAAAATATTTTATATTTTTAAAAAGTGAAAATTTTTGTGCATAGCAGCGGTAGTTTTTCACATAACAATGATAAAGTTCATGCATAGACCTGGTTCACATGAGTATTACTGTCAATAGATTCATTATTTTTTACTGATATTCATTTCAAAGATAATGTTAGAGTTTGTGGAAATATTCTACATATTTTTTCAAAGACTTTTCTTTATCTTCTAGACATTTTTTCCAAATCTTTTCTAAAATTTGTTATAATTTATTAATATTTTATTCCATTTTTGTTTCCTAATTTTATTCAAAGATTTGTTTCCTAATTTGACAATAATTTTGGAGGGAAAATTTAATGGTTTCTAAATGTAGGAGGGACAATATATATATATATATATATATATTATATGGAGTCCATAATGGGCTTTATTCCGAGTCACCCGAAGAATTTGAATTAAAATGGAGTGAGATGTTGAAAGCTACAAAGTTGGATAATAATGAGTGGTTGAACAACGTTTATGATTTGCGGCATCAGTGGGTACCGGCATATGTAAAACACATTTTTAGTGCGGGGATATCAAGTAGTCAACGAGCTGAAAGTGCACATGCTTTCTTCAAAAGGTATGTATCATGTCATAACTCACTTATGGATTTTATCATCCAATTCAATTGTGCTCTTAGAAATCAAAGACATAATGAGTTAAAAGGTTATCATGTTGACATAAATGAGCGACCGAAGTGCAAGTCATTGTGGCCAATAGAATGCCAAATGAGGAATTTGTATACAAAGGAGAAATTTTTGCGCTTTCAAGCTGAAGTTGATGAAAGTAATGCATATTGCATTGATCTTGAGACTAGTTGTCAAAAGAATGAGGTTTACACAACTAGAAGAGTTGATAAAGAAGATGGATCTCGACGTCGACGTCTTATATATGACAAGCTAGTGGATCACATTTCATGCAGTTGTAAAATGTTTGAGTTTGAAGGATTACCATGTAGACATATGCTTCAATACTTTAGGGTCAAACAAGTATTTGAGTTATCTAATAATTACATCCTGCATAGGTGGACAAAGAATGCAAAAGTGGGAGTGGTAAACGATAAAAATGGTGCATTTATCAGAGAAAGTGAAGATGCAACCTTGATTGCTCGTCATGGAAAGTTGTCTCATGTAGCAGCATTATTGATCGATGACGCGTCTTTAACTAATGATAGCACTGCCCTTATGTTCAATGCTCTTGAAGACTTGCATAATAAAGTGAGAGAAATAAATAGTGGCCGAGAAGTGGACGAACAATATTTAGATGGGCAATATGATGAAGACCATTTAAGTATCATTGACCCTTCAAAAGTGAGAGCAAAAGGAAGTGGAAAAAGATTGCAATCGTCAAAGGAAAAAAATATCTCCAAGAAAAGATTATGTCATGGTTGCGGGCTTCGTGGACAATCACATGACAAACGCAATTGTCCGAAATTGCTTGATAGGTATTCATTAATGTTATCATTTTACTTATATCCTATACTCGTAAGAACAGAATATATAAATAACTTTTTTTTCTTGCACAATGTGTGTAGATCTACTATTAATGATGACCAAAGTGGCTCTGATTATAATGAGGATACAGATAATTATGCTTCAGCTGGAGGTAATAATTTTGTGACAAAATTTTCATCATAATAATTGTTTATACTAAATCATTCTTAACAATATTTGTTAGGTAACAACATTGGACAAGCCAGGAGTGTTCTGGATTGAGTTGTGTGCAGATCTCATTTCCATGGCAGAGAAAAGCAAATAATTCTCCATACAATTACTCTCATATTTCACTTTGATTGTGAAAGTAAACTATTTTAGTAGGCTAAAATTTTAAAATTTTGTCATATAATTTCTGAATTTATTGTTTTTGTACATTTTGTTTCAACTTTTATTAGCTAAGAAAATTGCATAAATTAATAATTGGTGTTTTTATTCAGTTACATATATTTATGATTTTTTTAATTAAAAAATGACTTGTTTTCTAATTATCAATAACAATTAATAAACAAATTTTGATGCATTATGCTAAATCATTTGGATTCACAATTAACGGAATTATCCCCTTCATTCGTCTCAAATGCAAATAACTAATTAACTGAAACATATGAAGCCAAAATCATGCATTTGGAAAAAAATATTTTCCCCAACACTTTTAACTATACATTTTGCTCTAATATTTGATTTTCTTACTTTTTTTTATCAATAATACAACATTTTAAAATTTTACTGTGTTTGGTGGCAGAAATTTAAGAATTTTCGTTTTTTTTTTGGGGGTTAGGGAAAGAAGATTTATTTTTTAATTAATAAGTTACTTAAGGGAGAAATAAAAATTAGTGAATAAATTAATCTTCATAATATTTGCCTCATGGTGTTAAATATTGGGAGGATGGCGTGATGCTAATTATTTGTGTAGAGATAAATTGTAATCTATATTTTTTTTACTAATTAAACAGGATTGATCTAAGTGGGGGACATGTGAATTTTTTTAAAATCTAATTGTGAGATTTTGTTGCCTAGTTCTAAGGGTGGGGATTTGGATTTTTTTTTACCCAATTTTCCTTTTATAACTATTGAGATCTTGTTTCCTAATTCTAAGGGGTATAAACCGTGTGAAAATTATTTCCTAAACACTAAATAATTAATATTAAGTAATATGATGATGTGTGTATGCCACATCACTAATTTGGCTCCATAAGGAGCCCATTATGGGCTCCATATCAAAACTATATATATATAACTTAAGAGTAATGATATAGAACCAACTATCTGGTTTTTTATGGAACCAGATTAATGATGTGTCATGACAACTATTCCCTAAACCATGAACCATAAACCCTAAATCATGAACCATTCAGGTCGGGTGAACCATGAACCACTCGGCCCGGGTTCAGTTCTGGCCGAGTTGGGTCCGGGCCGGGTAAAAAAAAATGTATTTTTTTTTTCTGTTCAGTTTTATTTTTTCAGTTCAATTCAATTTTTATTTTTACCCGGCCCGGACCCAAACCCGGCCCGAGTGGTTCATGGTTCACCCGATCCGAATGGTTCATGATTTAGGGTTTATGGTTCATGGTTTAGGGAATAGTTGACATGACACGTCATTAATCTGGTTACATAAAAAACAGATAGTTGGTTCTATATCATTACTCTATAACTTAATATTAATGTCATAATATAAATTGGGATTAAAGTTTTAGTAGTTCAATAACTTTGGCCCGTTTTAAATTTGGTCCCGTGGCTTTCAGAATTTAATTTCCCCCTTTTTTGAAATTAGTACCGATATTGGTTGGTGTCAGTTTCGTAACCGGTCACTAGTCCAGGTGGATTTTATTTTAATTAATATTTATTTTTCAGCCGCCACGTGTATATTTTCTGAATTGATTCAATTTTAATTTTTTATTTTATTGTATTCCCTTATTTAATTGGGTTTAGGGTTGGGTCGGGTTTTTCGGGTCGAATTTCTAGTCATAACAATTTTTTTTATTAATTAACTCTTGGATCGGGTTTAGATAACAGAACCGGCACGAATCCATAAAACCCTAAATCTGAAATCCATACCGAAATTAGGGTTAGGGGTGGAGGAAATACCGAAAATACCGGTATACCGCACTTACCATACCGAAAAATATCGATTTTATCGAAATTTTCGGTATACCGAAATTTTCGGTACGGTATACCGAAAATTTCGGTACGATAACGGTATGAAAATATAGAAAATTTCGGTATACCGAAATACCAAAATATTTCGGTATACCTAAATATTTTTGGTATACCGGAAAAATTTCCGGTATACCGGAAAAATATACCGGTATACCGAAAAAATTTTGGTATACCGAAAATATTTCCGGTATACCGAAAATATTTCGGTATACCGGTATATATTGAAATTTCGGTACGGTAACGGTATGTAATATCGGCATACCGAAAATTTCGGTATACCGAAATTTCGGTACGACAACGGTATGAAATTTTTCGGTATCGAAAATTTCGGTACGGTAACGGTATGACGAAAAAAATTTCGGTATACCGTACCGTCCACCCCTAATTAGGGTCATTTTGACACCCAAATTACACACTCAATCCAAAGAGAATGAAGAATAGTGAAAATTTCAATCGTGTTTCTTCCTTCCGGTCCATGAATTCATACTCTGAATTTGTAGTTTCCATCAAAAAGTACCCCTCCCAATTCCCAATCGACTCACCGCCATCACCGAGTTACAACCAGAAACCGACGAATCCCGTGTTGGATCCCCCTTCGCCTCGGAATGATATTATCTATTTCATTTTAGTGTTCCACTTTATATTCCATATTATGACACGTGGAAAATAAAAAAAATATCAAATGGACCATCATAATCTTGAGTTCATGTGTTAAAAAATATAATCCGAAAAATGGAATAGATTTGAAACATGAAAAATGGCACAGAGAAAGGGAATTGTTTTGCCCCGTCCGCCTTTGCGTGTCATTTCATCGAGCGTTGTCTTCCCCAGCTGTCGTGAAGCCGCCACCTCTAGCCATCCCGACTAGCTGCTGATAGAATCAATCTGTATGAACAGATCTGTGAACCTGCTCTGAGTTGACTCACCATCACTCAGTGAATTCAACACCCAATTGGCTCACCATCATTGTCGTGAATTGCAACCCGGAAGCAACACTGGAATTCGATTTCATCAGCGTTGATTTTCGTAAAATCTGAGGCGGTGGAGGCGGCGCCGCTACCCCTTCTTCCGAACAGGGGTTGCAGATGTCGATGAAGATAGTCACCGAATCGACGGCGATGGCGATAGATTATCAAATTTAACAAATCTAGATTAAATCCTGCTACTCAATTCTTCACCTCCATCCTCACTGCCTCAGCGTCGTCATAAAAAACAGAGGAAACTGAAGCAATTTAGACACATACTATTGGGCTGAATTATATATATTGTCTTTTTAAAGAGTAATAGTGTCTTTTCCATGTGACGGCGGAAAAAATAAAAGAAGAAATGAAATTAAAATCAACTAGTATTTTCTCCAGTGCATTAGTTTCTCACGGGATTGAAAAAAAAGTTTACAATATTATTTTAAATTAAATATTTTAAATATTTAATTAATTTAATTATAGGCATAATTTTTTTTTTAATGTTATGTGTATATAATATACTCCCTTCATTCCAATTTTTTCTTATATTTCATCATATCGGGAATCCTAATCGGAGCTTTACATTTTATTTTTTGGCAAGTTGTGACTCCATTTTTCTTAATAATTAACCCTATTTTTATTCAATATTACGTCAGTTGCTACTCAATTAATATTAAGTACACACTTATTTTTTTCTTTCTCCGTCTTTTTTACTTTTCATACACATCCTACCAACCAATAATACATCCCTTATCTACCAATTTAAAAAATTATTTAGCATTTTGAAATTTGGTTGATAAAATTACTTATTTATGTATCAATATAAATATAGAGGTTCTCTCTATATACAAAAAACACACATATATATTATTTAATTAAAAGGCTTAATTATATAATAATATTTTCAATATAAATTTATAAGATTGCATGAAATTATAAAATAATATTTATAACAATACGAAATAAGATAAATTTTTGATAAAATATATATGACATTTAAAGGATGAGTAGGTCTACTGTACAAATTTGTATAGATACAAATCAATCAATTTAGGAAATTAATTAATTCGCGGGTCTAAGATGACCCAGCCAAGAGGGTCAAGGATGAGTTGGGTAAAGTGAAATTGGGAATAATAAAAATGAAATTTTCGCTGGTCAACCGCATTCCACGGGTCAACCCTTATATCGCGGATCATGTCTGTCAAACAATATGTAAGATAAATGGTTAAATACTTTAACATAAAGCTCTGACAATGTGTCAAGTTGGCCAAGTAAGGGTAAGTTTTTTAGCCAAAGGTCACGGGATCAATTCCTGTTAAATGCATTTTTTATTTTTTTGACTTTTCAAATTGCTGGACCAAAAACTCAATTTGCGTTAAACGTCTCCTTTCATTTTTTTTCTGACTTTTCTAATCCATTGGAAAAAATAATTACATCAGTAGCAAATCTAAAAATTTTATATTATTTTATTGTAAAATCCTGCCAATTATTATAGTAAAATGTCTAAAAATTTAATGATATTTGATTTTTTTTTCTCAGTATTACTTGTTTAAATATATAGTATTACATAAATATTTTACTGTGTAAAAAATAAATATTATTTCATTTTAGGATAAATATAACATAGTATTGCATCCAAAGAGTGATAGTAATACAATTTACATTAAACAGTATTACATACAAAAAGTACACTTAGTATTACATCGAAAGAGTAATAGTACTACAATTTACATTAAAAAGTATTACATACAAGAAGTACACTTAGTATTACATCCAAAGAGTAATAGTACTACAATTTATATTAAACAGTATTACATACAAAAAGTACAGTTAACCATGCAAACCCTCTCTTTCTTTTATTTTTTTAATTACACGGTATCCGGCACAAGGACAACTAATTCGGGGACCAGAATCCACCGTCCACTAGCGGAGGTCTCTTTCTTCCCTTCTTTTCTACCACCAAAATTTATTTATAGAGCATTCTTGCCCTCTTCTTCTCTAACCACATTATCATTTCTTCATCCTCATCATTTTAGCTCATTATTCTTATCTATATTTCTGCATTTGATCCTTTTCACCATGGGTGCCACATTCTCTTCGTAGTATTACACCTTCAAACATAAAATTTTACGTTGTAAGGAACACAGTATAACTTAAAATACAGAGTACATAATTATGTAATGTCTACTCGTCATTTACTGCTTATCAAAATGTTTTTGCAACTCATATCACATGAAGGTACACACATATAGAAAGAACTCAAAAAAGTTATTTTTCCAGTTCTGTATTCAGTAATATATTATAAGCCAAAACAATATTAAATCATAAGGCGAAACAGTATCACATCTTCAAGCACGTAGTATCACATCAAAAAGCACATATTATCAACATAATTACTTACAGCCTTGCACAACTTCTTGATCAGAGTCATTGACATTCTCTTCAGACCTTTCTGGAACCTGGCCATTTCAGCATTGTAAATGAGAAAGAACATCAACACAATTTCAAACATTTCACATTGAATCTATAGATCATAACATAACTACTTCATATATATAGACAAACGTAGCAAGAATTAAACAAATTAACATTGTCTCAAATTAGATACATTTCGTCATCATTAACAACATGATTAGAACAGTTTAACTAGCATTCTGCAAAGAATAGTTGCTACCATAATATCAAACTTATTAGCCAATTTGACAAAAAAAAAAAACATAACTGCATTTGGTAATAATACATGCCAATGCAAACAAATAAAAAAAACAAAGGAATAATTACAAAATTACTAATGAAAATAAGAGGATCTGAACATCTAATTGGACTAATGAATATCAAGTGCCAAAACTATATAAATCTGCATTTCCACATACAACTCATGCTCAGGGTATATACAAAAACCTATTCAGCCTATCAAAACAAGCACAAAGTTCATATAAAAAAACAAAGACATCACTATTGCACACTACCTTCTAGCTAAATCAAATAAACTAATTAATACTCCATAACCTAATTAAATGAAAAAGAAAATCAGCAAAAGGGCAAACTTATCTACCTTTTGCTCAAAATCAAATTCATCATTCCTCACAACCAAGCACAAATAAAAAATGAGTGAGCATTCTAGTACCAGATTCCTAACACAAACAAATAACAAAACAGAGTACCAATTCACAAGCAATAGAATTAATCACAATCGCTAATTCATCCAAAAAACCACAAAAAATACTCAAAGTTCAGATCGAAAATAGCTCCGCTACAAGATTAGCCAATCTCAATAGTCATTATTAATCCTCTTTCTAATCCAAAAATAATAAAAGAAGGAATGCATTAATATGTGAGATTACAGGAGAAATCGAGGCGTCACCATGTTACTGTGGAGATTGGAGAATTCTTCGTTAGAGGGGCGGCGCTCGGGATGAAGCACGCTGCTCGCGCCATGATCCACGGCGGTGGGTGTCTAATATGCAAGACGAGTATGTAGGCGGTGACCGGCGGGCTAGGGCCGCGCGCTTATGAAGAAAGGGGATAGGAGAGAGAACAACATAAAGAGCGGAGATGAAGAAAGGGGATAGGAGATAGAATGTAAAAGGAATAGGAGATAACGATCCGAATAAAAATATGGATCAACTAATATGGGCAGAAGCGGGTTGAGTTAAGGGAAATTGGGTTTCAATAGGATTAAGGATGGGTTGGGTAAAGTAAAATTGTGTCTCAATTGGGATTTGTATGTATACAAATTTGTATCCTAGACTTTATCTTAAAGGATATACCAAATTATGATAGATATATTAACAATAAATCTTGAAGATCTTTAAAACAATTAGATTCTCAACATAAGCAGATTAACAAAATAAATCCTTCAAACAATTAAATTTTTTAAAATTCTTGTAAAATACATATTTGGTTGAAATTAGATATTCTTTTGAATACAAATAATTAATGGATTTATAAAAAAAAAATTAGAAAAAATATATACAACAAATCTTGTCCAACCAAAACATATAATGGGCGTGAGGATATATATAAATGAATATGATAAAAATCGTGATATATATATAAATAAATATGATAAAAATTAAAACTTAACTTAATTAAATAAATTAAAATTTTAATTTAAATAACTTTTAATGAGAGTGCACGATTTTAAAACGAAATAATATGGTTGAATTGGACTTTGCGCAAACTGACGTGGTTTCGCCACATAAGCTGAATCAGGTTTACCAATATATAGTATTAAAATATATTTAATTTTATTTGTTATCTTTAATTGAGTTATTTGTTGTGTACTAAAATATTAGGATTACGGTTTAAGATGTGGCTTAATAATCTTAGTGACACAAACAATAAATGTGTAAAGTGGATTGCATTTATGTGATATATTTGCTTGAGAAAGATAAGTGTTGAACAATAAATTTGCAAGAGGTTTGGTAAGGTATTCATTTCTCTACCTTTTTTGGGTCATAAATGAGCCCTACTTATAGTGTTAGGGAGAGTGGAGTTCACTCTCCCGGATTACAAGTACAAGTAGCCGAAAATGGCTCAGCCAAACATTAAATGCTACATAATTGATGTGACCCAGGTCGGTGATCGATGTGAGGTCGTTCGAGGTATTAAGAGCTCGCACACCTCGCTGGGACGTCGCCCGAGACAAATCAGGATTCGCAGGGATTTAGCCGTCTAACTGCTCCTAGCTACTCATCATTATCATCCTTTACTGACACATCTCTGATTAGGGTCATTCTTAGGTAAGGTCTCTGACGCTGCTCGCCTGCCACGGGTCCCATCTCAATTAATGCTCCGTACCTGTGCCAATATACGACCTGCAAGGTGCTCGAGGACGCATACCCGTGCTTGGTGAGCCCATGCCTCCATTTCCTCAGCGGGGTGTCATACTTGTGCAAAACTTGGTCCGGTCCTCTTCTACTTCTTTCTAGGTCGGGCCCCATCTCGCGCTATATGCCCACAACAATAGCCCCTAGCTAGTTCACCTATGCTTGCCAAGGGGGATGAGCTATCCTTCCAGTCAATAACACGAGGTGCGATGTCCGGTGGCTTCTTGAGTACGCGTGGTTGTTATCTTGGAAATCGCTGACGTGACAGTTGTTTGCCTCGTCTGCCGTGCCTACTCATAGTAGGCAATGATGGCAGGTGGCTTTCACGCGCCGGACGCGAAAGGCCGCGGTCCAATCCTTTGTGCCCTAAACCCCTTCTATAAATACCCTTTCGTTTCCTTTCCCCCTTTTCCCATTTCCGAATCCCCAAAAATTACTCCGTCATGCCGGCCATTTCAGTGTGAGACTCCGGCGCTCGTGATTCCTAAGGTAAATTCTTGATTCCTTCTTCCCTCTGTTCCATTTTTCTCTTTCTCGGCGATGGATTCCGTAGATAATAGCCCGTCAGGAAGTGCGGCGGGGAGTTTTGCTCCCTCCGTCGTGGCCCGTTGGCGGCGACGCCGCGGCGGGGGCGAGCCATTCGTGGTCGACGTCTCTTCCGAGATAGTAAGTGAAGTGTCTATGCCTATCCCCGGAGAGGTTACATCTAAGAAGCGGCGCCGCTTGCGCCATCGTGCGACGGACAAGCCTCCGTGTCCAAACTTTAATCCCGCTGATCCCGAAGTTCAAATTTTAGAAAAAGCGGGAGATGAAGCAGTCATCGCGATCCCCGGGCTAGTTGACCCTGCCGAGTTCGATTTCCTTTCGGACGAGGTTATTCCCGATGTCCCAAGCGAGGATGATGAAGTCGATGAAGTGGACCGCATGCTTCGGCTTCGGGAAAACGTGGTCGGTTCTCGTGAAATGGTTCCTCGACCGACTCGGATTCGGGAAGACAGTTCGTTCGCCGCGAAAGACGTGAATAGTACCATGACCGAGGCCGAACTCTTCGTGTGGCAGGACAGGTTCCAAGTTCCGAGCGATGTTCATTTTTAGGTTCCTCTGCATGAGGTCGATTTCACTGATCAGGTGTCGGATGATTGTGTGGCGATGAACTACGATACCATGAAGGTGGGGCTCCGTTTCCCGCTTCATCCTATTATCACTGATCTGTTGTGTTTTTGGGGTCTGGCGCCTACGCAGATCGCTCCAAATGAGTGGAGCACAATTATAGGGCTCTTATCGTTGTTCGGTCGGGTTCAGCCCCGAGTGTTCCCTTCCGTTAAGGAGATAAACTCTCTCATCTCGCTGGCGAAGTGGGGAAAAGGTCGGGGATACTATTACGTGAAAGCTCGCCCCCACATGAAGTTGGTTGAGGACCTTCCGAACAAGGTCCAAGACTGGAAAGAGAAGTGGTGGTTGATCGGGGGAGCGTGGCAAAGTCCGGTCTTCGCCCTTGGTTCACTCGGATATCGCGAGATACCTCGCGATTACATGACGTTTAAACGTAAGTCTTTTGAATTTACCTTTATCCATTATACTGATTTAACTTTTCCCCCTTACTGCAGCTAGGCTTGGCAGCAGGGTGGGGAATCCCCGTTCCCTGTGGGGATCCGCCCCGATCGGGGCGGGGAATCCCCGCGAAAATTCCCCATGGGGCGGGGATGGGGAATTTTTTTCCCCCGAAGGTCGGGGCGGGGTGGGGCCGGGGATAGCATTCCCCGCCCCGAGGTGATTCCCGCCCAATTCCCCGCGGGGTCCCGAATTAATTTTATAATTTAAATTAATATATATATAATTATATATACACATATATATATATAAATATATATAATTAAATAATATGTTTTAAAATTCTAAACTCTAATCTTGAAATTATAGTTTACTAATATATATTGTTGGGATATTCTAGTTTTGATTATTTTTGCCAAAACATTATGTATTTGTCAACTTGTATTGTTTAAGTTCATTTCTACAAGTAACAAGTTGAGGGGGAAGTGAACAAGTTGAGGGGGAACTGATATGAAGTTTACTGAGAAAATAGGCCAGAAGATAAGTGACCTGAATGAAAAATAGGCCTGAGGAAAAGTGGCCTGAATGGAAGAAGGCTGAAATCCAAAACCGCTGAATGTCAGAATGGCCTGAACGAGGAATCCTGAATGCTGAAATCCTGATGCTGAAACGCTGAATTCCTGATGCTGAAATGCTGAATTCAGGAGTGCTGAAATGGTGAACTCAAGAATACTAAATGCTGAACTCAGGAATATTGAATGCTGAATTCAGGAATGCTGAATGCTGAACTCAGGTATGCTGAATGCTGAACTCAGGTATGCTGAATGCTGAGTTCAAAATGCTGATTTCAGAAGGCCTGAATGCTGACGTGGACCAATCAGAGGTGGTCAAAAAGCCTGACAAAAAGCTGCAGAAATTACAGAATAATATGGATTTGAATGTGACTTTCTCCAACGGTAACATTCAAATCCACACTATAAATACAAGCCCTTCCATCAAATTAAGTGTGGAAAAATGCTATAGAGCTAAGAGTCATATACTCAAGCATTCCCAGCATAGAACACAAGTCTGTAGATATACAAATATATTCAAGAGTATTCTTAAACCCAATCTAAGCAACCCAAGATATATCCTAAGCTTAGAGAGATTTTCCCAACCTTAGCATTGAGGCTAAACAAATGTAAGGGAAAATCTCAACCTAGTTGGAGACACCAACCAAACCCAAACCCTATTGTTAGGTAGTTTGTGTGATTGTTGGAGTTGTAAAAAAGTGAGTAAGGCTGCAGAGTAGTCGACGTAGAAAAACTCTAGACAAGAAGTGAGTAAACTATCTTGGATAGTCAGAAAGCTTGTGTGTGTTTGAGTAAGTAAGTTGCAGAGTAGTCAGCCAGAAAACTCAAATGTAGAAGAAGTGAGTAAATTATTTTGGATAGTCAGAAAGCTTATAGGCGATCCTGTGGAGGGTGATAAGTCCCGTTTGAAGGAATTTCCATAGGAACAGGGAGAGTGGATGTAGGAGCTTGAGTCTCCAAACCACTATACTTTGTTGTGTTCTTTATTGCTTTACGTTCTTATCTTGTCATATGCATTTGATTATAAGCAAAACACATTGTTTAGAAAGAAAATTTAGGAATCACCACTCATTCACCCCATTTTATATGCATTACACAATGTTTTCCCATTTCTCCCCCTCCCTTTTTTTCATAAAATTAAATTATCTTTTGGGACCAACAACTGGTATCAGAGCAGGTGTTCTAAAGATCACTGATTTTAATAATTATTTGTTTTCTTTTAAAGAAAAAAAAATTATTTGTGGTCACCTGAACAGATTCTTTTTTAAAAAGGGGAAGAGATTTTTTTTTTTGGAAGCATTCTTAATGGTTTTGGCATCATTATCAAAAATGGGGAAATTGTTGGGATATTCTAGTTTTGATTATTTATGCCAAAACATTATGTATTTATCAACTTGTATTGTTTAAATTCATTTCTGCAGGTAACAAGTTGATGGGGGAAGTGAACAAGTTGAGGGGGAACTGATATGAAGTTTACTGAGACAATAGGCCTAAAGATAAATGACATGAATGAAAAATAGGCCTGAGGAAAAGTGGCTTGAATGGAAGAAGGCTGAAGTCCAAAACCGCTGAATGTCAGAATGACCTGAACGAGGAATCTGAGCAAAAAAACATCAATTTCGATCTTTGAATCTTCAATTCGAAGTCTTTGAAATCTTGAACTCAGAATCTTGATTGCTAAACTCGGGAATCTTGAATCTTGAACTCGGGAATTTGAATCTTTCAATTCGGTATCTTTGAATCTTTGAACTCGTATCTTTGAATCTTTGAGTTCAAAAATGCTGATTTCGTAAGGCTGAATCTTGGCGTGGACCAATCAGAGGTGGTCAAAAAGCCTGACAAAAAGCTGCAGAAATTACAGAATAATATGGATTTGAATGTGACTTTCTCCAACGGTAACATTCAAATCCACACTATAAATACAAGCCCTTCCATCAAATTAAGTGTGGAAAAATGCTATAGAGCTAAGAGTCATATACTCAAGCATTCCCAACATAGAACACAAGTCTGTAGATAAACAAATATATTCAAGAGTATTCTTAAACCCAATCTAAGCAACCCAAGATATATCCTAAGCTTAGAGAGATTTTTCCAACCTTAGCATTGAGGCTAAACAAATGTAAGGAAAAATCTCAACCTAGTTGGAGACACCAACCAAACCCAAACCCTATTGTTAGGTAGTTTGTGTGATTGTTGGAGTTGTAAAGAGTGAGTAAGCTGCAGAGTAGTCAGGCAGAAAACTCTAGACAAGAAGTGAGTAAACTATCTTGGATAGTCAGAAAGCTTGTGTGTGTTTGAGTAAGTAAGCTGCAGAGTAGTCAGCCAGAAAACTCAAATGTAGAAGAAGTGAGTAAACTATCTTGGATAGTCAAGAAACCTATAGGCGATCCCGTGGAGGGTGATAAGTCCCGTTTGAAGGAATTTCCCTAGGAACAGGGAGAGTGGATGTAGGAGCTTGAGTCTCCGAACCACTATACTTTGTTGTGTTCTTTATTGCTTTACGTTCTTATCTTGTCATATGCATTCGATTATAAGCAAAAAAACACATTGTTTAGAAAGAAAATTTTGGAATCACCACTCATTCACCCCATTTTTATATGCATTACACAATGTTTTCCCATTTCTCCCCCTCTCTTTTTTTCATAAAATTAAATTATCTTTTAGGACCAACAACTGGTATCAGAGCAGGTGTTCTAAAGATCACTGATTTTAATAATTATTTGTTTTCTTTTAAAGAAAAAAAAATTATTTGTGGTCACCTGAACAGATTCTTTTTTAAAAAGGGGAAGACGTTTTTTTTTGGAAGCATTCTTAATGGTTTTGGCATCATTATCAAAAAGGGGGAAATTGTTGGGATATTCTAGTTTTGATTATTTATGCCAAAACATTATGTATTTGTCAACTTGTATTGTTTAAATTCATTTCTACATGTAACAAGTTGAGGGGGAAGTGAACAAGTTGAGGGGGAACTGATATGAAGTTTACTGAGAAAATAGGCCTGAAGATAAATGGCCTGAATGAAAAATAGGCCTGAGGAAAAGTGGCTTGAATGGAAGAAGGCTGAAGTTCAAAAACCGCTGAATGTCAGAATGACCTGAACGAGGAATCTGAACAATTTGAAATCCTATCTTTCAAATTTGAATTTCGATCTTTGAATCTTTGAATCGGTGAGTCTTTGAAATCTTGAACTCAGAATCTTGAATCTTGAACTCAGAATCTTGAATCTTTGAACTCGGGAATCTTTGAATCTTTGAACTCGAATTATCTTTGAATCTTGAACTCGGGTATCTTTGAATGCCGAGTTCAAAATCTTGATTTCGAGAAGGCTGAATCTTGGCGTGGACCAATCAGAGGTGGTCAAAAAGCCTGACAAAAAGCTGCGAAATTACAGAATAATATGGATTTGAATGTGACTTTCTCCAACGTTAACATTCAAATCCACACTATAAATACAAGCCCTTCCATCAAATTAAGTGTGGAAAAATGCTATAGAGCTAAGAGTCATATACTCAAGCATTCCCAACATAGAACACAAGTCTGTAGATAAACAAATATATTCAAGAGTATTCTTAAACCCAATCTAAGCAACCCAAGATATATCCTAAGCTTAGAGAGATTTTTCCAACCTTAGCATTGAGGCTAAACAAATGTAAGGAAAAATCTCAACCTAGTTGGAGACACCAACCAAACCCAAACCCTATTGTTAGGTAGTTTGTGTGATTGTTGGAGTTGTAAAGAGTGAGTAAGCTGCAGAGTAGTCAGGCAGAAAACTCTAGACAAGAAGTGAGTAAACTATCTTGGATAGTCAGAAAGCTTGTGTGTGTTTGAGTAAGTAAGTTGCAGAGTAGTCAGCCAGAAAACTCAAATGTAGAAGAAGTGAGTAAACTATCTTGGATAGTCAGAAAGCTTATAGGCGATCCCGTGGAGGGTGATAAGTCCCGTTTGAAGGAATTTCCCTAGGAACAGGGAGAGTGGATGTAGGAGCTTGAGTCTCCGAACCACTATACTTTGTTGTGTTCTTTATTGCTTTACGTTCTTATCTTGTCATATGCATTCGATTATAAGCAAAAAAACACATTGTTTAGAAAGAAAATTTTGGAATCACCACTCATTCACCCCATTTTTATATGCATTACACAATGTTTTCCCATTTCTCCCCCTCTCTTTTTTTCATAAAATTAAATTATCTTTTAGGACCAACAACTGGTATCAGAGCAGGTGTTCTAAAGATCACTGATTTTAATAATTATTTGTTTTCTTTTAAAGAAAAAAAAATTATTTGTGGTCACCTGAACAGATTCTTTTTTAAAAAGGGGAAGACGTTTTTTTTTGGAAGCATTCTTAATGGTTTTGGCATCATTATCAAAAAGGGGGAAATTGTTGGGATATTCTAGTTTTGATTATTTATGCCAAAACATTATGTATTTGTCAACTTGTATTGTTTAAATTCATTTCTACATGTAACAAGTTGAGGGGGAAGTGAACAAGTTGAGGGGGAACTGATATGAAGTTTACTGAGAAAATAGGCCTGAAGATAAATGGCCTGAATGAAAAATAGGCCTGAGGAAAAGTGGCTTGAATGGAAGAAGGCTGAAGTCCAAAACCGCTGAATGTCAGAATGACCTGAACGAGGAATCCTGAACGCTGAAATCCTAATGCTGAAACGCTGAATTCCTGATGCTGAATGCTGAATTCAGGAGTGCTGAAATGCTGAACTCAGGAATACTGAATGCTGAACTCAGGAATACTGAATGCTGAACTCAGGAATGCTGAATGCTGAACTCAGGTATGCTGAATGCTGAACTCAGGTATGCTGAATGCTGAGTTCAAAATGCTGATTTCAGAAGGCCTGAATGCTGACGTGGACCAATCAGAGGTGGTCAAAAAGCCTGACAAAAAGCTGCAGAAATTACAGAATAATATGGATTTGAATGTGACTTTCTCCAACGTTAACATTCAAATCCACACTATAAATACAAGCCCTTCCATCAAATTAAGTGTGGAAAAATGTTATAGAGCTAAGAGTCATATACTCAAGCATTCCCATCATAGAACACAAGTCTGTAGATAAACAAATATATTCAAGAGTATTCTTAAACCCAATCTAAGCAACCCAAGATATATCCTAAGCTTAGAGAGATTTTTCCAACCTTAGCATTGAGGCTAAACAAATGTAAGGGAAAATCTCAACCTAGTTGGAGACACCAACCAAACCCAAACCCTATTGTTAGGTAGTTTGTGTGATTGTTGGAGTTGTAAAGAGTTAGTAAGCTGCAGAGTAGTAAGCCAGAAAACTCTAGACAAGAAGTGAGTAAACTATCTTGGATAGTCAGAAAGCTTGTGTGTGTTTGAGTAAGTAAGTTGCAGAGTAGTCAGCCAGAAAACTCAAATGTAGAAGAAGTGAGTAAACTATCTTGGATAGTCAGAAAGCTTATAGGCGATCCCGTGGAGGGTGATAAGTCCCGTTTGAAGGAATTTCCCTAGGAACAGGGAGAGTGGATGTAGGAGCTTGAGTCTCCGAACCACTATACTTTGTTGTGTTCTTTATTGCTTTACGTTCTTATCTTGTCATATGCATTCGATTATAAGCAAAACACAACACATGGGCTTAAAACGCAAAAAATTGGAATCACCACTCCTTCACCCCATTTTTATATGCATTACACGATATTTTCCCATTTCTCCCCCTCCATTTTTTTCATAAAATTAAATTATCTTTTGGGACCAACATATATTTTTTGAGGAGGAGCTTGACATGGATGCAAGTGAAACGGAGAATTGAAGTTGTTTAATTATGAGAAAGAACAAATGAGATAAACAATAAGCTATTTTTTTATTTATTTATGTTGTATGCTTAATTTTATATTTCGAATTTTTGTTGATGTTGATGTTGAACTATTTTTTAATTTTTATAGATGTTGTTTAATTTGTATTTTAAATTTTTATATTTGTAATAAAATTGTGAAAATTAGATTTTATAATTTAAAAAAACAAAAAAAAAAAGAAGGTGGGGCGGGGATTCCCCGAATCCCCGCGGGGATGAAATTCCCCGGCGGGGCGGGGAATGTGGCCGATTTTTTCCCCGAATGGTTTGCGGGGCTTCCCCTCCCTGAATTTCACAGGGACGGGGATGGGGAGTTGTCCCCCGGCTCCGCCCCGCCCCATTGCCAAACCTAATTGCAGCTCCCAAGAATTCCAAGACTTCCAAACTCTCTCTCCCTTTCCTCGTTCGGTTGATCCAGGTGTGCCTCATTGATCCCGACGAGCGATCTTTGACCGTTCTGCAAAGGTTGAAGTGCTTGGAGTTTGTTGGCTTGACAGTCCCGCCTCGTTCCTTGATGGTCGCCGATATTCCTGGTAAGTGATTTGGACATCATTCAACCAGACCTGCTTATT
Source organism: Stenogyne calaminthoides (assembly GCA_037126765.1). Lineage (NCBI taxonomy): Eukaryota > Viridiplantae > Streptophyta > Magnoliopsida > Lamiales > Lamiaceae > Stenogyne > Stenogyne calaminthoides. The sequence continues at coordinate 11,213,216 of JBBCBC010000020.1, forward strand.
TGTTCATTTGTTATCCGACCTGACTTTTCGTTTGTTTCATGTTTCCTTTATCGAGCCTATACACTTCACCTCTGCAAAGATTCTTGACGAGATGCAGAACCTAAACACCGAGGATATGCGTGAGAAAGTCACTCGTGCTCTGGACCTGTTTAGGCAGCGATCGGAACAGAAGAAAGATGCCGCTGCGAGTGGGGCTGCTGAGACTCCGCCCCTGAAAGCCAAACCTGCTGCCGCCCCGGGGCGAGGTCAAAAGAGGGGGGCCACCGAGGCGCGGCCATCCAGGGGGAGTTCTCCAAAGCGGACCTGAGCATCCGTGGATATGGATGCACTCCGAAACTCCTCGAGTGGGAAGGTGGTGCTCTCGGGTTCAGCGGGGAACCTAGACACAATTGTGGAGATCACCCAGCGCCGGGATCGCGAGACCGAGGACCGTACTTTTCTGGGCTGGAACCCAAATTTTCGTCAACGGTACCTCTCTTTTTTGTCGCATTATTATTCTTTTTTTTAACGGCTGGAACTCATATTCATGCATGGTTACCTCGCAGATACAAGCTAGGTGATGGGGTCTTCCGAGATGAGGCTACCCACAATTTTCTGTGGTCGCAAACTCCTGCGGCCAATGATGCACAACCTTCTTACCTTCGTCAGATTGCCATTGATGCTCCGTAGTCCTGGACTTTGGATCTTCACGAAGAGGCCCATACCCAACACTTCTCCAAGAATCTGACCTCGGGGATCGCCCACATGTGCCGCTCTTTGACCTTCTTTGAGAGGAGCCGAGAGCAATATGGCAGGGAGAGGATCCAGGCACAGAAAGCTGAGACGGCCTGTAAGATGATGAAGACGGATCTGGCGAGGTCATCGAAAGAGCGGGAAGCTGCCATTACAGCTAAACTTGCAGCCGAGGAAAAGTTGAAAGAGGTGGTCCAGGAGCGAGATGGCTTAGAGGGTAAGATCTCACAAATGAAGAAAAGTTTCGATCTCTGAGATACGAAGCTGAAGGGGTGCATGGACAAGTTAGCCGGGTTGGAGGATCGGTGTCGCAGGCTAGAAGCTGAAGTTCATGACCATCCCTCCACTGTTAAATTGGAGCACCATCATGACTCGAACATGGCATATATTCACTCCTTTTCCAATGCCGTTCGATCCTGCCACCAAACTGGCGACCTTGAAGGGGCCCAAGACGCTATGAAAGAGTTGTTTGTCGCCTATATGCGTAACAATCCCGTCGGGGAGGAAGAAAATCTCCCTATCAAGGACCTGACCGCCTACGGTGTTGATTTCAGCTTCCTCCCCCCACGAGCCAATCTTTATGACCCTGAGGAGCTTCTCGGGATGTTGAACGAAGAGGCGGAGGGAGGGGATTGGGGGAATAAGATAAGGGCGAGGTTGTTGGTGGTAGTGGTGTTGGTGAAGAGGATGGAGATGGCTCAGGGAAATGGGCTGGCGTTGAGATTTTCGGGATCGAACAAAATGTGTCGACTAACCCTATTGAGGGGACCTCGGATGCTCCACCGAGCTGACTTCCTTGATGACTTTTCTGCGGCAGTATGCCACTTGCCTTCTGGCATTTCTCTGTGACCGCCCTTCGGGGTTTTCTAATTAGTTTGTTAGGTTGCCCTTCGGGGTGTGTAAATGTTTGCCCAAGGGGCATAGGACTTTGCTTGCTTCGGGCGATGTACTCTTGTCACCTCTGGGCATTTATTAATTAAATTGTTGTTCTTTTTCCTTTCTATGTTTGTTTGTTTTTTATGTAGGTGAGCCTGTGTATCTTGTCTTCTCAAAAATCTGGATAAAAAATAATAATGATAAAAGATTTATTAATTGATAGCGACTTGACTGTCGGCTTAGATAGGGTGTGTGACCGAGGTCAACTTAGATATGGTATGCGACATGATTGCCTTCACATATTCTTGGCTTTGTCGACTTAGATAGGGTATGCGACCGAGGTCGACTTAGATATGATATGCGACAAAGGTCAACTTAGATATGGTATGCGACATGATTGCCTTCACATATTCTTGGCTTTGTCGACTTAGATAGGGGATGCGACCGAGGTCGACTTAGATATGGTATGCGACATGATTGCCTTCACATATTCTTGGATTTGTCGACTTAGATAGGGTATGCGACCGAGGTCGACTTAGATATGGTATGTGACATGATTGCCTTCACATATTCTTGGCTTTGTCGACTTAGATAAGTTATGCGACCGAGGTCGACTTAGATAGAGTATGCGACATGATTGCCTTCACATATTCTTGGCTTTGTCGACTTAAATAAGGTATGCGACCGAGGTCGACTTATATAGGGAATGTGACCTGATTGCCTTTTCTAAAGACTTTGGACAAATATGATTTTATTGAAATGACTTCTCATGATACTAACACTTTATCCCCCTGTCCCTAGTCTTTAGAAAAAATTTCCTGGATGTTTGACTTTATCTTTTTCATTTACAAATCTATTTCTGATCGAGCTCGTGAGATGTCGGGGACCAGTCCCTTAAGTTCGTAAATGTGAAAAGTTGTAAAAAGTTCATGCCATAAATTTTAATTCGTAGAGAATTTACAATCAATCCTGATTTTATTTCTAATTCTGATGAGTTTTTAGAAACACCTGATGCATGGGGCCCTCCCAGGTCGGACCAAAAACTCCCTTCTGGACACCAATGATCTTTCTTAAAACGAGGTCGCCAACCTTGAATCTTCGGATTTTTGCCTTTGAGTTGTAGTATTTCTTCGATTTTTGTTTGTAATTTGCATTTTTCAAGTTGGCTTCCAGTCTTTTTTCTTCGAGGAGGTCGAGGCTGAGAGATATGGCATGATCATTGTCCTCCGTGATTGTCTGCGATGTTCGATGGCTTCTGACGACAACCTCGGCTGGTATGACTGCCCCGTCCCGAAAGCCAAAGCAAAAGGTGTTTCGCCTGTTGAATTTCGAGATGTGGTTCTATATGACCAGAAGATGCTCAGAAGCTTGGAATCCCATAGTCCCTTTGACTCAATGAGTTGAGTTTTTAGGGTATGTTTGATTATCTTGTTCACAGCTTCAACTTGTCCATTGGACTGAGGGTGATAGGGGGTGGAGAACAATTTTGCAATTTTCCACTTCGCAAAAAAAGCATCGATCTCGAAATCGTCGAATTGCTTTCCATTGTCTGTGACGATTACTTGAGGGAGGCCGAAACGGCAGATGATGTTCATCCAGATGAATTGGATGATCTTCTCTTGAGTAATGGTTGCCAATGGCTCTGCCTCCGCCCACTTGGTGAAGTAGTCTACTTCGACCACCACGAATTTTGAACTGCCCGGGGCTTTTGGGAAAGGGCCAATCAGGTCGATCCCCCACTTCACGAACGGCCATGAGCTGTAGATCGACGTGAGCTCTTCCGGAGCTCGCCTAATTGTTGGGGCAAAGAACTAGCATTGCTGACACTTTTTCGCGTACGCAATCGCGTCTTTCCTTAGAGTTAACAAATAATAGCCTTGTCTGATTGTTTTGTAGACGAGAGATTGACCTGCAGTGTGATTTCTGCAATCTCCTTCGTGGATTTCTTTCAAGATTATCTGGCCTTCTTTCGGGGTGATGCATTTCAGCAGTGGCAATGAGAAACTTCGCTTGTAAAGTTGTTCATTGATCATGGTGTACCTCGCTGCTCTTAGTTGTAATCGGCGAGCTGCGACCTTGTCTTCTGGCAGTGTTCCTTTCTCGATGTAGTCTTTGATTTCGGTCATCCAATTTTCTTCTAGAGCAGCGATCTGAAGAATCTCTCTTCGCGAGTTTGATGGATTTGCTTGGTTTGTCCAGGTTACTTCCTCTATGTCGATGATGACGCGACCTGCTGACGGGGTGTTGAGTTTAGTAACCGCTATGTTGTCCATATATGTGGTGCCTTCCGATGTGGCCAAGCGAGCTAGAGCATCTGCCTGTGTGTTTTCTGCTCGAAGTATCAGCTCTATTTGTACTTCTTCGAATTTTTCAACGAGGCTTTTTGCTATCTGCTGGTATTTCATCATCTGTTCACCCCGTGCTTCGTACTCTCCTAACATCTGGCATACGACCAGCTGAGAATCGCTGTAAACCTTCAACTTTCGTACACCAATGGCCATTGCCATTTCCAGGCCATTTATCAAGGCCTCATACTCCGCTTCATTGTTGGTGGCGTGAAAATCAAAACTTACGGCCGTGGTGAAAGATTGTTGTTCGGGACTGATTAGGACCACTCCAGCCACTGCTCGGGTGCTCGTCGAGGAGCCGTCGACGTGCAATGTCCATGGGATGTCGACTACTTTTGGCGTCTTCTCTGGAAAGGTGAATTCGGTGAGGAAGTCGGTGAGGACCTGAGCTTTGATCGCAGTTCGGGGTGCGAAGGTGATTCCGAACTGACCTAACTCGATGGACCATTTCAACAACCTCCCGGCTGTATCAGGTCGGTGCAAAACTTGTCTCAGTGGCATGGTAGTTAAGACTTCTATTTGGTGATCGAAGATATACTGTCGTAGCTTTCGGACGCTCATAATCAAGGCATAGGCGAGCTTCTCGAGCTGCGGGTACTTGAGTTCGGCATCATTCAAGGTTTGGCTGACGAAGTATATAGGCAAATGGAACTAACCTTCCGCCCGCACTAATACTGCGCTGAGGGCGGACTCCGAGGCCGCGAGGTATAGAAACAACTTCTCGCCTGGTATGGGTTTTGCCAAGATTTGGGGGTCGGAGAGATACACTTTGAGCTTCATAAATGCGGCCTGGCATTGCGGGGTCCATGAGAACTTTTCTTTTTTCATGGCTTCGAAGAAAGGCTTGCACTTATCCCCCATCTTGGATACGAATCTATTGAGAGCTGCGAGACAACCGGTCAATCTTTGGACTTCTTTTACGTTGCGAGGTGGTTTCATGTCCATGATGGCTTTGATCTTTATAAGGTTAGCTTCGATACCTCGCTGACTGATGATATGGCCCAGGAATTTTCCCGAACCAACTCAGAAACTGCATTTCTTAGGATTCAAGCGCATGTTGTATTTTCTCAAGATGTCAAAGGTCCGGGCGAGGTGGCACAGATGGTCCTCCTTCTTTTCACTTTTCACCACAATATCGTCGATGTATACCTCCATGGTCTTTCCAATCTCGTCGACGAACATTCAATTCACCAAACACTGGTAGGTTGCCCCTGCGTTCTTCAATCCAAATGGCATCCTCTTCCAACAATACACGTTTTTCTCTGTCAGAAAAGATGTGTGTTGCTGATCATCTTTATCCATGACGATCTGGTGATACCCGGCGAACGCATCCATGAATGTCATCATCTTGTGCCCAGCGGTGCTATCTACGAGGTGATCGATGTGCGACATTGGAAAGTAATTCTTCAGGCAAGCCTCATTGAGGTCGGTGAAGTCGATACATAGCCGCCAAGAGTTGTTTGCTTTTTTCACTAGCACCGCATTGGCCACCCACTGCGGCTGATCAGCTTGCTCGATCAACTTGTTATCTAGCAGTTTCTTTACTTCCTCGGCCAGGGCTGCGTACTTTTCCAGACCGAACTTCCTTCTTTTCTGGGACACTGGCTTCTTTGTTGGGTCGATGTTTAGTTTGTGGCACTCGACCTCGGGGTCGATGTTGACCATGTCCTCATGTGACCATGCGAATACGTCTAAATTTTGCTTGAGAAAATCTATCAATTGATCTTGCAGGTCGCTGGAAATTTGTGTCCCGATAGTCACGCTTAGTTCCTGTCGATCGAGGTCGACTGGGATTATTTCGAGCTCCTCGATAAGGGTTGCTCGCTGATCATTTCTTTCTGCTCTTGGATCAAGGTTGGATTCTCGTTGTTCGGAGTCAACCTCCATTGGCTCGAAACCAAGGCGAGGTTCCAAGTCTGGTAACTCTTGTGCAGGTTTCTCTTTAGAGGCAACGCCAACTTCCATAGGTGTTGCATTCATTTCTATTACATTATATATCTTCATTTTATCATTTTTTTCCTTCCGGGGTGGAGTTCGGCTCGTACAGCTTAGCCCCACCTCGGGTTTCCTACCGAAATAAAAAGCAGAATTTAAATCAACACAGGTATAAGTTAAACATTTTCTTGCAGCGATTTGGTCACCCTTGATGGTGCCAATTTTCCCGTCAGATCCGGGAAACTTAATACAATAGAAATAGGACGAGGCGGCAGCCCCGAACTCGTGTTCGAAAGGGCCTGCCGAAGAAAGCATTGAAGTTTGATGGGGCATCGATGATTACAAAGTCTAGCTGCCTTGTTGTCTTCACTTCGATGTCCAAGGTTGACGTGATCTCTATAGACAAGTGGATCATTCCATAGGCCTCAACAAGCTGGTTTCCGAAACCTTGAATCCCGACCTCGCAGGGCTCGACGTAAGAGTGGAAATCGCTGAGCAGGTCCAGAGTCTTCTTGAAAAGGATATTGCAGAAAGCCCCATTATCGATCATGACGCGATTAACTAGAGCCCCCATTATTCTGGCTGAGATCACGAGTGGGTCCCAGTTTGGAAACACCACCCCATCTTTCTCCTCCTCGGTGAAAGTGAGCTTCTTCTGATTCGGGGCGATGGTGTTGACCGGAAGGCAACTCAGCACAGCATTGTCGAGAGCTCGCATCTCGTCCTTTTGACGTCGGTTAGACAGGGAGGTCGCTGGGAGGAAACCCCCAAGGGCCCCCCCAGTAGGGCAGATCATGTGGATGACCCTGTTCTCCGCTCCCGCTGGAATCTGTGGACCTTGCTTTCCTTGGTCGGGCTGGTTTCCTAGCGGTGGTGCTTGTCGCTGGTTTTGCTGCTGCCTTGGCTTAACAAACCTTTCCAATTCCCCTTCTTCATACAACTTCCAGAGTTCTCTTTGCAGGTCGCGGCAATATTCAGTGGTATGCCCAATGGAATTGTGGTAATCACAAAATTTCTTTGGGTTGAGTTTGGAGGTGTCCTGGTACATTTCTTGGGGCGGAGGGATCTGCTGTCTGCCCCTGATCGCCTGAAAGATCTGAGCTGCATTCATGGTCAGTTTTTCTAAGAGCCTCACCTCTAGGGAGTTATCGATTGGCTTGAAAGTCCCCGAAGGTCGGTAGTTCGTGGACCCGGGTCTCCTGTAAGGTTTTTCAAATTTTGGATCAGGTTTTTTGACTTCGACCTTCACCTCGCTTGGTCGCTGCTCGCCCAATCTTGTGGCCAGTATCTCGGCATTGGTGATCATAATCCCTGCTCGGTATCAGAAATCGGCGTAGCTCGATGGGTATTCCTTGTTCAACATTTTCCATAGTATGGTTCCCTTTTTCAACCCATGCACTATTCCCAAGACTTTGGCTTCGTCGCCCAGCAGCTCGCCTTCCATAATGAGTTGGTCTATGCGATCAATGTATGCTCGGTCCGACTCTTCCTCGAACTGATGGATGTTCGCCAGACGTTGCTTGGTTCCTTTGTGTGGGGTCAACGAGGCGAAGTGGGTGAGGAACAATTGAGTCATCTGATGGAAAGACTCTATGGACGTCGGTGGTAAAATATTGAACCAACGGTAGGTCTGATCGCCTAGCGTGAGCAGGAAAAGTCGGCACTGGGTGGCATCAGTCGCGCCCATGGAGTTCATGTAGGATGTGTATTTGCTTACATGATTGATCGGATCGGTGCTGCCGTTGTATTGCATGATGGAGGTGACATTGATCTTGATTTGGACAGGGGTGAGCATGACTGTGGGTGATAATGGCGAGATGGGTATCTTTGTGGTGAGAGGTACTCCCCCCTTGTTCGCTAACTGTTCTTGGAGATCTTTGATATTCTGGAGGATGGCAGCCATTTGTGGAGACTCGTTCTGTCCTGCGACCTCGCCGTTGTGAGGGCGACGCGGAGAGTTTCTTTCTTGTCGGCGAGGTGAGGGAGTTCGGCGACGTCTGTATGGTGAAGGAGTCCTTTCCAATCTGTGGGGTGAGGGACTCCGTTCGAGTCGGTCCTTCGCCGATATTCGTGTTGGGGATTATACTGAAAAGTATGCTTTTTACTTTGTATAATCGAAACTGAATTTCCAGACTTATTTACTGAAATAAATTGTTTATCACTGATGCTTTAAATATGATTGAATGTTATATATATTTACTGCATAACTGTTCAATAATTCGTACGTGTTACACTGTAGTTAATTTAGTGATACCCGATCACAGAAGATTAAATTAACAGTCCCTTGTAACTATAAGTACGCCATTCACGACCTAGATGGAAATGAACAACCATCGCGAAAGGTTGAGGTGTAAGGCTCAGATTGGTTTGTCTTGACCAAGAGATTACACTAGTGCATGACTGGTGTGCTGAATAGGACCTACAGGAGGATAAATTCTTCAGAACTGAACAAAGAAGAATTAGACCTCAGTGGTTCGTTGTTTCTTAACCTTCGTCCCTTAAATAGGATCACGTGGGATCGGTAACTATTGCTTTGATTTATCATGGGTAGCGAATCAGAGAGAGATTCAATACTTTTTATCTTGGGCAATATTATTGGTCACATGTGATTGCTAAGATTTAATACGAAGGATCGTGTGCAAGTACGCTTGCTTGATTTGCCCCATTGGGAGGTTCATAAGTTTTATCATACCAAATCTTGCAAGTGGAATTAGTTTCCGGTATGGATAATAATGTTGAACCGTTCCTTGACCAAGGACAAAAGATATTAATTAACGGAAAGCTATTTCAGTGGCTTGAATTAATTAGTGGGCTAGATAATCTTAAACACGGGAAATAATGACCGGGAGCCATATTGACTGTAATATGGGTTAAGATGGATAGTGCAATATTAATTATGTAGTGGGAATATTTATGGGCTTGAATTATATTGTGGCTCAATATTAGATATTCAAGATCCATTAGACGGTCCAATCTTAATTCTCCTAAAGGCCCCCTGAGTAGCCCAACATATAGTCCAATAACTGAAAAGGTGATTAAAATAAAATAAATATTGTTGCTTATATTTCCCTAAAATTTTCGAAATTTATAGATATGATGGGAGAAATATTTTCTTTGAATTTTGTTATGGAATGAAGATATGTATTCTTGGAATACAAGATTATCTCATTAAATTCAAGAAATCTCCCACTAGCCTATCTATATAGAAATTTTCGAAAAAGTAGAAAATATAGTGGGCAAGAAAGATTTTCTTGATTTTCTTGAAAAGATATTATGGAAGATATGTATTTCTTGAAATACAAGAATATCTCATAAATTCAAGAAGATCCAAATCTTGGATTCTTGCACCTTATAATTTTCGAAAATTCCATAAACTTGAGGAGGTGGATTTTTTGTGGAATATTTTAATTATGGGAAAAATAATATATGGGATATATTCAAGATTTCTTGGTGACCAAGAAAAGTCTTTTCCCACATTGAAAAAACACACAAATTTCGTTCACCCTCTCTCCTATAAATAGGGGATGATTAGTTCATTCCCAAGAACAATTCCATGTGCTGGAAATATTAGCAAATCCACATACGTGGTGCAACAAAGTTTATTTTTTCCTTTTGTTAATTGTTCGCGAGTATCCCTCCACGGATTGTCGAGCAAGGGCTAAGGGAATACTTGGGAAGTCCTTTTGGTTAGTCCGTCCGACCAAAGCCTTCGCCATCCCGAGAGGAATGCGTTCACGTAAACCCGTAGATTCCGCATGCGTAGGTTTTACGTGGCTTTTATATGCATGATATGTTGTTGCAATTATTATTTGAATTAATATAGGATTAATTCATGCTAGTAATAATAAATGAATTAAATTTGTATTTAAATATTCACCCCGAATAGATCTGTGTGAATCATTCCCCAACAATCGTATCGAGCATTTTGTTTTAAGACTCTGGATTTTTAAATTGTAATTTAATTAAGTGGACATTAAATTTGAAATTGGATAGTAGAACCATTAGATCTGTTTTGCGGTATCCAATTGTCATGGATTTTAATGTTTTATTTTGCATGCATATAAACTGTGGTTTTTTAATTCGATTCGTTCGGATTTGTTTTTGCCTCGTGAGAAAATCCACGGAAGTAGACTAGATTTGTTTGATTTGATCAATGTAATAGACTAGTCTAGATCTAGGTTTATTTATTTTTTGTAAATAAATTGTAAACGGATCGGAACGAAGAGATGAAGAATTAAAGGACGAAATCGAGAACAGCGTGTGGTGGTATTATTGCATGTATTGGCTTGGGCGAGGGCGAGGGCGAGGCTGCCGCCGAAGGCGAGATGAGACGAAGCGCATAGGTGAGGGTGTGCTCAGGCCAAAGCCGAAACGGACGGCGAATTACGCTGGCGATACAAGACGGGCGCGGCTGGAGACGCGAAGGCCGCCGAGGACGCGGGCGAGGCGGAGGCGTCGCTGCCGAGGCTCGCCGAGGATCGCCGACTCGGCCGAGGCGTGCCGAGGCGCGGGGCGGCGTCTTTGCCAGCGGTGTCGAGGTTGTAGGGTTGTCGAAGCCAGCGGCGGCGGATCTTGGCGTCATCCATCAAGGAAACTTGGCGTGGCGGTTCGAGACAAGTATTTTTTTTCGAGACGAACGAGTGGGAGAAATTTGAGGCGTGTTTCTTCAAAGATCAAGCCAAGAAAAATCAAACCATGACAATTGGATAATTTGTGCCCAATATGTTTATTTTTCTGTTATGCTTGATTTATTTGTCTTTATCTTATGCTTTATTTAATTTGTTTAAATGTGTTTGCATGAGGGTTGCCAAATTGAAAAATCTCAACTCCAAAATTACTAAGTATATTTTAAATAATTAATTGACAATTTTATTCCGGATAATAAAATTGAATTAATTTTGACCTCCATGATTTATTTATTTGTGAATTCTTTTGGAGAAATTCCCCCCACGGGACGGTCAAAAGATAGATTTCACATGAATGAATTCCAAACGGATGATTGTGGGTTATTATTAGTGGCGACGATGACCCTCCCCACGAGGCTCGATCAAAGCGAAATAGTAATCCTGTATTTAATCATGGTTATTACTTAGGTATAAAATTGATATGCATATACTTCCCCGAAGTCCCTGTCAATTTTATATTGGTCAAGTGGGAGCCAACTATTAATCTGGATATTAAAGGTTTGTAACTGTTCTTGTTTGTAACCTGCTTGAATGTGTTTAAATAATGACCCACCCCACGTGGCTTATTTAAACTGTTTTGAGATGTTGGCTGATGCATGTTCATATTTTTTTTTTTGAGATTTTAAATATGATGAAATGTGATCGAACCTGTGATATACTTGTGCTATTGCATATAGTTGTTTATTTCAGTTCAGCATGTCGTTACCTTTTAATCCACTGTTATTATACTTAAAGTCAATACAATATGTATGGAAACTATATTGATTGAAAAATTATAATTGTCCTAACTGCACAAAAGCACAAGTGGATTTTGACACACAAAAATCAGATGAGCCAACTGACGAGTCAAAACATGCGGGACTCGTCAGATCACCATGAGAGATGTCGTCATTTGAAAATGGTGGAGGAAAAACCCGTAAGGGATTACGTCCTCAAAATAGATGGCCCATCCTGAACAAACTTGAGATTTCGAGTCGCAGATTATGATCTAGAGACTCAGATGAATTTGGTACTTCATTCTCTGCCCAGAAAGGTTTTTGAGCATTTTGGCCTTGCTAGCTAATTTGTTGCAAACTTTTGGACTCGGCAGAAATGATGATAAGGCACCAAACTCAAGCTTTGACGGCAAGTGGTCCGTCTTCATCTTCTAGGCCAAGGGTAGGCAAGATAAAGAAGAGGACCAAAGGCCATAAGCAATAAAACTCAATTGTTGCCAAGGGCAATGGTAAGATGAGGAATGCTCGTTGAGTCAAGGAAAATCCAAAGAGGAAGTGTTTAAGCTGCGGTGAGAGAGGACAATGGAGGTTTTGCCTGTTCCAACCCCAAAAGGGACGGAAAGAAAAGTAATTCTCATACACTAGTTGTTGAAACTTGTTTAGCGGCGATACTTCTCATTCGTGGGTGGTTGATACGAGATCCACTAATCATGTTGGCTTCCGGGTTCTAAATGATCCGGCAACATAGTGGGGAGGAGATCCTCATCACACCGGGTAACGCGTTATTTAAAGTAGAAGACATTGCAATGCTACGTAAGTGGCGATAATCGCAATGCTACGGTAGTAACGATTATTGCAATACCACGCAAAGTAGCAGACATTGCAATGCTACATGAGTAGAAGATTAAAGCAAATGGGAGAAGTGCACCTATCTTTTGAAGATAAAGATTTTTTTTTTTTTTGAGATTATCTTTATGTTCCCGATGTTTTTTTAGAAAGAATTCACTTTCGGTTTCTAAAATTCGATTAAAGGACACTAAGTTTCTTCTAATAAGAATGACATCATTTTGAAATGATGAGTGTATATATTATACGTGATGAGACATTGATGGAAAATCTCTATACAATTAACCGCACACCACTCACTTAAATGTATCCTATAACACATCAATCTGCTTTCGAAAAGAAAAGCGTTCATCAGACGTGAACGAGACACTTCTTTGGCATCTAAGATTAGGTCATATAAATCCAAAGAGGATCCAAAGGTTGGTGAAAGATGGTTCACTGGAGCGTCTCCAAGTTGAATCGGATCCAACCTGCGAATCATGTTTGGAGGGTAATATGACCAAAATGGAATTTGGAGCCAAGGGGAATGGGGCTAAAGAAGTGTTAGAGATCGTTCACATAGATGTACGTAGTTCAATGTCAACCAAAGCAAGAGGAGGTTATGAGTAATTTTATTGATGATTACTCAAAGTACATTTTCCTTATGAAGCATGAATCTGAGACCTTTGAGAAATTCTAAAGAATTTAAGGCTCAAGCAGAGAATCATATGGAAAAATGTATCAAGTCTTTCTGATCCGATCGTGAGGCGAATACCTCAGCGATGAGTTTTTGAACTACTTATCCGATGAAGGATTGTATCCCAACTCATCAAGACCGGAACCCCTCAACAAAACGGGTTTGCGGAGCGAAAGCAACATAATTCTTTTTGGAAATAGTTAGATCAATGATGAGTTATCTGGATCTTCCCGGAGTCGGTCTGGTCATGCCTTGAAAACAATGACTTACATTACGAACTTGGTGCTATCCAAATCGGTCGAGTTCCCGTAACCCCAAAGAATTGTGGAATGGGACGCAAGTCTAGTATGAGACACATGAGAACTTTTGGGGTGTCCGCCTACGTGTTGGACAAGGAAACCGATAAATTGGATCCTCGATCGTAATTAAGGTTGTTTTGTAGGATACCCCGAGGAACAAAGGGTGAATGTTCTATAGTTCGAAGATCAAAAGGTGGACATCCGCATCCACTTTAGATTTTGGAAGAAAACTATAGAACCAAAGAAAACCCGTAAGTGAGATTACCTTAAATGAGCTTAGAGAGGCAAACCTCTAAAGGTTCGATCAAAAGGATTTAGATGATATACCAAACGATACGTTTTCAACCGGACCTCGTTATAGTGGGAGGGTTGTTAGGCACCGAGAGATTCATGGGAATAGGAGAGTCCTCGAACTTGATTCCATTTGGGAATCGCACATCCATGGACATATGACGAGGCACTCCAAGATAAGGATCATAATTTTTCAAACAAAGAATGAAAGCGAAAGTGAGTTATATGTTTTCATAATAGAGTGTGGGAGCTAGTCGAACCACTTAATGGGGTCAAACCCATTAGATGCAAGTGGGTATATAAGAGGAAAAGAGGATCGGACGGGAAGGTTGAAACCTTTTTAAAAAGACTAATGGCGAAAGGTTATACTCGGAAAAGCGATCGATTATGAGGAAACTTTTTTCGAATCGTAGCCATGCTTAAGTCCATCCGTATTCTCTTATCGATTGTTGCGCATTTCGGCGTTGAAATATGTATTTCTTGGTGATATCAAAGACGGATGTCAAGAGCGGATTTTTTCCTTAACGGAAGTCTTGATAAAGAGATCTATGTGCAACAACACCAAGGTTTCATTGAAACGGGCCAAGAACACCTAGTTTGTAAGCTCAAGAGGTCCATTTACGGACTCAAACGGGCATCCGAGCTTGGAACCAAAGTTTTGATTATGTAATAAAGTCTTATGGGTTTGATCAAAACGAGTTTGAAAGTTGTGTGTATAAAAAGCGTGTCGGAACTGCATTGGTATTCTTAGATCTTGCACGTAGATCACATTGTGATCATCGGGAACGATGTGAAGGTGTGATCGACGTAAGGGCATGTTTTTTTCAAAACCAGTTTGATATGAAAGACTTAGGAAAAACGGACACATCCTTGGGATCAAGATCACAAGAAAATGATGGTCGGGTTATCGCAAGTTTCATACATAGACACCGGTTTTGAAAGCGATTCAAAGATGCAAGATTCCAAGAAAGGATTTCGTACCTTTCGGACTTGGAATCCATCTATCCAAGAAAATGTTTCCTAAGACTTTTAAAAAAGGAGATAGATGACATGAAAGGTATTCCTTGCTTGCGCCGAAACAATTGTCGGAAACCTTATGTATGCATTCTTTGTGACGAGACCGGATATACTTTGGGTGCTTTGCAGTAGGCATGGTAGCGAATATCAAAAGTAACCGAGGAAAGCATTGGACGGCGATTAAAAACATTTCGAAGTGTCCGAAAAGAACTCGGGATAGAATGTTGATTTATCAGTCAGATACTCCAATCCCCATCGGCTACAAGGACTCGGATTTCCAATCAGATATAGATTCCATAAATTATATTTGCCTCGATTAGTGTGTTTCCATTTGGGAAGTAGCCATCCAATGGACGAAAGTGTGAAGCAACTTTAACGAAGCATTAAAAAAATGCATCATTTAAGAAAAATCAACCATGGAAGTCGGGTAAAAGTAGCTACTTGTGAAGACATATGAAAGAACCAAGGTTTTGGGCTTCTAGATCTTCTTGGGTCCGACTTGGATGGTGTTAATCTAAATTTGTCTAGCAATATATGCTCCTGGGCATTGAATAATTGCAAATTCAAGAGAACCAAGAGTCCACAAGTCAAACAAACACATTAAAGGAAAAAATATCTTATGAAACGAGAAAATCGTTAAGAATTGAGAGATATAGATGTGGAAAAGATAGGGTCGAGGACAACCCAGCGAGATCCATTCCGGGAAAGAGAGGGCGCCTCGGCGGAATACATTCGAGAGACATGTGGAAGGAATGAGTGTCAAGACCGTTGCGGCTTTAAAAGTATAAGTGGGAGAAATTATTAGGTTAAGGTAGGTGACATTAGATGTCACGGACTACTCGAGACGTGTTGTAGTATACTTTAAAAAGGACTTTGAGTATAAGTGGGAGATTGTTGGGGATTATATTACTAAATGTATGCTTTTTAGTTTTATTTGTATAATTTAAAACTGAATTTGATGTGGTTTAGATTATTTTTTTGAAATAAATTGTTTATCATCGATGCTTTAAATATGATTGAATGTTATATATATTTCTTTGCATAAATGTTCAATAATTCGTGACGTGTTACTTTGTAGTTAATTTAGTGATACCCGATCACGAAGATTAAATTAAAAAAATCCCTTTGTAACTATAAGAAAAAACGCCCATTCATTTGAATTAAACCTAGATGGAAATGAACAACCATCGCGTTTTTTTAAAAGGTTGAGGTGTAAGGCTCAGGATTGGTTTGTCTTGACCAAGAGATTACACTAGTGCATGGTGATGTCTTTGAATAGGACCTCACAGGAGGATAAATTCTTAAGCCGAACAAAGAAGAATTAGACCTCGTGGTTCGTTGTTTCTTAACCTTCGCCCCTTAAATAGGATCACGTGGGATCGGTAACTATTGCTTTGACTTATCATGGATAGCGAATCGAGAGAGAGATTCAATACTTTTTATCTTTGGGCAATATTATTGGTCACATGTGATTGCTAAGATTTAATACTGAAGGATCGTGTGCTTTAAGAAGAGAAGCACGCTTGCTTGATTTGCCCCATTGGGAGGTTCATAAGTTTTATCATACCAAATCTTGCAAGTGGAATTAGTTTCGGTATGGATAATAATGTTGAACCGTTCCTTGACCAAGGACAAAAGATATTAATTAACGGAAAGCTATTTGGTGGAATTTGAATTAATTAATGGGCTAGATAATCTTAAACACGGAAATAATGACCGGGAGCCATATCGACCGTAATATGGGTTAAGATGGATAGTGCAATATTAATTATGTAGGGGAATATTTATGGGCTTGAATTATATTGTGGCTCAATATTAGATATTCAAGATCCATTAGACGGTCAATCTTAATTCTCCTAAAGGCCCCTGAAAGTAGCCCAAACATATAGTCCAATAAGCGAAAAAGGTGATTAAAATAAAATAAATATTGTTGCTTATATTTCCCTAAAATTTTTGAAATTTATAGATATGATGGGAGAAAAGATTTTCTTTGAATTTTGTTATGGAATGAAGATATGTATTCTTGGAATACAAGATTATCTCATTAAATTCAAGAAATCTCCCACTAGCCTATCTATATAGAAATTTTCGAAAAAGTAGAAAATATAGTGGGCAAGAAAGATTTTCTTGATTTTCTTGAAAAGATATTATGGAAGATATGTATTTCTTGAAATACAAGAATATCTCATAAATTCAAGAAGATCCAAATCTTGGATTCTTGCACCTTATAATTTTTAAAATTCCATAAACTTGAGGAGGTGGATTTTTTGTGGAATATTTTAATTATGGGAAAAAGAATAATATATGGGATATATTCAAGATTTCTTGGTGACCAAGAAAAGTCTTTTCCCACATTGAAAAAACACACAAATTTCGTTCACCCTCTCTCCTATAAATAGGGGATGATTAGTTCATTCCCAAGAACAATTCCATGTGCTGGAAATATTAGCAAATCCACATAAGTGGTGCAACAAAGTTTATTTTTCCTTTTGTTAATTGTTTGAGTATCCCTCCACCGGATTGTCGAGCAAGGGCTAAGGAATACTTGGGAAGTCCTTTTGGTTAGTCCGTAAGTTAAGACCAAAGCCCGATTTGCCCATCCCGAGATAATACGTTCACGTAAACCCGTAGATTCTCACATGCATGAATCTTAAAGTAGGTTTTACGTGGCTTTTTATATGCATGATATGTTGTTGCAATTATTATTTGAATTAATATAGGATTAATTCATGCTAAGTAATAATAAATGAATTAAATTTGTATTTAAATATTCACCCCGAATAGATGCATGCGAATCATTCCCCAACAATTATGATTGTTCTTAGTCCGCGCCTTGGGCTACCGATCCCGAACACGAACTTTTTGATTTTGGCATGGTCAAATATCGCGTCGTCACTGGCCGATCTCGTCGCTGAAATGAGTAATCGCGGATATTGAAACCAGTTTTTCGATATTCATTGCAAGAAAATCATCATGAAGAATAAACGTTTGTGGATGGTTCTCAATTGCCCTTGGTTGGGATATGTCCAACCATCAGATGTCGGTAAGAGAAAACCAGTACATTTTGCGACAATCCCGCTTGAGAGTTGAGAACTTTCCTTTGTTCAACTTCTCTCGACATGAAAGAAAGGTGATAGGTCATATCCATGAAAGACAATTGGCCAAAAAAAAGATTAAGTATCTCAAGGCAAGCAAGGATACAAAGGCCAATGAACCCATGATTAGCTCTTTCCTAGAAGTAAGACTCTTGGTAAGTATGGGATTTTACAAGGACTATAAACACGCCTCTAGATAGGAGATCGATAAAGATATCCTATAAAAGAACTTGCTTTGGAAGGAAAGAGATCGGCGGGATATTTCAAGAATGTTGTGTTCGTTAAAAATCTCACGAGTCGACGAGTGATTCAGGATGAAAGTGAACTGGATCCGTGAGGCACGTCACAAAATCGACGCAACTCAAAAGAGAGCCGATATACTAAGAGCTATGGTTGCCGATTTCTTTTCGAGAATCTTAAGTATCAAGATTTTATAGGGACTATCAACATTTCGAGGCTTTTGAGCAATCCGGTGGTGGGTGAAGGGACCTTAGACGATTTAAGGAAGGTGAAGATAACCAGCTCCAATGAAACTCGGACTATGATGAAGCCGAAATAGGTCAGACCGTAAATAAATTCACCGGAAGGAAAGGAAATCAGGGCTTTTCTTTTGGTGATGAAAACCTGAGAGTTAGGGAAGAAAGAGGACATGGTTGAGTGGTTTTTTCTTTGAAAGATTTGGGTGAAGGAGAAGGGTCGTGTATCGAAGATTAAGTGAGGAATACTCCAATGAGAAAAACACTAAGAACTTAGCCTGACGTTTCTTAAAGAGCACCCTCCTTCTAGCGTCAATTGTTGTGTACTAAAAT
The DNA here is from genome assembly GCA_037126765.1 of Stenogyne calaminthoides. Classification (NCBI taxonomy): domain Eukaryota; kingdom Viridiplantae; phylum Streptophyta; class Magnoliopsida; order Lamiales; family Lamiaceae; genus Stenogyne; species Stenogyne calaminthoides. The sequence goes on from JBBCBC010000020.1 coordinate 11,231,541, forward strand.
ATGAGGATTACGGTTTAAGATGTGGCTTAATGATCTTAGTGACACAAACAATAAATTTGTAAAAGTGGATTGCATTTATGTGATATATTTGCTTGAGAAAGATAAGTGTTAAACCTAAAAAGCAATAAATTTGCAAGAGGTTTGGTAAGGTATTCATTTCTCTACCTTTTTTGGGTCATAAATGAGCCCTATTTATAGTGTTTGGGAGAGTGGAGTTCACTCTCCGGACATAAAATACAAAGCCGAAAAAATGGCTCGCCAAAACATTAAATGCTACATGATTGATGTGACCTGTCGTTCGGAGGGAGGTCGCTCGAGGTATTAAGAGCTCATGACCTCATTTGGGACGCCGACCGAGATCACTCAGATGGATTTGTTAGGATTTAGCCGCCTAACTACTCCTAGCTACTACAACATTATCGCCATTTCATCGACACATCTCTCGACATTAAGGCCATTCTGATTGGTAAGGTCCCCGGGCGCCGCCGCCGCAAAAGAATGAGCCATCGTCCCATCTCAATTAATGTTCTATACATGGACTTCGAATGAGTGTTCGACCATGAGGTGCATCAAAGCTTCATTCAACGGAAAACCCCGCTTCATATGGATCTGTTTGGTGAGCCCATGCCTCCATTGGATGACCTCAAACGGGTGTCATACTTGTCAGAAACTAAAGAAGAAAACTTGGTCCTCGGTCGGATAAAGGTACAAAATTTACGAACTCTTTTATTTCTAAGTTTTTTTTTCTAGGAAACAGAACTCTCAAAGAAGGTTCGCCGAACAATGTTACCGAATCTCACAACCTTTGCATTATATGCCCACAACATTATCCAACTTTAACTTTTGAGGCCAAGTCGATGAAAATATATTTCAGGGTATTCCTCAAGCATTAAAAAAATATAATTTATTTAAGAAAAATAACATTATAAAATTATGGATTAATTAAATTATTTAAAATTAATAATTACAGCAAAAACCAAGTATGACATTAATAAATATCATAAAGGCCCACCTAATGAAAATAGCACTCGAGACATATGAAGTTATGAACCAAGGTTTGTGGGCTTAGGGCCCAAACGATAAGTGTCAATATCGGTATGGGTCCGGTTATTCACACCCCCATAATTGGGAGATACGCTCACTTAATCTAAAATTATCAAATATGCCCCTTTTCCATTCATCTTCTTCCTGTTCTTATATACACATTGAATAATTAAATCTATAAAAATTCCACCCTAATTTTCACCACCGGCCGCCGCATTGCCGCCACCATCTGCCTCCGGCTCCGACCGTCGTCGACATTTCTCTCCGCCCGCATGCCCCAGACATTTAATCCATTCCATTCCATATAATATGATTAAAAACATCTTTAGTTTGTAGAAAGGAAAAAAGAAAAAATGAAGATTTGAAAATTTACCTGAAATCTGAAATTATTATATTGTTGGGGAAGGAATTGAGATGGAAAAACCAGAGAACATAGGTGGAGGTGGTGGTGGGTTTTGAGAAATTGATGGAGAAAAGTGTGGGGAGGGGGAACAGAGGTGGGGCAGCGGCCAGCGGGGGTGAGAAGATGGGGAGGGAGGGAAAGAAGAAGGGAAGGAGAGAGAGGGCTGAGCGGTGGGTGGCGGCGGCGGATGTGGCGTGAGGTGGTGGCAGATGGTGTTGAGGGCGGCGGCGACATGGCGTGAGCGGTGGCGGATGGTGTTGAGATGCAGATTGCAGAAATTAAGAGACGAGCGACAACCGGAGAAAAAATAAAAGAAAAAAATAAAATTAAAAATAAAAAGGTATAATAGGTAGTTCATGATTTGTGTGGGTGTATCTCCTATTGTTGGGGGTGCTAATAACCGGATCCTATCGGTATATTACATGGTAGAAGGCTTTGCCTTTTCTTTGTCTTTGCACTGCGAAGATTTTAACCCCATCTCATTTTTCCTTTTTCCCCCAATTCCTCACACGTCTTCTATCTTCTTCTTCAAATCGATAGAACGTTATGAACATTTAACCTGCACTATTTTATTTCTCGATTATATGTTAGATTCCAAACGATTGAAGTCAGGTTATATATATATATATATATATATATATTCATATCTTTAATTTCTAGATCTATAACTTTTAAATTATGCGGATCTAGTTCGATTTTTTTTTATTTGAGTGGAAACTCAAATTTTGTACTCCGATATTACTAACTTGTATCTTGGCCGATTTTTACGGATCTTTGGTTAGTTTTATATTTAGATATATTGTTTATTTTACTCATTATATTTGATGTGGTTTAGATATATTTTTGTTTATATATTCATTTCTTTTGGGTCACTATTCATCTCTAAAGTAGAGTTATTCTCCTGTGCAACCCATGCACCAATTTAAATTGATACAATTGGATTCAATTTTAATTTGGATAAACTATGCACTCTAAATCATAACCCCTAAACTATGCACTCTATATGAACCGTAAAAGTTTTTTTGTTTTCAAAAACGATTGATCTTCAAAATGAACCATATTGAAAAATTGGTAAATGGAGTGAACCATGAATCACTCGGACCGGGTTTGATTCAAAAAAAAAAAAAAAAAAAAACTTAAACCTTAAATTAAAATTAAAAGAAAACTGAAATTGAAAAAATAAAAAAAAACTAAAAATGAAAAAAATAAGAAAAAAAGCTCCTAAAATTAAATTGCACCAAATTAATTTGGTGTAAATGGTGCACAGGAGAATTTATCAAAGTCTAAACATGATAATGCTCAGTCTTTTGGTAAACTTGGGGTTTTTTTTTTAAATTCTTATTGTTTATGGTATAATGGTGGTGGTGTATATACCGATATGGTTACACAACATTTCGCCGCATTCATCTACTTTAGTACGACCCTTTCACAATTCAACCTTTTTTCTGTAAATTTTTTCTACATTTCTGCAATTCAACCTTTTTTATTCTGTAGATTTTTTCTACATTTAGTAAGACTCTTTCGCAATTCAACCTTTTTGATTCAAACTAAATTAAACATCTGACTGAGCATTTGATAAAATATTGTTGAGTCTAACAAACATTATTTTAGTTTGCTAAAAAATTGGTTAGTTGAGTGTGTTTAACACATACACACATTATTTCTATATTTCTGACTTGTTTTTAACACTGGTATCTTAATTCCTATTCATCATGTTTATGCGTCTGGTATTTAATACTTTGTAGGTTTGAATATGGCCCTTGATATTCTTTATTATTCTAGATTAGACCAAAACTTGGGTATCTATTTTGTGAATTTACTTATTTCTATTTCAATAATAATGAACAGTTAATCCGCTTGTCCTGAATAAGATAGAGATATATTAGGTTAAGAATGTGTTGTTTATGTTGTGAAAAAAATATTTTTTACACGACTCCATAAAGTAACAAAAGATGGGGGCCAAAGACCATATACTTGCAGTGCTGATTAAATATATTTAGTGATTTATTTGGAATCATAATATTATATATATGATTCATATATATGTAGATAGATACAGTATAATATTTCAACGTTGAAGCTCTAAGAAATTCTTTTTCTTTTTCCATATGCAGGTTGTTGACATGCTGATTTACTAACCTGAAGATGAAGATCAACGCTATTTTGAATGTCCACAAATTTAAATATCTGCAAAATTGAAAGTAAATAAAATGTTAAGTTTAGAATGTATATGCATAAAGAATAGAAATACGAAGTACTACTGAAATCTTGTAAATTGTAATTTGCTTAAAAACCAATTTTTTTGGCATGGCTGAAATGGTGAGGATGTGACAGGGGCTTTGTGTTTTAATACTGTTCATGGAGAAGTGAAAGGTCCCAGAACCCTTGTTGCGAACCTTTGTTGCGTACGACTGCTCAAAGGAAAATTTGAAATTGTCATGCTTTTCTTCAGACTCTAATTTCTGACACAATCAGGTAAACATTGGGCAACATGATAAGATATTAATTTTTCTGTAATCTTTTGAATTTTTACTGAAATGTGCCTAACACAATTCTGACGCGCACCTGTTTGTACTAAAACGCACCCGTTTCACGATTTCCGAGTTCACGCACCTCTCTTTAAAACATTACTTAAGTTTCTGACGTGCTTTTATAGCGTCTGAGAGACACTGTTTTCTGACTGGGCGAGTACTGTTCACTCGCCAGTAGAATCTCTTTTCAATTTAACAGATACTTCTGTTTTTATGTATTTATTATAGATGTGACGGTTGACCGGTTGAAAAATCGGCTGATGTCGATTGCAGGACTAATTTTAAAAAGACATCTAACTTATAAGATGAAAATTAAATTTTAAAAGTTATGGAATCAAATTCAAAATAGTTTAAACTTATTGGGTTACAAAAAATTAAATTTTATAAATTTATAAGTATAATAATAGTAATTTATAAGTATAATTGTATAAATGTTCATACAGTAAACAAGTTTTAAATTTAATACCAGTTTTTGTCTTTCTTAAGAGACTAATTACTCCTCAATTAATTATGAATAGAAGTTCAAAATTCGGTAGTTTTTCCAATAAAGATGAACAATTAATAATTATACGTTTGTCTGACTTCATGTATAGATAAACAAGAAATTTAAAATGAAGAAAAACATAAAAGAGGTGGCGATGATATTTGGGCCCTCAACACAATAGATTATTGGAGAACCACGAAAAATGGTCTTGTGACTTTTTCCTAATTGGGCTAATCAGGCCCAGCATTCGTTTGGCAACGTTAAGATGTATGGGCTTAGGTTATTCACACAAGCACAACGTTAGTAAATACATCTTTCTTTCATTTTCTTTTAATTTTTTTTAAAAGATAATCAATTGCAATAATTACTTCTACCACCCGACACATGACAACATCATTTCATTTGCTTGTAGACCGGAACCGCAATCACTACAAATGGGGGACCACTCGAAACCGCAACCGGAATCGTAACCCCACAAGAGGGGGATCATCACCCCACAAAAGGGGATCACCACAAGAGGAAATAAATATTCTCTTTCCATATCTCGAACCCAGGACCTCCCGATTTTAGGTAGTAATGCTCTAACCAGTAACCACTTGAGCAAAACCACTTTAAATTCAGAACACATAAAATTGATATTTGTGTTCAGAAATATTTTTCGAAATATCAAGTTTAACTGTATGAAGCTACTTTCCGTTTTTGAAAAGGACAACTTGGATGGGGAGCAGATTGAGAGTTGGGCCATGCGCGTGGTAGGGAGTTTGTCAAAGGAGGATCAGGTAATGTTTGTCACGGTGCTATGGGCCATTTGGTTTGCACGCAACGAGCTCGTCTTCTGGGGTAAGGTGTTTCTCTCAAGTTGTGTTCTATGCACTCAAAAGGCCGAAGAATGATTTCTCCTATTTTGGCTGTATTTGTTTAGAAATTCTTAAGTTATGTGATGTTTTCGATGTTGTCAATTTCAGTTGGGTTCGACGCTCTGGCAACTGTGTTGATCATAGACTAGCTCAGTTTGCTTTTTCGTGTTCTGATGTTTTCGTTTCGTCGTCCATTCCGGATAAGTTTGTTGCTACTGTTGAAGCCGATTTACGGGCTTAATCTATATTACTTATCTTTCCCGTCAAAAAAAAAAAAAAAAAAAAACTTGTATAAAACTATTTAATAATTGTTTCTTTTCTTTTCTTCCTATCAACTTTATACATAAGCAAAAAAAAATTATATCAATCAGATTCAAAGAAAAAATTTGACAATCCAAGTTAGAAAAATTGCACGCATAAATAGTAATTTGTTGCCCCGTAATCACTTGTAGGGTCAACAAGAATAAAATGTGTAAATTGATGGTTAAGGAAGTGGAACAATTTTAGATTTCTTCGAAATTTGATATCAACTATTTGACATATTGTTGATATGGACCAAATAATTCATATACGGAACCGCATTAATATAATAAAACAACGAACAAACGTAGACAAGGAAAGTAAAATTAATTGGGTCTTTTTAGTGTTTTTTGGTCTCTAAGAAGATAGATGGACCACAAAGCCTAATTGTCAAGAATCACGAACGAACCAAGAACCAAGAGCCCGGGCTCGGGCGGGGCGCGCGCGTGTGCGGTCCATGGTTAAGGTCCTATGCACTTTTTTGGAGAACATAAACACATGTATATCTTTATAAAAGGAAATTCCTGGGATAGAAGAGTCCACATCATACCTTATCAAAATGGTTATAGAAAATTGATTACAAATAATTTAAATTTTCTAATGAGCTTCAAACAGTATTGTGATTATCGATTGAGAGAATACCAACAGATCTATTCCATCTTATGATTTAAAATCCATAATTCAGTTTTACTAATTCAATCACAGCCCTAATTAATTAATTTTTTTTGTGCTTGAAAGGTCAGTCGTCATGTGTGCACGGGGAACAACGAAAAAATCGAATCAAACAAACAGATGAAAACACGCTTTAAATATTAATAAAAATGAGGGTTGAATGTCGTTCAACAATAATGACGATTATTATAATTAAAGTTAAATGGGGCTACGGAATTATTTATTTAATTAATAATTAATAGTAGTAGTAAATTGCTATTATTAGTGGAAGCCCACGTCGGCATCACATTCATACGGTTGGTACTTATTCGTACATATATATAAATAATCTATCTAACTGCTCTATATAAATAATTAATTATAATTATAGGAGGGGAACAATAATGTATAAATTATACTACTACAGGTGTATACTCATACTTATTTATTTCTTAATTAAATAAAACAAAATAGAAAACTCAAAAGTTGGGCATGTAGTGATGAATCAACCAGGCACAAACTAATATTCTCTCGAGCACACATATATAAGTCAAGATTTTTCACCTGATAACTACATAATTAGGTGAATATTCAATTATGATCTCAATTTTAATATGATAACTATTAATATGAAGAGTATGTTTTCAAAACAACAAATTTTTTTTTGAAGAGGATGTCTTTTGTGAACCAGGTTTACGTAAATTTTCTTTCTTTTAATTTACTATTATGCGTACAAAGTGTCACAGTTTAAAAAATACATATTTTCTTGTGGATTATTTATAAAAATATTCTTAAAACATTGACACTTTAATGACACTTTGTATACACACCAATGATATTGTATATGCACAACAATGATAACGAATGCGCTCAACAGTGATAGTATATATACTCAACCGTAAAGTTTAATGAAAAGAGTGTTGGGTTATGGAGTCTGATCGACTGCTTCACATCCCTAGCTGATTCGACCAGAAAGAGTCTTTAGGGTTTTGGCTCAGTTTCGCCTATAAATACCTATATGATTCATTGTATTGTTATTACCCGAAATATTAGTAAAATTCCTAGTTTTGTAGTGTCCCCAGACATAGTCATTCCTGACGAATTGAATAATCAAATCTGTGTTTTTTAATTTTATTTTCTCTCAATTTCTCTATAATTGAAGTTTAAATCTTAACAAAGAGTTCACGTAAACTCGATTCACAAGATTTCTTTTCTAATATACAAGTGTTGACCTAGCAATAACATCAATGTTTGATAAACGTACGTAATGTGTAATGATTAATTTGAAATATATTATTACAAAATAAGATTAAAATAATTAAGAGATCTGGAATCGTGATTAATTAATTATCCACTACAGTACTACATGACAAGCTCTTGAGTTTTCTAATTTGCTTTACTTGAATAAATAAAGAAATAATTAATTAAAGTGGTCTATTTTAAGTACAATCCGGTGTCGTATGACCTTTTCTTAGTACAAGTACAACTGTACAAGTGAATAATCCAGCTGCCAATCAAGAACCAAACTAATTATAGCGGTTAGATTTCTATTAGTAGTAATAAAATAACTAATTATATTGACTAGGGTCCAAATTATTTAAAATATAGGTATAATGGAATCTTAAAATGAAAATTTGCCACGTCATAAAGAAAAAGGGCACAACATTATAACCAGCTATATTGTGTTTACGGTTGTACAAAAGAATATTCTTTTTAAAGAGATTTTTTCGCGATAATATCATGAATCAAAATTCAACAATTGATCACAATTCACAAACTAAACTTAAATCGTGTTAAAGATGTGTTTTGAAACACTAAAATAATTTTTAAAAATATTTATTTTTAAAGTTATCTCACAAAACCTTTTAAAAATAAAATAATTTTAGAAACGGTCTTTTAGAGTTCTAAAACACACACGTAATATGATAAGTACTTAAATTGCAAATTCAGCTGGACCAGTCTTATTTATACGCTACATTTTTTCAACTAAGAAACTTGTTTGTTATACATTTAGAGTAGGTCTCCAGTGAAATTTATTCACAGTACGAAATCTATATCATTACACTTATAAATTAATATCATAATTCTTGTCAACTGGTATCACTGCTCTTGTATATAAAATGATACCATAGCATTAAATGATATAGCCACATACTGTAGATACTAATTTATAAATATAGTAGTGTCAGTTGATAAGAGCAGTGATATCAATTTTATAGTATGAATGAGTTTCACATGAGAGTTTGTGATCCATTTGTTGTTTGCTAAGTCTTGTATAAATTCAAGTGCACCGTGCACTCATAGTGCATTTTAGAATCATGCAACTTGTAATATGTACAACTTACCTATATTTAATTGTGCAACTATTAATATAAAAAAAATTGCACGATTAAGTGTAAACAAATTGCATCTTTTAATATAGCAAGTTGCACGATTTTAAAATGTATTACCTAAATGCACATGAGACACACTGTTTATCGTTTGTTAATTCGATTTCAACACTTAATTCACAGTCACATCAACTAATATTTTAGGAGTCATAAACACATTTTATCACTAGAGCAATTTAAATAAGTAAATACACGTTCAAGAAAGAGCTTTGTTTATAAGGGGAGAAGTGTAGGAATAAAGAAGAGTGAAACTATTAACTATAAACAATTATAAATGGGGAGATTTTTAATCATAATTAATGAGATGACAAAGTCTAGTATGAAAATTTTCATACATGAAAAAACTTTAATTTACAATCAAATTCTGTAATTGGTGAATGTAAGACAAAGTTGAGTGGTTCATGGTTCACTCGGCCAAGTGATTCATGGTTCACATGACCCGAATATGTCATAATTTAGGGTTAATTATTTAGTGTTTAGGGTGTAGATGATTTATTTTTAATAATTTTATAGATTTTCATACATGAAAATTTTCACACTAGACATACTCCCACATGAATTATCTTATACGCATTTTCATTACCATTCTTATTTAATTTTTTGAACTAAGCATCCCTTAATTTGCAGAAGAATATTCAATTTTCGTTTAATTCTAAAAACAGATAATGTGTCAATTTTTTTTATATAATATTAATTCACCTAAAGCATTAGTAAAGAAATTAGGAAACAAACGTAGCTTCACGTAATAAAAATCTGTGTTTAACTTAAGTATCAAGCATAAACCATTTTTATTGAATTTTTTGAACTAAGCATCCCTTAATTTGCAGAAGATTCAATTTTCGTTTAATTCTTAAAAAAGATCATATGCCAATTTTTTTATAATAATATAAATTCACCAAAAGCATTAGTAAAAAAATTAGGAAACAAACGTAGCTTCACGTAATATAAATCTGCATTTAAACTTAAGTATCAAACATAAAAACTCTCAGAAATAAATTTATATTTATATATGGATCCATATTCCATAAGCAAGTGAATTTTCGAACGTGCATATGTATAATATATAGGCCTACGGTCATTTTCTAGTACTTGTTGTGGCCGTCCAATAAAAATCTCTTATCCATTAAATTTAGAGATAATATGAAGTTGATTTTATAAACATGGACAAAATTTTCATTAGTTCCAAAAGCAATACTATAATGGATAGGAGAAGTTCAAAACAAATAAATATCTAATAGTTTATATTCTGTCCGAGATTAACTTTTTAGGGTATGCTTAGAGTTCTATAGATTCAAAAATGATAAATACTGTCTGTATACACCAACAAGTGCACGTGCAATATATTCTAGTGCATTTTTAAAATAAGTATGACTTTTGTGAAATATTGCACAATAGTAATATGTGCAATACATTACAAATAAAACAAATTAAACTAAAATTCGTGGGTCATCCTCGTACGGGTCGGGTTGGGTGTGGGGGGCGTGGGCGGGCAGGGTTGTGGGTTGTGGGTTGGACGAACACATGTATATTTATAGAATGATATTTTTAAAAGATATGTGTAGTAGCTTAGTGGTTTAGGTTTGATGTTAATGTATTTGGTCGCAAGTTCAATTCCTTTTTGAGAAAATAATTTTTAAAATATTTTTTTATGTGTTAAAAATGTGATACTTATAGAAATAAAATGTGTTACTACGTGAAATAAAAATTACATTATAATTTTTTTTAAATACATTATCATATGGTAACATATTGATGTTCATATGGTAACACATGAGTATTCATTTAGTATCACAACGACATGTGTACAATGTTACATATTACTAAAAAAACATGTGTTACTACATTAACAAAAAATGTTACCTTATGAAGAAAAACGTGTTACCACATGAACAAAACCAGTACAAGCGCAAAAATAAATCTTCAGTCCAAAATTACAGATTTAAAGACAATTTGATTTGTTACTATATGAACAAAAGAGTGTTACCCTATGAACAAACGAGTATTACTACATGAACAAAAACCAGTACAAGCGCAGAAAAAAAATCATCAGTCCAAGATTATAAATTTAAATAACAGCGTGAAAAGAGTACAGAAGAACCTGTAAATTTGTAAGGATGAGAAAACTGAAGAAATTGAAAATAATATGGAAGAGAAAAAAGAAAAAAGAAGAACAAGAGAAGAGAAGAGAAAGAAAAACCTGAAGAAGCAGTGCTGTGAAAATCAAAACTGGAGAAATCTGGCGGCTGCGTGATGCGAAGAAGAAGAAGCTCTGCCCCACCCACACATTCTAGGCCCGCGAAAAAAAGAAAACAAAAAAAGTCAAATTAATATATAATTGTACATATGACTTGCATGCAATATTACATACAAGTTTTTATCTTTTTAAAATATATATTTATTTTATTAAAACGTTCAACTTGTTCATATTAAAGATTTCAACTTTTTCAGTGAAAATGAGAGAACATGATTGATTTAATTCAGTGAAATAAATTGAAGGTTTAATAAGTATACTTAAGCTTCTTTTAAAAATATATATGTTATAATATGCTTGATTGTATGCAAAGGTTGAATTTCAAAATCTTATATGATCTACTAACTAATTGACTTTCAAAATCTCAAATGATCTACTACATAACTAATTATTTCCGATAAGTTGATTTGGAAGAGAGATAATTAAAGTGTATAATTGATTTAGGAATACCACTTGTTTACTTCATGCGATAATATTATGTGGGATTCTAATAATATTCGAGTAATGATTGTGCATCGATTGCACTGTGTAGTTGCATGCATGGATGAAATGTGATATCAATTTTGATTAAAGCGGTGCATGTTTATATAATTTAAATGTGACACTAAATTTGACTAAAAACTTGAAATGAAATATAACACTAGCTTTGATTGAACATGATATTAATTTTAAGAATTAATTACTTGTAGCTACAAAAGGCCCAATACTATAAACTCCACTCACTTTTTATAATTACTATTAGCTACAAAACCTATTACACAATACCCACAATACCCTTATCTTTCCACAAACCCACAAACCTCACACATTGACCGTCATTTTTTTCCTCTCTCTTCTTCTTCTCTCTCTCAAAGCTCCCAAACCCTCAAAATCACAAAGTCAAATCAGCGGCCTCCACCATCACCTTCACACCCATGTGGCCCGCCACGCCACCACATCTGCGACGCCAACTGTTGGGAAATTAGGGGTGTCCGGATCTATTCGAGTTGAATTTAAATACATATTTAAATTAATCAATTAATTACTAACATGAATTAATCTTAAACCAATTCAACATAATAATTAATAAGCAAATAAACATCATGCGTACAAGTAATCCACGTAAATCCTAAGCATGCGGAATCTAGGAAATTACGTAAATACTAACCTCTCGTAGAGACAACCGCTGAGACGATGGATCAACCCAAAGTACCTTCTCAAATATGTCCCACGTCCACGAACGTAATCCGGTGGGAGGATTATCAACGAACGATTTTAATCTTAAAGGAGAAAATAAAATATTTGGCCACCACCTTTGTGGATTTCTAATTTTTCCAACACATGAAATTGCACTTGGGGATGAAAAATTCATCCCCTATTTATAATACTAGGGGTGGTCGAAAATTTGACCTAGGAATAAGATTGGAATTTTTTTTTCTTGATCTCCAAGAAATCTTGAATATATCTAATATATTCTTTTCTCCATATTTAAAATATTGCACAAAAATCACACCTCCTAAAATTAAGGATATTTTCGAAAATTTCAACTAGTTAGGAAAGAAATAAGATCTTTGACTTTTCTTGAATTTATGGGATAAACTTGTATTCCAAGAATACATATTCCATAAAATCTTTCCAAGAAAATCAAGAAAATCTTTTCTCTCTTCCTACCCAATATTTTCGAAAATAAATGAGGAAAAAAAAGGCAAAATATTTTCTTCTCCTTTTCATTAATTGGAATTTAGTTTGGGCTATTTGATGGGTCTTTAGGAGAATTAAGATTTGACCTCCACTGGGCTATGAAACTTTAATATTTAGCCAAAATATTATTCAAGCCCATTAATATTAATTTACTCCACTATAAAATTAATATTGAACTATCCATCTTAACCCACATTACGACTTCACAATAATATGGCTCCCGATTATTATTTTCCGCGTTTAAGATTATCTTAGTCCATTAATTAATTAAGCCACTAAACGGACTTTATATTAATTAACATCTTTGTCCTTGGAGTAAAGACAACTCAACATTATTATCCATACCGGAAATAAATTTTCACTTGCAAGATTTGGTATGATAAAGATTCTGAGCCCACCAAGGGGACAAATCAAGCAAGTCGTACTTGCACGTGATTTTCCGTATTAAATCTTAGCAACTGTCATGTAATTAATAATATTGCCCAAGATACAAGGTATCGAATCACATTGATTCTCTTCCCATCATAAGTCAAATCAATAGTTATTAATTTCACACGATCCTATTTAAGGGACGAAGATTAAGAAATAACGAACCACTGAGGTCTAATTCTTGTATATTCAGTACCGAATAATTTATCCTCCTGTAGGTCATTTTCAGCGCATCATAATGCACTAGTGTAATCCCTTGGTCAAGACACGTAAATCTGAGCCTTACACTTCAACCTTTCATGATGAGTTGTTCATTTCCATCTGGGTTGTGAATTTGTACTTAGTCATGAGGAACTGTTAATTTGATCTTCTGTGATCTGGTATCACCAAATTAACTACAATGTAACACGTACTGACTTTATCGAACGGGTATGCAGTAAATATATATAACATTCATTCATATTTAATGCAACATGTGATAAATAATTTATTTCAGTAAAATAAATAAGAAATTCAGTTTGGTTATACAAAGTAAAAGCATACTTTTCAGTATAACCCCAACAATCTCCCACTTATACTCAAAGTCTGATTTTAAGTATACTACAACATGTCTCGTGTTCTATGTGACATCTAATGTCACCCTACACGAACAAAATAATATCTCTCCCACTTATACTCAAAGCAGATTGACAATGCTCTTGACACCCATTCTTTCCATATGTCTCTCGAATGTACTCTGAGGCAGACCCTTTGTGAATGGATCTGCTAGGTTGTCTTCAGACGCAATCTTTGCCACCTCTATGTCTCCTCTCTTAATGATTTCTCGTATAAGATGGTATTTTCTTTCTATGTGTTTGCTGGCCTTGTGGGCTCTCGGTTCCCTAGAATTTGCAACTGCTCCGACGTTATCACAGTAAACCATGATCGTGCTGGGTAAATTCGGAACGACGTCCAAGTCCACCAGGAAGTTCTTGAGCCAAACGGCTTCTTTCGCTGCTTCACAAGCAGCTACATTTTCGGCTTCCATGGTAGAATCGACGATGCATTTCTGCTTTACGCTTCTCCATATCATGGCTCCTCCCCCCATGCAAAACACACTACCCGAGGTTGACTTTCTGGAGTCTATGTCTGATTGGAAATCTGAGTCCGTATAACCGATGGGGATTAGACTGTCCGATTGATAAACTAACATTTTGTCTCGTGTCCTCTTCAGATACTTCATAATGTTCTTAACCGCAGTCCAATGCTCTTTCCCAGGGTTACTTTGATATCTTGCCACCATTCCTACGGCGAAGCAGATATCCAGTCTCATGCACAGCATCGCATACATGAGGCTTCCTACAGCTGAAGCATAAGGAATGCCCTTCATGTCATCTATTTCCTTTTGTTTCTTGGGACACATTTCCTTGGATAGATGGATTCCGTGTCTGAAAGGTACAAAACCTTTCTTGGAATCTTGCATGCTGAATCGCTTCAAAACGGTGTCTATGTACGAAACTTGCGAAAGCCCGATCATCATTTTCTTGCGATCTCGAGTGATCTTGATCCCTAGGATGTGACCGGCTTCTCCCAAGTCCTTCATATCAAACTATTTTGACAGCCATGCCCTTACGTCTGACAATATCTTTACATCATTCCCGATGAGCATAATGTCGTCTACGTATAGTACCAAGAATACCAAGGCAGTTCCGTCACGCTTTTTATACACACAACTTTCGAAATTATTTTGATCAAAACCGTAGGATTTTATTGTTGGGGTTATACGAGAAAGTATGCTTTTACTTTGTATAACCTATGTATTAAACACTTATTTACTGAAATAAATTGTTTATCATTGTTGCTTTAAATATGATTGAATGTTATGTATATTTATTGCAAACCATTTGTAGCACGCGTTACATTGTAGTTAACGTGGTGATACCAGATCACAGAAGATCACGTTAACAGTTCCTTGTAGACGAGTGCGTGTTTCACAACTTAGATAGATCCGAACAATCTATTGGTAGAAGTTGATGTGTAAGGCTCAGAATGGCTTGTCTTGACCAAGAGATTACACTAGTGCATTTTATGTGTTGAAGCGGACCTACAGAGAGGATAAACTCATTCGCACTGACTTAAGGGATGAAGAGTTAGACCTCAGTGGTTGTTGATTTCTTAATCTCTGTCACTTAATAAGGACTGTGTGTGATTAGTAGTTATTGCTTTGACTTATAAATGGGAAGAGAATCATTGCGACTTCGATACCCTATATCTTGGGCAATAATATTAATTACACGACAGTTGCTAAATTTGTTGGGATAACATATGCCAAGATCTATCGGGGTGATCTCATAAACACAAATTTAAATTAACAATTATTACTAGCATGAATTTACCTAAGTGAATTCAAATAATAATTAACCAACAACAACATGCAAATAAGATTTCACGTAAAAGATCCTAACATGCGGAATTTCTAGGAGTTTACGTAAACGTACCCGTTGGAGAGGCGATCTGAGACAGACAGGATCAAGTATCTGGATACCCACCAAAAGTCCTTCTCAAGTATTCCCAAGTCCTCGTCCAATAACCCCGGTGGAAGGTCCTTCAATGAACGATTTATAAAACAAGGAAAATAAAATATTGTTGCACCACCTTTGTTGATTTCTAATATTTCCAACACATGGAACACTAGTTGGGAATGAAAAATTCATCCCCTATTTATAATAAGAGGGGTTTCGAAAATTATGAGGCAATTTAGGGTTGGGAAAGATCTTTTCTTGATCTCCAAGAAATCTTGAATATATCCAATATATTCTTCATTCCATGTGTGTTTTTCCACAAAAATCTCACACCCTCAATTTTTTCGAAAATTACTAGAAGGAATTTCAAGATTGGATATTTCTTGAATTTATGAGATATTCTTGTATTCCAAGAATACATATCTTCCATAAAATCTTTCCAAAAAAATCAAGAAAATCTTTCTTCCCTTTCTTATTCAAGATTTTCAAAAATACCTATTAAAGAAGCCAAGTGGGAGTTTTCTTGAATTTATGGGATAATCTTGTATTCCAAGAATACATTATCTCATTTCCATAAAATCTTTTCAATAAAATCCTTCCCCCTCTTTTCTTTAATATTTTCAAAAATTTGAGGAAATATTGCAACAATAAATTTATTTTATTTTAAGCACCTTTTATTTATTGGACTTTAATTTGGCTACTTGAGGGGCCTTTAGGAGAATTAAGATGGACATTCCAATGGACTTTTGAATTCCAATATTGAGCCACAAAATAATTCAGCCCATTAATATTAATTAATACCACTATATAATTAATATTGCACTATCCAATCTTAACCCATATTACGGTAATATGGCTCCCGGTTATTATTTCCCATGTTTAAGATTATTTAGTCCATTAATTAATTAAGCCACTGAAAAGCTTTATATTAATTAATATCTGTATCCTTGGAGTAAGGACAGCCCAGCTTTATTATCCATACAGGAAAATTAATTCCACTTGCAAGATTTGGTATGATAAAGGTTCCGGGCCCACCAAGGGGACCAATCAAGCAAGACTTTTGCAAGCACACGATTCTCTGTATTAATTTAGCAATTGTCGTATAATTAATATTATTGCCCAAGATATAGGGTATCGAAGTCGCAATGATTCTCTTTCCATTTATAAGTCAAAGCAATAACTACTAATCACACACAGTCCTTATTAAGTGACAGAGAATAAGAAATCAACAACCACTGAGGTCTAACTCTTCATCCCTTAAGTCAGTGCGAATGAGTTTATCCTCTCTGTAGGTCCGCTTCAGCACATAAAATGCACTAGTGTAATCTCTTGGTCAAGACAAGTCAATCTGAGCCTTACACATCAACTTCTACCAATAGATTGTTTGGATCTATCTAAGTTGTGAAACACGCACTCGTCTACAAGGAACTGTTAACGTGATCTTCTGTGATATGGTATCACCATGTTAACTACAATGTAACGCGTTCTACGAACGGTTTGCAATAAATATACATAACATTCAATCATATTTAAAGCAACAGTGATAAACAATTTATTTCAGTAAATAAGTGTTTAATACATAGGTTATACAAAGTAAAAGCATACTTTCACGTATAACCCCAACAATCTCCCACTTATTCTCAAAGTCTACTTTTAAGTATACCACAACACGTCTGATGTATTATCTGGTGACATCTAATGTCACCTACATCAACCTAATAATATTTCTCCCACTTATACTCAAAGCAAATTGGCAACGCTCTTGACACCCATTCCTTCCACATGTCTCTCGAATGTTAACTGAGGCAAACCCTTTGTGAATGGATCAGCTAGGTTGTCTACCGACGCAATCTGTGCCACCTCTATATCTCCTC
The DNA here is from genome assembly GCA_037126765.1 of Stenogyne calaminthoides. Taxonomy (NCBI): domain Eukaryota; kingdom Viridiplantae; phylum Streptophyta; class Magnoliopsida; order Lamiales; family Lamiaceae; genus Stenogyne; species Stenogyne calaminthoides. Next base: position 11,248,936 of record JBBCBC010000020.1, read on the forward strand.
TCTTAACGATTTCTCGTATAAGATGATATTTCCTTTCAATGTGTTTGCTGGCCTTGTGGACTCTCGGTTCCCTTGAATTTGCAACTGCTCCGGCATTATCACAAAAGACCGTGATTGTGCTGGGCAAATTCGGAACAACGTCCAAGTCCACTAGAAAGTTCCTGAGCCACACCGCTTATTTCGCTGCTTCACAAGCAGCTACATATTCGGCTTCCATGGTAGAATTTGCGATGCATTTCTGCTTTACGCATCTCCATGTTACAGCTCCTCCCCCAAACAAAACACACTACCCGAGGTAGATTTTCTGGAGTCTATATCCCACTGGAAATAAACTGTCTGACTGATAAACCAGCATTCTATCTCGAGTTCTTTTCTGATACTTCAGAATGTTCTTAACAGCAGTCCAATGTTGATTTTTGGGATTACTCTGATATCTCGCTACCATGCCTACGGCGTAGCAGATATCCGGTCTCGTACACAACATAGCATACATGAGGCTTCCCACCGCCGACGCATAGGGAATCCCTCTCATGTCATCTATCTCCCCTTGTGTCTTAGGGCACATGTCTTTCGATAGATGGATTCCATGCCTGAAAGATACAAAACCCTTCTTGGAATCTTGCATGTTGAAACGCTTCAAAACGGTATCTATGTATGAAGCTTGCGATAAGCCGATCATTCTTTTCTTTTGATCTCGAGTGATCTTGATCCCTAGAACATGACAGGCTTCCCCTAAGTCCTTCATATCAAACTGTTTTGACAGTCATACCCTTACGTCTGACAAAACCTTTACATCGTTTCCGATGAGCAGAATATCGTCTACGTATAGTACTAGGAATACCAAGGCAGTTCTGTCACACTTTCTATAAACACAACTCTCGAAATCATTTTGATCAAACCCATAAGACTTGATTACATGATCAAAACATTGGTTCCAAGCCTGAGATGCTTGCTTAAGTCCGTAAATGGACTTCTTCAGCTTGCACACAAGGTGTTCTTGGCCTTTTTCGATGAATTTTTCTGGCTGTTGCATATAGATTTCCTCGTCAAGACTCCCGTTAAGGAAAGCTGTCTTGACATCCATTTACCAGATCTCAAAATCTAGATGCGCAGCTATAGCCAAGAGAATACGGATGGACTTAAGCATGGCTACGGGTGAAAAGGTTTCTTCATAATCGATACCCTCTTTCTGAGTGTATCCCTTTGCCACAAGCCTAGCCTTAAAGGTTTCCACCTTTCCGTCCGGTCCTCTTTTCCTCTTGTAGACCCACTTGCATCCAATTGGTTTTACCCCACTGGGTGGTTCAACTAGCTCCCACACCTGATTATGATCCATTGAGCCCATCTCCGCTTCCATCGCAGTTTGCCAGGATTCTGAATCCTTATCTTGGACCGCCTCCTTGTAGGACCAGGGGTCTGATTCACAATCCCCGGGGACCAAATCTGAAGATTCTCCTATCCCCATGAATCTCTCAGGTTATCGAACAACCCTCCCACTACGACGAGGTTCCGATTGTGTCGGTGTGACTCTTGGTATATCTACCTGTACTATTGGTATAGGAGTTTGTCCTCTTATTTCGTCTAAGGTAATCTCACTTTTGGGCTTTCGACTGTTCATAAAGTCTTCTTCCAAAAATCTAAAGTGCGTACTTATTACCACCTTTTGATCTTCGGGACCATAGAACATCCACCCTTTCGTTTGTTGGGATTATACTGGAAAGTATGCTTTTTACTTTGTATAATCAAAAACTGAATTTCAAACTTATTTACTGAAATAAATTGTTTATCACTGATGCTTTAAATATTATCGAATGTTACATATATTTACTGCATAACTGTTCAATAATTCGTACGTGTTACATTGTAGTTAATTTAGTGATACCAGATCACAGAAGATTAAATTAACAGTCCCTTGTAACTAAAAGTACGCCATTCACAACCCAGATGGAAATGAACAACCCATCGTGAAAGGTTGAAGTGTAAGGCTCAAATTGGCTTATCTTGACCAAGAGATTACGCTAGTGCATGTTTGGTGCACTGAATAGAACCTACAGGAGAACAAATTCTTCAGAACTGAATAAGGAAGAATTAGACCTCAGTGGTTCGTTATTTCTTAATCTTTGTTCCTTAAATAGGATCACGTGTGGTTGGTAATTATTGCTTTGACTTATCATGGGTAGAGAATCAACGAGATTCAATACTTTTTATCTTGGGCAATATTATTGCTCACATGTGATTGCTAAGATTTAATACGGAGAATCGTGTGCAAGTACGCTTGTTCGATTTGCCCCCTTGGGAGGTTCATAAGATTTATCATACCAAATCTTGCAAGTGGAATTAGTTTCCGGTATGGATAATAATGTTGAACCGTTCCTTGACCAAGGACAAAAGATATTAATTAATGGAAAGCTAATTCAGTGGCTTGAATCAATTAATGGGCTAGATAATCTTAAACACGGGAAATAATAACCGGGAGCCATATTGACTGTAATATGGGTTAAGATGGATAGTGCAATATTAATTATGTAGTGGGATTAATTAATATTTATGGGCTTGAATAATATTGTGGCTCAATATTGATAATTCAAGATCCATTGGAAGGTCCAATCATAATTCTCCTAAAGGCCCCCTAAGTAGCCCAACATATAGTCCAATAACTGAAAAATGTGTTTAAAATAAAATAAATATTGTTGCTTATTTTTCCTAATTATTTTCTAAATTTATAGATAAAAAGGGAGAAATATTTTCTTTGAATTTTGTTATGGAATGAAGATATATATTCTTGGAATACAAGATTATCTCATTAAATTCAAGAAATCTTCCACTTGGTTATTTATAAGGAAAGTTTCGAATTTTTTGAAAGATAAAGGGCAAGAAAGATTTTCTTGGTTTTCTTGAAAAGATATTATGGAAGATATGTATTTCTTGAAATACAAGAATATCTCATAAATTCAAGAAGATCCAAATCTTGGATTCTTGCCTATTATTTTCGAAAATATCCCATAACAAAGAGTAAGTGGGATTTTGTGGAATATTATAATTATGGGAAAAAAATATAGGAGATATATACAAGATTTCTTGGAGATCAAGAAAAGATTTTCCCACATTATCTTGCCCACAATTTTCGACCACTTGTGCTCTATAAATAGGGGATGATTCTTTCATTCCCAAGTACAATTCCATGTGCTGGAAAAATTAGTAAATCCACAAAGGTGGTGCAACATAATTTATTTTCCTTTTGTTAATTGTTCACAAGTGTCCTACCACCGGATAGTCGAACAAGGATTAAGGGAATACTTGGGAAGTTCTTTTGGTTAGTCTAATCAGCCAGATCACTGCCATCCCAAGAGGTACGTTCACGTAAACTCGTAGAATTCCGCATGCGTAGGTTTTACGTGAATTATTATATGCATGATATGTTGTTGAATTATTATTTGAATTAATATAGGATTAATTCATGCTAGTAATAATTATAAGAATTAAATTTGTATTTAAATATTCACCCCGAATAGATCTGTGCAACTTATTCCCCAACAACTGGTATCAAAGCCACGGTTTCGGGCTCTGAATTTTTTAAATTGTAATTTAATTCGCTGACATTAAATTTGAAATCAGATAGTAGAATGCTAGATCTATTTTGCAGGTATCCAATTGTCATGGAATTTAATGTGTTTATTTATGCATGCATATAAATTGTGGTTTTAATTCGATTCGTTCGGATTCGTTTTGCCTCGTGAGAAAATCCACGAGTAGATTAGAATTTGTTTGATTTGATCAATGTAATAGACTAGTCTAGATCTAGGTTTATTTATTTTTTGTAAATAAATTGTAACCGGATCGAAAACAAAGATGGAGACGAAAAATTAAAGGATAAAATCCAGAACCGGGCGTAGGCGGCGTGTGTCGTGCAAAACGTGCCAAGGGAGGCACGCCACAAGACGCACGCAGACGACGCTGGCACGCACGGAGCCGGGCGCGAAGAAGAGGCCGAAGCGGAGATCCGGCCGAGCGCCGCGGAGATCCGGGCCGCCACAGACGCGACGACGCAAGGCGACGCATCGCTGCACCGCAGCGCAGAGCGTGCCGCGTATCGGAGTATGATGCGTTGCGGCACGCCGGGCGAGACGCTGTGGCTGCTGAGTAACAAGGGCGAGGCAGTATCGGCGAAGGCCAAGACGCGACGGCGATGCACGCGTTATGCGCGGCGGCTCGCCGAGGAGCTGCCGGACCATGCCGAGGTGTGCCTGGCATCAAGGGCGGTTTCGCCGAACAGGCCGAGGGTCGAGAGGCAGATTTCGCTAAGTGGTCACCGGATGCGGGTGTGCATCCCGGCGGCGGTTACTTACGGGCTTCGAGACGGAGTTCTTTTCGAGACGACGAGTGGGAGAAATTCAAGACGGTAAGTTTCTTCAAGATCGCCAAGAAAAATCAAACCATGACACCGATAATTTGCGCCTAATATGTTTATTTTCCTGTTTTGCTTGATTTATTATTGTGCTATCTTATGCTTTATTTAATTTGTTTAAATGTGTTTGCATGAGAGTTGCCCAATGAAAAATCTCACCTTCAAAATTACTAAGTATGTTTAAATAATTAATTGATAATTTTATTCTGGATAATAAAATTGAATTAATTTTGACCTCCATGATTTATTTATTTGTGAATTATTTTGGAGAAATTCCCCCCACGGGACGGTCAAAAGATAGCTTTCACATTAATGAATTCCAAATTGATGATTGTGGGTTATTATTAGTGGCGACGATGAACCTCCCCACGAGGCTCGTTCAATACGAAATAATAATCTTGTATTTAATCATGGTTATTACTTAGGTATAAAATTGATATGCATATACTTCCCCGAAGTCCCTGTCAATTTTATATTGGTCAAGTGGGAGTCAACTATTAATTTGGAAATTAAAGGTTTGTAACTGTCTTTGTTTGTAACCTGCTTGAATGTGTTTAAATAATGACCCACCCCACGTGGCTTATTTAAACTGTTTTGAGATGTTGGCTGATGCATGTTCATATTTTTTTTGAGATTTTAATATGATGCATGTGATCGAACCTTGTGATATTTTGTGCTTATGCATATTATTGTTTATTTCAGTTCATCATGTCGCAACCTTTTAATCCACTGTTGTATACACTCAAAGAACACCAATTAACTGGCGAAAACTATAATGTTTGGAAACGAAATATGAGTTTTGTCCTACATGCACAAAAACATTATTGGGTTCTTAATGTACCCAAGCCACGTAAGCCTACTGATGAATCACTTAATGCGGAAAGACATGAGTATAATATTTGGGAGCAGGCCAATGAACCCATGAAACGTGTAATCTTGACTTCAATGTCTGATGATTTGAGACACATTCATGAAGGTGTTGAGTCTGCTGCAGAAATTATGCAAAGTCTTGAAGAAATGTTTTTAACAAAAGACCGCATGATCAATCAGTTTAAGAATGGCGATGTGGCTAGGCTAAATATTGTTGAGGGAACACCCGTAAGGGAGCATGTTCTCAGAATTAAACACCATTTTCAAAAACTAGCTTATCTCGGAACTAAGTATTGTGATGAGGCCCAAATCGAATTTCTGTTGCTAACTCTGCCAAGAAGCTTCGATGGATTTTACTGTAGTTTTGTGATGAGTGATCACATGTTTACTATGGATATCCTACAAGAAGCCTTGGAGAAAGTAGAGAAGCATTTAGGAAAGAAAGACGAAGCATTGGTGACCAAAAGTCTTTTCTCGAGATCTAGGCCAGTGGAAGGCAAATCTCAAGAAAATGAAAGTGGTCAGAACCAAAGCAAACTCATCACTAAGAAAAGTGAGAAAAAGACAGTTAGCTGGTTGGGTGTCAAGAAAGGACCAAAAGGAATATGTTTTAATTGCGGTGAGAAAGGACATTGGAGGTCAGCCTGTTCCAATCCTAAAAGGAATGGAAAGAAAGGTAATTCTCACTCACTAGTTGTTGAAACTTGTTTAGCGGCGTATGCCTCCCATTTATGGGTGGTGGATACGGGATCCACTGATCATGTTTGTTTCACATTACAGGGGTTCAAGCGGATCCTGCAACTAAGTGGAAGTGAGATCCTCATCACACTGGGCGATGCTACAAGAGTGGCAGCTGAAGTAGTAGGAGAAGTGCACCTTTCTTTTGAAGACAGAGTTTTAATTCTAAGAGATGTTCTTTACGTTCCGAGTTTTAGAAAAAATTTATTTCAGTTTCTAAACTTTTTCATGATGGATATTCAGTTACTTTTAATAAAGTTGTTACCATTTCTCTTTTTGATAAATTTATCTGTCATGGAACATTGTCGAATAATCTCTATACAATTAACTGTGCACACCACTCATGAAATGCATCCTATAACACATCAACCGTCTCCGAGAAAAGAAAACGTTCATCAGACGTGAACGAGACACTTCTTTGGCATCTAAGATTGGGTCATATAAATCCAAAGAGGATCGAAAGGTTGGTGAAAGACGGTTCACTGGAGTTTCTCCAAGTTGAACCAATTCCAACCTGTGAATCATGTTTGGAGGGTAAAATGACCAAGAGGGCATTTGGAGCCAAGGGGAATAGAGCCAAAGAAGTGTTAGAGATCGTTCACACAGATGTATGTGGTCCAATGTCAACCAAAGCAAGAGGAGGTTATGAATATTTTGTCACTTTTATTGATGATTACTCAAGGTACGATTATATTTTCCTTATGAAGCATAAATCTGAGACCTTTGAGAAATTCAAAGAATTTAAGGCTCAAGCAGAGAATCATAGGGAAAAACGTATCAAGTCTCTACGATCTGATCATGGAGGTGAATACCTCAGCAATGAGTTTTTGAACTACTTATCTGATGAAGGGATTGCATCCCAACTCATCGCGCTGGGAACCCCTCAACAAAAACGGGGTTGCAGAGCGAAAAAAAGAACTCTTTTTGGAAATGGTTAGATCTATGATGAGTTATGCGGATCTTCCCAAGTCGTTCTGGGGTCATGCTTTGGAAACAACAGCTTACATTCTGAACTTGGTGCCACCCAAATCGGGTCCCAAAACTCCCAAAGAATTGTGGATCGGGCGCAAGCCTAGTATGAGACACATGAGAATTTGGGGGTGTCCTACCACGTGTTGGACAAGGGAAGCCGGAAAATTGGATCCTCGATCGTAATTAAGATTGTTTGTAGGATACCCCGAGGGAACAAAAGGGTGTATGTTCTATGGTCCCGAAGATCAAAAGGTGGTAATAAGCACCCACTTTAGATTTTTGGAAGAAAACTATATGAACGAAAGAAGACCCAGAAGTGAGATTACCTTAAATGAGCTAAGGAGGAAAACCTCATTGCCAACTGTACAAGATGACATACCAAACGACACACTTACACAACGGAACCTCGTCAGAGTGGGAGGGTTGTGAAAAAACCGGAGAGAGATTCATGGGAATAGGAGAGTCCTCGAACTTGATTCCCGGACAGCAAGACTTAATCAGACCCATGGACATATGACGAGGCAATCCAAGACAAGGACGCAGATTCTTGGCAAACAAAGAATGAAAGTTCGAAATGGGTTCTATGTTTCATAACAAAGTGTGGGAGCTAGTCGAACCACTTAATGGGGTCAAATCCATTGGTTGCAAGTGGGTTTATAAGAGAAAAAGAGGACCGGGTGGGAAGGTGGAAACCTTCAAGGCAAGACTAGTGGCGAAAGGTTATACTCGGAAAGAAGGGATCGATTATGAGGAAACTTTTTTCGCCCAGTAGCCATGCTTAAGTCCATCCGAATTCTCTTTATCGATTCTTCACAAGATCTTGACTTTGAAATCGGAAAATGGATGTCAAGACGGCTTTTCCTTAACGGAAGTCTTGATGAAGAGATCTATATGCAACAACCCCAAGGCTTCATTGAAAAGGCCAAGAACACCTAGTTTGTAAGCTCATGAAGTCCATTTACGGACTCAAACAGCATCCGAGCTTGGAACCAATGTTTTGATCATGTTATAAAGTCTTATGGGTTCGATCAAAATGAGTTTGAAAGTTGTGTGTATAAAAAGTGTGTTTTAAACGCATTGGTATTCTTAGTACTATATCGTAGGCGACATTTCGATCATCGGGAACGATGTGAAGGTGTTATCAAACGTAAGGGCATGGCTTTCAAAACAGCTTGATATGAAGGACTTAGGGGAAGCCGGACACATCCTTGGGATCAAGATCACTCGAGATCACAATAGGCTTATCGCAAGCTTCATACATAGACACTGTCTTGAAACGATTCAGCATGCAAGATTCCAAGAAAGGCTTCGTACCTTTTAGACATGGAATCCATCTATCCAAGAAAATGTCCCCTAAGACGCAAAATGAGATAGATGACATGAGAGGTATTCCTTATGCTTCGGCTGTCGGAAGCCTCATGTATGCAATGCTGTGTACGAGACCGGATATCTGCTTTGCCGTTGGCATGGTGGCAAGATATCAAAGTAACCCGGGGAAAGAGCATTGGACGGCAATTAAAAACATTATGAAGTATCTGAAAAAAACTCGGGATAGAATGTTGATTTATCAGTTAGATAGTCCAATCCCCATCGGCTACACAGACTCGGATTTCCAATCAGACATAGACTCCAGAAAATCTACCTCCGGTAGTGTGTTTTGCATGGGGGGAGGAGTCGTAACATGGAGAAGCGTCAAGCAGAAATGCGTCGCAGATTCTACCATGGAAGCCGAATATGTAGCTGCTTGCGAGGCAGCGAAAGAAGCGGTTTGACTCAAGAACTTCTTAGTGGACTTGGATGTGGTTCCGAATTTGCCCAGCAGAATCACTGTTTATTGTGACAATGCCAGTTGCAAATTCAAGGGAACCACGAGCCCACAAAGCCAGCAAACACATTGAAAGGAAATACCATCTTATACGAGATATCGTTAAGAGATGAGATATAGATGTGGCAAAGATAGCGTCAGAAGACAACCTAGCAGATCCATTCACAAAGGGGCTGCCTCTGAATACATTCGAGAGACATGTGGATGGAATGGGTGTCAAGACAGTTGTCAATCTGCTTTGAGTATAAGTGGGAGAAATTATTAGGTCCGTGTAAGTGACATTAGATGTCACGGATCTACACGAGACATGTTGTAGTATACTTAAAAGCAGACTTTGATTATAAGTGGGAGATTGTTGGGATTATACTGGAAAGTATGCTTTTTACTTTGTATAATCAAAAACTGAATTTCGGACTTATTTACTGAAATAAATTATTTATCACTGATGCTTTAAATATTATCGAATGTTACATATATTTCTTCATGATAACTGTTCAATAATTAAAGACGTGTTACATTGTAGTTAATTTAGTGATACCAGATCACAGAAGATTAAATTAACAGTCCCTTGTAACTAAAAGTACGCCATTCACGACCCAGATGGAAATGAACAACCCATCGTGAAAGGTTGAAGTGTAAGGCTCGGATTGACTTATCTTGACCAAGAGATTACACTAGTGCATGTTTGGTGCACTGAATAGGACCTACATGAGGACAAATTCTTCAGAACTGAATAAGGAAGAATTAGACCTCAGTGGTTCGTTATTTCTTAATCTTAATTCCTTAAATAGGATCACGTGTGGTTGGTAATTATTGTTTTGACTTATCATGTGTAGAGAATCAACGAGATTCAATACTTTTTATCTTGGGCAATATTATTGGTCACATCTGATTTCTAAGATTTAATACGGAGAATCATGTGCAAGTACGCTTGTTCGATTTGTCCCCTTGGGAGGTTCATAAGATTTATCATACCAAATCTTGCAAGTGTAATTAGTTTCCGGTATGGATAATAATGTTGAATCGTTCCTTGACCAAGGACAAAAGATATTAATTAATGGAAAGTTAATTCAGTGGCTTGAATTAATTAATGGGCTAGATAATCTTAAACACGGGAAATAATAACCGGGAGCCATATTGACTGTAATATGGGTTAAGATGGATAGTGCAATATTAATTATGTAGTGGGATTAATTAATATTTATGGGCTTGAATAATATTGTGGCTCAATATTGATAATTCAAGATCCATTGGAAGATCCAATCTTAATTCTCCTAAAGGCCCCCTAAGTAGCCCAACATATAGTCTAATAACTGAAAAAGGTGTTTAAAATAAAATAAATATTGTTGCTTATTTTTCCTAATTATTTTCGAAATTTATAGATAAAAGGGGAGAAAGATTTTCTTTGAATTTTGTTATGGAATGAAGATATGTATTCTTGGAATACCAGATTATCTCATTAAATTCAAGAAATCTCCCACTTGGTTATTTATAAGGAAAGTTTCAAATTTTTTGAAAGATAAAGGGCAAGAAAGATTTTCTTGATTTTCTTGAAAAGATATTATGGAAGATATGTATTTCTTGAAATACAAGAATATCTCATAAATTCAAGAAGATCTAAATCTTGGATTCTTGCCTATTATTTTCGAAAATATCCCATAACAAAGAGTAAGTGAGATTTTGTGGAATATTATAATTATAGAAAAAAGAATATAGGAGATATATTCAAGATTTCTTGGAGATCAAGAAAAGATTTTCCCACATTATCTTGCCCACAATTTTCAACCACTTGTGCTCTATAAATAGGGGATGATTCTTTCATTCCCAAGTACAATTCCATATGCTGGAAAAATTAGTAAATCCACAAAGGTGGTGCAACATAATTTATTTTCCTTTTGTTAATTGTTCACAAGTGTCCTACCACCAGATAGTCGAACAAGGATTAAGGGAATACTTGGGAAGTTCTTTTGGTTAGTCTAATCAGCTAGATTACTGCCATCCTAAGAGGTACGTTCACGTAAACTCGTAGAATTCCTCATGCGTAGGTTTTACGTGAATTATTATATGCATGCTATGTTGTTGGATTATTATTTGAATTAATATAGGATTAATTCATGCTAGTAATAATTATAAGAATTAAATTTGTATTTAAATATTCACCCCGAATAGATCTGTGCAACTTATTCCCCAACATCGTTCCTATGGGATATCCTATAAACAACCTTAGTTCCGATCGTGCATCCAACTTACCGGCCTCCTTGTCTAGCACGTATGTCGGACACCCCCAAATTCTGAGGTGTCTTAGACTGGGCTTGCACCCGGTCCACAACTCTTTAGAAGTTTTGGGAACCGATTTGGATGGCACCAGATTCAGAACGTAAGTCGTTGTTTCCAAGGCATTACCCAAAAATGACTTGGGTAGATCTGAATAACTCATCATGGATCTGACCATTTCTAAGAGTGTTATGTTTCTTCGTTCTGCAACCCCGTTTTGTTGAGGGGTTCCGGGTGCAGTCAACTGGGAAACAATGCCCTCGTCTGACAGGTAGTTCAAAAACTCATCGCTGAGGTATTTTTCTCCACGATCAGATCGTAGAAACTTGATACTCTTTTCCCTATGATTCTCCACTTCGGCTTTTAACTCTTTGAATTTATCAAAGGTTTCCGATTTGTGTTTCATCAGGAAAATGTACCCGAACCTTGAGTAATCATCGATGAAAGTCACGAAGTACTCATATCCACCTCTAGCTTTGGTTGACATTGGACCACACACGTCAGTGTGAACGATTTCCAACACTTCTGTGGCTCTATTCCCCTTGACTCCAAATGCCCTCTTGGTCATCTTACTCTCCAAACATGATTCGCAGGTTGGAAGTGGTTCTAATTGTAGGTCCGACAGCGAACCATCTTTCACCAACCTTTGGATCCTATTTAGATTAATATGACCCAATCTTAGATTCCATAGAAGTGTCTCGTTCACATTTTCTAAACGTTTTCTCTTATTGCATGAAACAGTTTATGTGTTATAAGATGCATTTTGTGAGTGGTGTGCACAATTGATAGTATAGAGATTGTTCTGCAATATTCCATGACAGATAAACACATCGTTCTGATCATTAATATAATAGTTCACAAAAAAAAAGAAAGAAAATTACTTAGAAAAAAAAGCAAATGTAATATCCATCATTAATAAGTTTAAGAATGAAATAAGGTTTTTATTCAAAAAAACCGAACATAAAGAACATCTCTAAAAACTAAAAACTTGTGTTCAAAAAAGACATTTGGGAATTTAAGTCGCCTCTCCCATCAAGCTTAAATTTGCTACTAAATCAGAAGATCGCCCAAATTGTGATGAGAACCTCACTTCCACTAAGTTGCTGGGTCAACTTGAATCCTCAAGTAAAGTGAAACAAACATGATAAATTCCAAATGGATCTCAGATCCATTACCCACGAGTGGGTAGCATACGCCGCTAAACAAGTTTCAACAACTAGTGCGTGAGAATTACCTTTCTTTCCATTCATTATTTTTGGTTTGGGTACACTTTGACGCGGACCTCCAATGTCAATTTATTTTTTCACCTAGCATATTACATTGAAGCACTTCCCTTTGGATCCAATGAGGAAAAAGAATGACAAATCATCCATTTTTGAATTATTCCCCAACAATAAATAAGACATTAAAATATTAAAAGAAGAAGTCTACTAAATTTCACCTTCTATGAATGGTATGGAGTGACTCAGACTCGCATAAAGAAGTAACAAAACTAAGAGAATGGAACTCGAGATGGTGAGACTCATTTCAAAAAGGAAAGCCAACACACGTAAACGTAATGAAGAGAAAGGTGACCAATCTGATACCCACCAAAACAGACACGGTGGGGTTCAATGAAGACTCAAGGGTATGTGATGCCAATGAAGATGTGGTCACAAAGGGTTTGAGGCAAATTCTTTTTCCATGTGTATTTTTTCCACAAAAATCTCACCCCTCAATTGGCCTATTTCTTCAAAAAATCTATCAACCTTGAATTTAAAAGGGAACAAATGTCATTCAAGATTTTTGACCTATTAAAATGTTGAATTTATGGGATAATGGAATTTCCCCATAAAATTTTTTCAAGGAAGATGATTCCCTTTCTCCTTTTTTATTTTGTTCCCCTTTTATTTATTTGGAATTTAATGAATTAAGATGGACCTAATTCCAATATTGAACCTAACATTTCAAATGTTGAGGATACTATTGAAGGGGAACATCTAGAAGAAGTTGGTTAGATAGTCATCCTACAAATTCGGATTGTGGGTGATCTAACCGATGGTGTTAAGACAAGAAGGTTCCATGGTGAGAGTGCACTATTCTGCATTTGCTTCCTATCGGAGAAAGAGTCTCTTGAGATTGATGAAGCTCTCTACAAGATTCTCATTGGATTGCTATGCAAGAAGAGAATATGAATCAATTCTCAAGGAATGAAGTATAGGAGATTTGGTGGATAGGCCCTTGAGAAAGGCACAATGTTATTGGAACCAAGTGGGTATTTAAGAATAAAAGAGATGAGAACAACAACATTGTAAGAAACAAAGCAAGTTTTAAAATGATTAGTTGTACAAGGTTATTCCCAAGAAGAAGGCTTGGATTATGATGAAACCTTTACTGTTGCAAGACTAGAAGCCATCGATTGTTTCTTGCATATCTTTGCAAGAGATTCACATGAAGTTCACAGGATCTATCAAATGGATGTGAAAAGTGCATTTTTAAGCGGTGTGCTTAAAGAAGAGGTTTATGTGGAACAACCTCCGGTTTAATTATAGAATGACCAAGTTTACGTGGCTAAAATAAAAGCCTTGATTGTATGGTCTTAAGCAAGCACCAAGAGCATGGTATGATACTCTTTCTCGGTTTTCTTTATAAAAGCGATCACGGTTTTGTCAAAGGAATTGTTGATAGAACTTTGTTAAGATTGAATAGAAGATGTGGAAGATATCTTACTAGTTCAGATATATGTTGATGACATCATTTTGGATCTCCAAATCATCGAGGAGAATGATTTTATGTGAAAAGTTTTTTGGAATACAAGATTATCCCATCGATGAAAAAACAAATTTGAGATGTCTATGATGGGGAGATAAATTTCTTTCTAGGTCTTCAAGTGAAACAATCAAAGGAAGGAATCTTCATCAACCAAGCAAAGTACACCGTAAGATCCGATTCCCAAATATGGTGTATTTTTATTTTCCTTCTTTTTATAAATTGCAATGCGAATTAGAATTCCCATGAATACTAACTACAAGATGGATGGATCGATCCGAAGGCAAATCGAAGAAGTCATGCTAGTAATAATTGTTACCGATTATAGAGGATCATTGGATCATTGCTCTATCTCACGCCAAGTAGGAGGGATATAACATTTCTTTGTTGGGATATGTGCAAGATACCAAGCTAATCCTAAGGCTAGTCACATGGAGGTCGCCAAAAAAAAGATCTTGAAGTATCTTAAAGGCACAAATGAATAGAGGATTATGGTATCCGGTGATGATAACCTTGAGTTAACATCCGATTATTCAGATTTCGATTATGGAGGTCGATAGAATTGGATGTCTCGAAGTCCACTGTTGAGAACTTGTCAATTTCTTGGAAGTAAGTTGATATCTTGGTTTTGTTTCAAAGAAACAGACCCCAAGTAAAGAGCAACCCAAGACTATTGGGGTAGAATACATGGTCAACTTTCGAGGAAGTCAAGCAGGTACGATTCTCTCAACATTAAGCTCAAACAACAATTAAGGGATTATAAAGTTGTAGCCAATGAAGTACCCATATTTTGTGATAATAATAGTGTTATTCTTTATCTCACAAAATCCAAGATTGCACACCGGATGCAAGCATGTGGATATCGACATCACTTCATCGTATCACCTTTAACAAGGAGATCATGTCGAAGAAAAAGGACATCGGGATGGAGAAAATTCATACCGAGCAGCATTAAAAAGAGAGCCGATATCTTGACTAAACCCTTTGGGTGAATCAAGATTTCGTGAACTATCGATTGAATTAGGGATGTTGGATCCGAAAGGGGGGTTCAAATAGAGTAAAATAAAGAAAAAAATTGAAGGTTTTCGGATGCATGAAGTTTTTCTCGACCAAAATTCTACCGAGAAATCTTATTCGGGATAAAATTAGAAATATTGAATCCGAGTCTCGAGAAACTATGATTTATGTCTTTGTATTCTAAAAGAAAATTATGTGGAGATCAAGATCATCTTGAACCCATTCAGAGAAAAGATTTCAAATGATTTTTACTGAGGAGAGGAAGTTAGTTAACTCTATATTATCATCTTGACATTTTATCAAGGTCAATACTAAAGAAGACCGATAGAGGGAAATTAGTCCGAAGAAGTAATGACTATGCAACTCATTTATTGAAATGGAAAGTGAAACTCAAGAATCATTAGCAATAAATAGCATAACACCTGAAGAGAATGTTTTGGGGGGGATCTTTGAAATTCCAAGGAAGGTCAACAATCATTAAATGCTCTGTTGCTTTTAATCACCAATGAGGTTAAAATGGAGCTTACTTTTAAAAAGAAAGATGGCAAGGAGGTTTGAAAAGACTTTCAAGATATGGAAAATACAAAAAACTATTAATCGTGGATTAATCTTAACCGTTGATTCTCACCAAACCGATATGACTTCCCACGAATCGGCCTATATATTCCTTGAGAAGCTAATTCAAGCCATTTTTATTAAACCCTCGTTCCCAAATCACTCTGCAAATAAAAACCCCTTTGCCCAGAAAATCTTCATCACTCCGAAACCCTAAACCTTCAAATTCCAAAATGACTTATACCATTTTCGATAAATTGGACGAAACCAATAAACCTTGGTATGAGTACGTTGTATCTCTGGAGAGTACTTCAAAACGCAAAAAACATGAAGAAGAGGCGCTTCATTTGATTCGATTAAATGAATCGACGTTAACCTCGTCATAAACAAGAAATGTCCGGGAGGCGGAGTATTCTCGCGAGGTAATAGAGTTCGTCTCTAATATGGAAATAGATGAGAATGATTGATTGTATTGAGTCCAAGATTTTTTTTAGCATTTAGAGCATACATCGTTCCAAAAAGTATGTAGATTTTGTTGAGTATGTAGATGTATACATAGTCCCTAGAAATCTAAACGATGTTTTTTGAGTTGTGCGATAGGGAGATGATCCCCTCTGTATATGTTAGGTGAAAGAAAAAAGAGTATCTTGATAGGATTACCGAGAATCTGTTAAGTTGAGGCGACCTTATAATAAGCGGCATTTGAGGCCAAAGTATATCCAGTGTTGATGGATATTGTGAGCAAGTGTATAATGAGTCGATCGGGGAGTTTTGAAGATGATTAACACTCCCAAACTCCGATTGATGGCGGTTATATTGAGGACTCACCCACCAAGGATTTTAACCGGAACATGTTTGATGGTAAAGCATCATTCAAAAGCAAATAGTCGATCAAGGTGGTGAGTGAGCAAGCCAAGGTCATAAAAAGGAGGACGACTCAATTTCGATCAAAGGCAAGATCCTCCATGCCACCAAAATAGCTTTTATTTTGGAAATGTGTCGAGAGGAGGAGGATATCTTTGCCAACTCTACTCATTTCCCTAAGTCCAAAGTAATGTTCAAGCTCAAGATTGAGAAAATTCTTTGCAAAGAGGACCATCAAAGGGAAGAAAGAGAAGAAGGTGGAATCACCGTTCTATTTCTTCTTCTTTGAAGAAACCCAACAAGCTTTGGAATGAGGGGAAGGCTTTGTTGGAGGCCAAGAAGTTGATGAAGGAATAGCACGGTGAAAAATTGAAAAAAAGACCCTTCGAAAAAGAATGACAAATCATCCAAAGCAAAGAAGTTGAATGGAAGGATGGTGGTTCTCACAAATGATGATGCAGATGAGGAGAGTGATGCCAATGAAGATGGGTCGAGGAGATTCAAACAACCGAGGGCCAACAAGCTCTTAGAAGATGATGCCTTTACATGTATTGGCTCGAATGTATCTCAACGGCACAATGTTGAGGATCAAAGGGGGAACATCGAGGAGCAAGTCTTCTCTCGAGGTTCTTGAGACGTCACTAAGTTTCGACAAGTTCTCTCAAGAAATATTCCAAGGACCTCGGACCTCAAGAAGAGATAAAGTTGATTCCTGGATAGGGCCCGAAATACGA